>PVKU01004472.1:0-146287 GCA_004027475.1 Anoura caudifer | reverse complement strand
AGTATTCCTTCTGTGAGGAGGGTCTCTTCTTTGGTCTCTGAATGCCCGGTCTTTCATTCTGGGGGATTCTGATTTTCCCGGGACGTTCTGTTGGTACCGCTCGGCCCCGAGGTCCTAGGGTGCGTCTGAATGTGACTTCCCCGAGCCCTTTCCAGCCCTGCAGGCAGCACCCTCAGCTGTGCACCAGGGGCCCGACAGCATCCAGGAATCATCAGTGTTTTCTTTCCATCTCGTCGTCTATTTTTTAAGTTGCCATTTGTGCCTTTTACAAAGTGGCAGCAGCTACATTCATTTGTCAAGATGCTTACATGTTCCCTTTTAAAGCGTGCCTAAATTAATAAACACTGAGTAGAGACAGCTAATCTGAATTTGTGTTTTTACTGAGAGCCCTCTAATTAAACACACGCTGGGAAAAAAAATCAGCCAGATCCTATGCCTCTTGCGAAATCTGATCTTTTCTCTGTCTGGTGGGCTGAGACCTGACCAGCTTCATTTCCAAGTTGAGAGGGATCCAGGTAAACAAAGATTGCAATGGCCTGATGTTGAAGGCGCATGAGCCTCTGAAATGCAGATATAAATTGATTAAAGAGCGATAAAATCTTTCTGTTTCATGATTGGGTAGCAGCATTATAAAGACAAATGTGTCATTATATTTCAGTGAGCTGCAGCCTTAACACTTGATATGCTTTAGAATTTTAAGGTCATTTCTTTTTATAAAACCAGGGTAAGCTGGAAAATGTCAGGCAGCCTGCTTGTATAGTATGAAGTTCTATTTTCATTGTCATTTTATAGTCACATATAGTTGTGGTTTTGCATTTTCAGGCTACAACCAGTCCCTAAGCATAAGAGTCAGACTAGTTTATAATATTAGGAACATGACACCCATTGTATCTCCCACCATTAATGCCCCCAGGATCTTTCCAAATGAAAGAAGGGCCAAAAATAATTAATGCATCTGGGACTATGAATCTTTAATGTGTCAGGTTGGCAACACGGAAGAAGGTGATTAACTCTGCAATAGGTTGCTGCAGTACAATAAGGGTAATTGAGGCACACGGCCAAATGGATTATGAACTTGGCCCCTAGGCCACTTACGGTATGTTTTAAGTTGCTTGCACCCTACCGTTTAACCTGAAAATAATTTTTCTTTCAAAAAGCAAATATCTAGTAACATAAGATCTTCAGTATAAATTGTAATTATACACTTAGTTACTAAGTTGTTCATTATGTGGGTACTTGGTATAGTTTATATCCTTTTATGGGAATCCTGACATACCAGTACTCTCTGGGCATCTGGAATAACCCTCACAGTTTACTGTGCCTGAGAGTTGGGGGCGATTCTTAGCTGGGGGCATCAGAACCAAGAAGTCTGATCTCGAGATTCAGATTTTTGCTGCCACCAGCTGTCAGGAAGTGCTAGTTATTTTCTCATGGTGCCTGAGCTCCTCGGCATTACATAAATTTGGGGTCACAGGTGACACAAACAAAATTCCGCATCTTCACGTACAGGAGATGAGAGTTTAAAATGACCCAACAGCACCCTCGCCCGTTCTGCTGGTTTGGAAAGGACGGATGTGCGTGGGCAGTGGCGTTCAGATCTGTCGGCTACCATCTGCAGGAATGCGCCTCTCTGTGGCTTCAGCCCAGGCTGTTGCCGGCTCTTTTACCCAAACCCTCTCAACCCTCCATGTGCTTCTTGGGCTTGGCTTGACCTTGTTCTGGAATGTTCTGTTGGAGTCAAGGAAGGAAGGTAAGAGTCTTGCTTCATTTAGACAACTTGGAGATGTTGCCGCTTCCGTCAAAGACCATTTGTGCCTAGTGTTGTTTACCGTAATGCTTCTTCTTCGCTTTAGAGATATGGTTCCAGCAGACATTGCCGGTGCTGTCGGCAGCCCTTCTCTGACAGACAGCCTCACCAGGGGGCTGTCACCGCCCCACCTCCCTCCCTCGGGCCGGGCTGCCCTCTGTGTCGGAAACTCTTCTGCCCCCTCAGGCTGCACTCAGGCTTTGTCTCTGCACCACGCATTTTCCACGCTCCCCTATCCGACATGTGCATGCACACGCATGTTCACGTGCATGCTCATGTGTGCATCAAACTTGCACTTCCAAAAGGAACCTGCACTCACGCCGGCAGATGTCGGACCCCCTGACCCAGACTGGCCAAGGCTCCCTATTAAATAACTATGCTCTCCATAGTACCTTGTTGTTTTTCATTATAAGGCACTTACCACGATTTAATATCTTAGATATTTATTCACTGGCTGAACCCCACAGGGGTGGCGGTTTTGCTCCCCAGTGCATCCCAGAGCTCAGCACCGTGCTCCCTGTGGGAGACACATGGGGCGCATCGTGGAATTGAAGGAATATTAGCGTTCCGCAGTTAGAATGCCTGTTTTCGTTTGGAACGCTGCTATTGCCTTGACTGGCGAAGAGTAACATGAGCTCTGATACAGGCCAGATGAGTTGTGGCTACGTGTTGGAGGAATGAAACAATCAAGATTTGGGATGACATATTCCTGCCTTACAGTCATTTGAAATACATACGTACTCTTCTTGGGCAGGTCTGCATTTGACGACCTTTTCAGGCTTTGGAAGAAAAGCTTTCAGGCCATCCATTTACTGTCAAGGATTCATTGAACAATCACTGTGGCGCAGGCACAGTGCCAGGCTCTGTGGGTGTGCATGTGTGTCAGGAGCCATAGAAGTAAATGAGTGATCACAGTAGCGCATGACAGGGCGATAGGGGAGCGCAAAGGAAGCCATCCGAGTCGGATATGGAGATGCCTGAATTGCTTTTTGAAGTAATCCTAGAAGATAGTTGTGTGGAAGCAAGTGCAGTGTGGAAGAGAGGAGAGTGAAATGGAGGGAACAGCATGTGTGAGGGTAGGGGGGAGTCTAACCAGCGTGGCACCAAGAGGACGCACAGCAGCTCCGTGTTGTTGGTGCTCTGGGGGCCTGTTGGGAGAGGCTCTCGGTGAACCTGGCGTGCAGGCAGGGGCCACACAGAAGCCCTTTCATATGCCATTCAATGAATTTGAAGTTTACACTGAAAACCGCTGGACCACAAAGGAGAAGAGGCCTCTTGGGGAAAACAGACCTTTTAAACAACATTGAAAACATCTGTCACGCTTGGCAGCGTGCAGTTGAACTTCACCAGGTGTTCCCTGCCACCTGCCTTTGCTTTTGCAGGTGACTCTGCTTTGAGGTGCTGGGAAGGGGGGTTGTTGCTGAGAAGTGAGCAGAGGGAATGAGGTTCCCCTAAAGGAACTGCTGGAACACTGGGCTCATCCGATGTCATTGTCCTGGTCTCAGCCCACCTGACAGTGCCTTTCAGAATGAGAGCAGAAAGCAGACAAGCCCGCCTTCCGTCTGTCTCTGACCTGGGGGCTCCACCCCGGGGATTTAGATTCACCCTCTCCTTTCAGTCTTCCTAGATTTCTAAATAATGCCTAGTCCTGGGGGTGAGCATTTCCCCAGTGCCTGCTCACAAGTCGCCTCCAGCAACCTCTCTTGCCTCTGCCCCTACTTACCCACTGTGGGAACTTGGGACGTCCTGACATCGGGCAGATGGATTGTGAAGTTAGACAGCAGCTGCCTTCATAGCCGCCTGCTTTCTCCATTTTCCTAGACCTCTTTATTCTCCAGTTCCTCTGGAAACTCAATTACCTTTACTTCATTATGCAGAGCAATTTAACTCTCAAACATCCTTAGGCTCTGGGCCCACCTTGCAAATCCATGAGCTCATTAATGTTGCACAGCACTGAAGATGCACCGGCGGGAGCTTTGAAATTTCAGCCTTTTCTGCTCTCCCTGCCCAGTTATCTCAGAGTGAAAAGGAGAGGTAGAGAGATTGATTTTTCCCACTCATAGGAGCTTCCCACCCCCAAACTTCAATGGCAGAGACAGGTACATCAGTTTTAATTTTAAGATTTTTTTTCTTCCCAGACATACTAGGTTAAAGAATCCCATGGAGATCTTTGTATGTAGAATTCCAAATAAATGAAAATATTAGAAAAATAAGAACTACTTCTCCATAAACATGAGTGAATAGGACAGTAGGTAATAACCAGAATGGATTTGAAAGAATGGATTCTGTCAGTTCAATAGTCAGAGGCGTATAGTTAAAGCAGAGAAATGGAGGCAGCAGGAGAGGGCAGGGGTTACGGGTATGTGCCGAGGAGTCTGATCAACCCAGGTTGTCATCGGGTCTCTTCTTCCTAATTGTGAGTTTAGGTGAGTCACTCAACCTAAGAGTTTACTTCCCTTTTTGTAAAATAGAAAAGGTAACACCCATCCCGTGGGGTTG
Organism: Anoura caudifer; assembly: GCA_004027475.1. Taxonomy (NCBI): domain Eukaryota; kingdom Metazoa; phylum Chordata; class Mammalia; order Chiroptera; family Phyllostomidae; genus Anoura; species Anoura caudifer. The sequence goes on along the minus strand of PVKU01004472.1, from coordinate 141,981 downwards.
TGGGGGATTTGAATGTGGCTATGTATGCACATGAAGCATGTCTCCAGTGCACCAGGTCTGGGACCCTGGGTACCCTCAGTGCCCGTGGCCCTCATTTCACTGTCTCCCTGGGGGGGGTGCTCTCCAGGCTCCCCACACTCCTGGGTTACGAGCCCCGCCTGTTGTCACATCAGGGACATGGCGCTTCCATTGCCCTGTCTCGAGTGCTTCCCCGGCCACTGCTCATCACAAGCCAACACCCACTCACACTTCCTTCTTGCTGACAGAGCCCCGGGTTTGGGGGCTACAGAAGGCCCATGCCAGTTAACAGCCTGCAGCTTTCCAAAGCTGCCTGACAGTAGCTGTGAGACAGTGTTCCCGGCAGGTGTAAGTTCAGGTTGTGGCCAGGGCTTCCAGGAAAGGGCTGACAGGCTGGCTGAGCCTCTTGCCCTTCACGGATCTCCGTCTTCTTCCCCACAGTTCTCATGGGCTGAGTGGTCGTAGAACAGCGCTCTGGGTGAGGGGCATGAGGAAGAAAGCCACCCACCAGGGGTGGCGAAGGAACGCTCTAAGGAGCTTGGGCTCCCGTTGCATGCAGGAGCCCGCTGGGAAAGAGAACCCCTCCCTGGGTAAGCCATTCTATTTGGCAGTCTGTTGCAAGCAGCTGGGTTTAACTCTGACTGTTCCATATGTTCTCACTCCACCACTTAAAGTAAAAAAAAAAAAAAATTTTTTTTTTGTTTGGCTGCCTGCTTCTCATTCCCTGGGATTGAGCTGAAAATGACGTCCGAGGAGACCTTCCCTGGTTGTCCCACCTCACGCAGCTCTTCCTTTCACCTTCCTGTGGTGTCACTGTTGTCATCGCATCATTGATGGGACCTGAGTCACCTCGGGTGTTTATTTACTTCGTGGGGCTGCACCTCTCGCTGGCTGTTGAAGGACGCTCCACCGGAATGAGGACCTGCTGTACTTTGTTCATGGTTCTGTCTGCGCAGAGAATTGTGTCTGACACAGAGCAGGGAGATGCTCAGTAAATATTGCCTGAGTGAATAGCAAATGTGTTATTTGGGTTAAAGGACAACTTTTCTGATTTAGTCAGTAGTTTATTGGGGAGAGGAAAAATTAATTAAAGTGAAATTAATGGTATCAGACTGATTACATTTATGCACTCAGATCAGTAAGCTGAGTACTTTTGTGCTGGGAATTCTAAGTGCCTTCTAGCCTTTCATGTTTTTCAATAAATAGTTTGTATTTAACAGGAAAAAATAAAAATCTACACTCTAACTTTACTGGGTATTTCCAAAAAACAAAAGTAAAGCCAATTTCCTCTCTTAACCATTGTATATTTGTTTCTCCTAAAGTATTTGCTCCAAGTGAAATTTGAAATGCGTGGTAAATTTTCAAATACAGCTGCACGTCCGTCCCAGTAGAAAATGCTCTTGCGTTGAGGTCTCCATGGCTTCCTGTCGAAATGTGCTGTTTTGCACGTCAAGACACTCTTGTTCCCTGCTGAGCATTTCAAAGGATGGGTAGAGTGAAATTTTAGTGTCGATGCATCATGCACAAACCAAAGGAGCTCTTTCATTTTTCACCAGTGATGGAGAAGAAAGTCAGGGGAATAATGACTCTATTTTTACCTTTAAAGTGCCAGCACTCAGGCTGAGATGTCTTCACTTAGGAAGCAGCCGGGCCTGCACTGTGGGCCAGCACAGGCTTTAATCATCCATCCTGAGACCTGCGCCTCTCTGGCCGGCGCTCCTGGGCTCTCCACTTATTTAGACATCTGTTTGCCTCTCGGTTCGGACCTGCAGCTGTCCGTTCAGCCTGCTGTGCGTAACCGGTGGCGAGTAAGCCCATTAACTGGAATAATTAAAGCATCTCAGTTTCCTGCAATCTGCAACCTGTCAGGATCTTCCTGGCAACATGTTTCTTCATAAATTTCGTCTTCCATCTGAACCGTGGGTCCAGATCCATACTGTGGTGACCAGAGGCATGTGGCACTGGAGACTTCAGAAGCCCCATAATGTATGCCTGGATGGCAGATTCTCAAAGCAGGTTCCCTGGGAGTGGTGTGGCTATGCCAGCCTCGTGCAGATGCACCTCCACGACAGGCTGGAGCGGAACAAAAGGGGAACACGACCTGTGAAAAGAAGACAAGGCCTATCCTTGTGGCAAGGGAGACCCCATCCCTTTAGGATGGGTCCCAGAGGAATCCTGGCACCCTAAGTAGGCCTTTTCCGTATAACAAAGCGCACAGTGGAAAAGACAACCTGAGAAGGCCTGCTTCTTAGCCTCGGTTTCCTGGACGTGTCCATGACCGAGAGCCTGTCTCTGCAAAGCTCGAGTTCAGAAGGAAAGGGGTTGCTGCCTTTTCTTAAACCAGGCAGCACGGTGCGGTGAAGAGCATGGGCTCGGGGCAGGAGGGACGTTTGCCTGTTGTCTGCTCTTGGACAAGTTCCTTACTACCTCTCTGCCTCAGTTTCCTCATCTGTCACATGTGGCTAGCCAGAGGCACGCCCTGCTGACGGGGCTGAGGCACAGGTTGCAAACAGAGGCTGGATGTGGAGACAGGGATCCTGTGGGTGGGAGTGGGAGGGCACCGAGGTAACACCTGTGCACTGGTAGTGCCGTGGTGCCCAGGGCAGCACCTGTCCTTCGTCCACGGCACGTGACCCCTCAGGTTCGCTGTCAGAAGGAGTGAAAATCCCCTGCCATTCCAAACAGATGGAGGGCATGGGTTTCAACTTGGCACGGTCTGCCTGTGAAGAGCTTCGTCTCTGCCCTCACGTCGCCGGTGAGTCCTCTCTCCATGAATCCGTTACCCAGCCCAGGTACCTGCGTCATCGTAGGCGCCTCTCTGCCCCCCACTTCCATCATCCAGTCAGCCTTCGAGTCCGGTTTGCTCTGCCTTTTCACCTTTCTAGTGTAGCCAATTCCTGCTGGACCCCAAATTCCGCTCAGAAGTGACCTCCGATGGGGCGGCATCTGTGGCTCCCCCTTTCTCAGTCCAGTTCTGGTGTCCCTTTGCTTTGCTTCCCTGAAGTATCTCATGAATAGTCTAGAAAACACTGGGAGCCCTATCTTGTGAACATGAATTCTGTTTTCTCCACCAGACTCCAAGGTCCTTTGGGTAAAGATTGGGCCTCATTTGACTTATATCACTAGCTCTTGGCATAGTGCCTCACAGGTGTTTAATGTTTATTGAAAGAATCAAAGAAGTGGGCCTTTGTGAGTTAACCTTGGGTTGTAACCTTGATATAGAACTTATTTATGTGGGAAAATACGTTCTCAGCTTCCAAGTAACTTAGAGTTACTGAGTTTAGAGTATTAGCAAATGGAATTCTAAAAGTTCCTTTGTTAAGTTTAGAATGTAAACTTTTTAAAAAATTTAATTTCATGTGGTGAGTTGCTTGTCCTGTGTCCTGAACAACATCTCCAGTGGCCGGCTTTTATCAGCTTCTTTTGTTCTTCAAGAAATTAGAATTTGCAATGGAGAAAAGCTAAAGATCAAGTCATCATCTTTTTTTCCAAAGTAATGACAGACTAATTGCCAGAAGTGTTACTATTTTTATTATTGTTATTATTATACTATTATTAAAATTCTCAGTTCTCTTCATCAGATGCATGGCTCATCTAGGGCAAAAGAGTTTGGGAGTGAAGGAAACTAATTCATTAATTCATCACTGTCCTACGTCAGTTGTATGCGGAAACAGTAAAGCTAGAGCTTTCGTTGTGTTGGTTCTTGTTGCAAAGTTTATAGCGCTTCCAGGCTTGGGAAGTCGTCCAGCATAACCGCTTAGGTAATTATCAGATGTTAGCACCTTCCTATTGTGTTTAAAAGAAAGGGGAGGAGAAAACATGGGGTCTGAGATTGTATTCAAGGGAAGATGAACTGGGAGGGCCATTGCCTTTAGCTTTGAAGGTCCTTGTGCCACCAAGGATGGCACTGTCTAGCCTTGCCCTGTGTCCAGGGTATCCTTGGTGTCGTGGGTGGGGATGGGGTTGGGGTTGGGGTAGGGGGCGTGAGACTCTGCAGGCTCTAGTCCTGCATCCCTTTCCCAGTATAAACAGATTTCCCACTGGAGCAAAGCCTGGAGCTGAAGGGAGTCGCATCAGGCAGAACCTTGGTTCCTTGATATCGCACTTTGCATCTCAATAATGCTTCCGGCTTTTCTTAGAATTTATTAAAATAATGAGAGCTTTTCTCTGTCCACCTCCTTATTTTTCATGCAATCTGTCATAGAGTAGATATAATCCCTGGAGTGGTGAAAGTAGTTAAAATGTCCTTTCAGAAAGGACCCCCCCCCAAAAAAAATTCACTTTTTCTAGTTAATCGGATACCTTTATCTTTAAAGTCTTTTGAAACATCTCTGTGGAAGCAGTGTGGACACTGAAACTGCGCATCAGCACAGGGGAGGAGCCCGGGCGTGGCCTGGTCAGGTGGGGGCGGAGTGGGTGCCCAGCGAGGCCGGGACTCCTGACGCTGGAGTCCAGCCCTGCTCCGCATTAACTCCAGCGGCTCTGAGTCCCAGTTTCCTTGTACAGAAAATAAGGGCTTCGATTTGGATCTCCAGGGTTCTTTCCAGTGCTCTTTTTTAATATCATTTAATCAAAATGCAGCAGGAAGTATTTTTTAATGAGTTTTCTTATTTTTTATACCCCTTTCTAACCCCACACCCTTGTCCAGCCGCCGCCCCATTTCTCTAGTTTCTTTTACAGAAACGTGTCTTGGAAGAGCTGTCTCTGCTCTTGGTCCCACTTGTCCTCCAGTCCTGTCTTAAACTCACACCGTCACCCTTTGGTCTCTACACTCCACTCAGACCCCCAGTCAGGGTAACCGTGCTGCAAGACCCAGGGCGTTTGTCTTGTGACACAAGCAAAGGGCTGATCCCTGGAGGTTGTGGGAGTGGGGTGTTCTGGGAGGTAGGCTGTAGAATGTGCCTGGGGCTGGGCTGTACCTGCCCGATTTTCTCCATGTTTTCTTCTTCCCTCCACTGTTCCTCCGCCCTGCAGTCTTGGCCTCTAAGGCAGAGCGTGGAATTATACCTACAGAGCACGTCCCGGTCCTCACTGCTTTCAACGTGTGATAAAGGCGTATTCCTCAGGAGGCTGTTTGCCAGCTTCTTTCTCCCATCTCACCGAACAGGAGCTGTTCCCCTGGCTGTACCTGCGGCTCCTGACACCCATCCTCCTCCTCCGAGCGGCTGCTGTTCTTGAAGGTGGCCCTTTCTTCGGCCTGGAAATTAAGAGAGCAGGATCCTCTCCTTTCCCTTAGGGTTTGATGTGCAGAGTTTGTTCACAGTGAAAATGTGTCATGCAGCTCCAACCTCAACCTGGTCAGTGAACATAGGGATTCAGGTGGAAGCAAATGGGATATTGCAGATACCAGGCCTTCTGCCACCAAGGAGTGTGTGAGGGGGAGCCAATCATTCTTGAGCAGACGGTGCTCTGCCAAGCCCTGTCATCCTGGTGCGCAGATTAACAAGAAAACAGCGTGATTCTCACTCCAGAAACCGCCCGAGCCACTGGTGGGCCCTCTGCCCACTGGCTTCAGTGGGTAGATGGGCAGCACCGTCAGCCTTCACCAGGTTGGGAGCCGGAAAGGTCTCCTTGGGTTGTTTGTGCCTCACTGTGCTTCAAGCCCTCGTGCTGGCCGTCTTCCGAAAGCCATTTGAGTTTAAAGTCTCTTCCTAGCGGCGGGAGAAGCAGCTTTGCTCCTTGATGAAAATGGTTGCACTTTTGGGGGAAGACAGAGGTTTGTCTGGATGGGGGCTCCTTTTTCCCCCCGTGCCGTTCCGCCGCGGAGTCTTGCTCCACTGACTTCAGTCCAGCAACACGTTCCTTGGTTTTGGTGCATTTAGACTCCTGCAGCCTGGATCCTGGGTACCTGAAAGTCCTGAGCTGCTGATGTCTCTGGAGATATTGATTTCAAGAAAAGGTCAAGTGGGAGATAATATAAGCAGTGTCATTACCTGCATTTTCATGTTCTAAAGGGTTCCAAGTTCATTCACTTCCCTGGTGCCCCTGTGTGGTGCTTCCTTTCCCCGCGTATTTTCTCAGTCAGATTGCACGACACCTTGCTGGCCATGTCCTGTGTCTGGTCTGTTTCTCCCAGACACGTAAGCTCCCTGAGGCCGGGGTGCCCTCTACCTTGTTCATATTGTGTCTTCAGCGAGGAGCCCTGTGATTAGCACATTGTAAATACGCAGTAGCTATTTTTAATGAAGAATGATACAGCCTGGTCTGAGAGTAGTTTGACAGCGTAAGAGGTGAACGAGCTTTGAAGTCAGGCAGACCTGGGGTAAAATTCTCACTGCCTCTCCTCTTTAACAGCAGCAGGACTCAGTAATCTTTCGAAGCCTCAGTTTCTCATCTGTAGCAGATAGGTTCTTGTATTGTCCATAATTAGATAATAAGTTAACATGTCCCAGGCACTGTGCAAAGAAGTCTTCATGGATTGTTCATTCCATTCATCTCTCATCGTGTCTTTGAAGGAAGTGCAATTATTAATTCTTGCTTTTTCCAGTCAAGAAAGTCAAACTTTAAGAAGTATAAACTAGTTACCCAAGGTTGCATATCTACTTGGTGGCTGAGCTAGGGGTTAACAATCATCTGACTTCAGAGCCTGCTCTTTTTAGCTGTGGGCTCCTGAAAGGCAGGGACATTTTGGTAGTAACGGAGCTGCTGTCCAATAGCCACGCTTTGAGAATGAAAACCAATGAAGAGCAGGAACTGCCCTTTAAAAATTGTCTTTATTCCAGTGCAACTACACTGCCTTCCAGTTGGCTAAGCACTTGTGTAAAATTATTGAACTGATCCCAACCTCTCAGTGAGTGTTATTAGTGAAAATTAATGTACAGTAATTGTGAGCATAAAAGTTGCTATTTATTGAGCAGCTACCAGACATACTGCATAACTGATTTTCGTGACAGCCTGGTGAGTTACGAATAAGAACCTGAAGCTCAGAGAACTCGATCAAGGTCACGTTGCAGCTGCAGCAGCAGCCAGAGCTCAGACTGAAATTCAGGTCCGATTCCCATGCCTGTGTTCTTCCCACTGCACGCAGCTGATGAAATGGGACCATGACTGGAGAGCCCAGGCAGCTGGTGTTCGATGTGTCTCAGTGAAGCCACCATAACACTGGTGTCCTGGAAAACAACGAACCCACTGCCTGGCATGACTGCATTTTGGCGAGGTCCAGTCCCTAAGAAGTTGTGCGTGGGTGAAAGTGTGGTGCTTTGAGAATAAAATCCCATTTAAAATCATTATCTTACTGCCATTTCTATTTTAAAAATTTACTTCCAAAGAACCTGAACTTTTATGAAAGGAGTGAACCTACCTAAAATTACTCCGTAACTTTCCAGTGCCGTGGGCTTTGCTTCCTTGTGCAACCCCTGTGGCTTTGAGGTGCCACACATCCGCGCACACACCACACACCTGCACACACACCGCACACCACACACATACTGCACACCCACACGTTCCTTGCTCCAGTTTCCAGAGCGATAATTGTGTTCTGAAGACTGACCCCAGACTCTTTTCAGGCAGATTAAGTATGTTTTTACTGGAAGGCCGTGTAAACAATATTTGGCTGTAAGCACATCTTGCATCATGTTTTTGAGAAGTGGTTGCTCCCTCCTTTTAACTTCATTTGATGGGTTGGTGATACTTTTCTGGCCCTCACGTGCAGAATCACCGTGCACCGTTTCGTGGTGCATACGGGAAGTGGTGGCCGAGGTGGCTTTATGGCAACGTTGGGTGACCCGGGGCACCTGCTTCTTGCTTTCAGAACGAGCCACGGATGCACACGGTAGGGGAGATTCTGCGTCCCCAGCCTTCAGTGAAGTGGGAAGAACCTAGTGACAATGTCCAAATGCTCTCTGTCTTTCTCTGAGTTCCCCAAGGGTTTATCTCCGAAGGTTGTTAGTTATGCAAAGTCTGTCTTTGTGGACAGTTCTCGGAAATGGTTCCAATTAAAAAGAAGTGGGTAGGTTGCCAGTCAATGTGAGCTGATAAATTACAATATGTTCCTGTCATTAACAATGACTCTGACTGGAGAAAAGAAAGAAAAAAGATGAAGGCAGATCGTTGAAATTTGTTGATAGGGTGGGTATATTACTCTGTCCATTCTTATGTAATTGGAAGAATAAAACAGCAGCTTCCCATTATACATTTGAAGTAGGAAGTCTGTTATTACTTTCTTCTAGGGTATAATTAATCAATTTTAGCTGCAGTATTTTGGATGTTATGGTGGGATTGAGTTTTATTAAAAACTGTAGTTGAATAACAATGGCTTCATCAAACTGACCCTCTTGTAAACCTTAAAATGAGCTTCGTGTACTGAAAACTCATGATTTCTTTAATGATGCCCAGAGAAGAAATTAAATTAAGAAGGGGCTAGGCTAGGATTTCAAGGCTGATTCCATTGCAGGATGTTGCTGCCTCCAAGGGAAAGTGTCGCGGTCCTCGGGCTCACCTGGAGCCATGCCAGGGATGCGGTTTAGCATCTTTTCAAATCCTCAGCCACACTAGGTGGATGTATCCACCAGCACCCGCCAGCTCCGCGGGGATCCAGGCCAGGAGAGCCTTGCTGGGCTGCCCCAAGTAGCTTCTAAGTACAGTCAGGGAATGGAAGAGAAAGAAAGTCTCCAGCTTGTCTTCCAGCTAAAGTTATAAATCTTTCAGGAGCTTCTAGAAGCAGTTTGTTAACTGTGCTCCTGCTCTGTGAGGAAGAAAATGCCTGATGGGAAGTGCAAGAAACAAAACAAACCAACAGACACCCCCAAATCCACTTTGGCAAAGTTACCTTTTCTGCATTCAGTCCACATTTCAGTATCTCAATCGAGTGCCCTTCTGTGGGGTTATGGTTGGACATTCCTCTAGACGCGTAGAAGATACTCCGTGTTGGGGGTGGAGCGGTGGGGATCCAGGACACCTTGGAGAGCTGTAGTGGCTGAGGAAAGTTCTTACGGGGTCCTGCTCATAAATGAGCAAAATCTTGAGATTTTGGACTTTGCCAATTTGACATTTATGATGATTCACATAGGGCTGCTTTGACTTTTTTCTCTGAAAATGTGTTACAAAGAGATGTATTATAATGTATGATTGTATTACAAGGACTCACTACTGAGAGTGGGTGTCTGGGATGGCTCGCTGGAACCCGGGAGGGCCAGCACTGACCGGAGACTGGGTGGATTCGGTTTCGGTGCCGAGAGAGGGAGCTGCCCTCTGGTGCTGGAGGAAGGGTGGGGAAGGACAGGCCACACTTGGGTTTGAGGGCAGTGACGCAGGACATTCACGACTACCACCTTGCAAGCCCCCCCCCAAAAGTAAATTCTTAAATAATGGGGGGGGACTTTGAAAAAGAGAAAGCTTGGACATAAAGCATATATTTTTTTCCTTTACAAGAACCTTAACTTTGTTCCAAGATAAGTCCTTACTTCTTCCATCTATACTGAGCTCCACTGCAGATAGAATTCAACAACCAGGATTGAATCCAGGTGACATATTTACTAAATGTACATGAAAATTTTGAGTGTTTTTACATTGGTTCACAGATTCTGGGGCGTTTGGTAAATTTAAACGAGGATTTAAAAATCATGTGCAGACCTTGGCCTGTTAGCATTCACGTTGTGAGTCCTGAGTGTGTCCAGGAGAGCCGTGATTGGGGGGGGGGGGGGCTTTCCACAGTTCCCAGCACATGCTCGGTAAACACACATGCTCTTTCTGTTGTGAGCTGCTGTGACTGTTACAGGGAATTGGGGCCATAGAATGACAGCAAGTGATGACAGGGGTGTCCCACCTGGTCAGCTTCTCTGTAACGCACAGCAGGCTTCCAGGATGCCTCCCCTGTCAAGGTATGCATACGAATTCAAATCCCTTTCAGTGCCAGCACAAACAAAACAGAACTGTTGAAATACTGATTGGCCTGCCTGTTAAGATTAGGAGTTTTTATAGTTGTGGCCTGTGACCTCGTCGAACCTTCTGTCAAATGGCATTAGAGTCCCAGGAGCTCCCTTACAGAGTTTCCCGCACCACAGGGGACCCCAGCAACCGCAGACAGGATGGGGGGCTTGACGGAACTTGGGTTCCTGGGCCAGGCACTTCGGGGTTCCAGTCCCCGTTCCTTCGCGTGTCAGCCATGCACGACCCTGGGAGATGCAGTTTCCCCTGAACCTCGCTGGGGTCTGTTTTGCCAGAAGAGTTGCCAGCTCCAGGCCTGGCTGTCGTGTGGACAGGCCAGCCCACGCCGTCCCACTTGGTGGCCCCTGGCAGCCCCTCTGCGCTGTCACAGGTTGCAGAGGACAGCGACTGTAGATGTTTAGGGTGACCCTGGGTTGCTGGGGAAGGTACTCCCCACCCTGTTAAGTCCAGGCACCAGGATGTGCCTTTAAAAAGCGTTTTCTTTCAAGCAGTTGGAATTTTTTTTTAAACGGTGCTTCACAGCATGAGCTTTAGTCAATAGGAAAATAATCCACAGTGGGGCAGTTCGTTCAGCGAAGATGCTGGTGCGCATGGTGTTCGGTCACCACGTCTCCGTCTCTCGGTTGCAGGAGCTGCTCGTGGTGCTGCCGCCAGCACAGCACTGACGGTAGCGCCTGAGGCTTGTCGAGCTCAATCGTCTGCTGGACACCGTGTTAAGTCTCTTTCATGGGTTACATTCTGCCTCAGTCTCACAAAACAATCCTGCGAGATGCGTTCCATTGATAATTCTCCAGGCGCGGTTCCTGAGGCTTTGAGAAAAGTTTCTTGCCCAAGATGATACATATCAAAAGCAGAGGAGCTGGGTTTTGAGGTCAAGCGTCCCGATCCCCAGAGCCCACCCTTCTGCCTGTTTTACCAAGCGTTTCAGGGGGAATCGGATACTTGCACCGCACTTCCCATTGCTGGTGTACTTTCTTATTTTGTACGTGTGTGTCTTCTTCATTCATCCTCTTTAAAAGAGGTCTTGGCTTTAGATGTCATTCTTATGTAATTAAAGAGTGATCTATCCATTCATAAGTTTTATTTGTCTTCTGATCAACCAGCACACAATGAGTGAACTGTTGGGCTTGAGAAGGAGTGTGCCTGTGCTGGGGGACGGTGGTGGGCGGGGCCACCGTGCCTTTGCCAGCGTTCTCCTTTTTGTCCTGAAAAGCCCCTGTCGGCTACTCTTCTCTTGACTCCTGGCTGCCTCACTCCTCAGGGTGGGCTGGAAATTTCAGATCCTTTTGAACATCCTCTTGGACAAAACAGTTAAAAGTGGAGAAATTAGCCTATCTGTAAGGTCTTCTGTAACCCACCGCTGTGAACCATTTCAGGTTTTGTCTGCAACATTGGTACATGAGCAGTGTACCAGAATTTTGAATTTAAGGCATAGATGGGGAATCACAAAATCAGAATTTATTTTCATTTAACGGGTATGTTTCAGATGCAGCCGCTCTAATGCCTCTGGAATGCAGTTTGATTGTTTTGCTATTGATGGACGAAAGGAATCACTGGAAAACGAGAGCTCGGGCGCAGAGGGCCGCAAAGTCCTTTTCTGATTTGTAGGGAATTGGCGGTTGAAAAGAAGAGCGTGCTTTAAAGCCCCTATAATGCAGCCTTGACAGTACTCATTACGGGTATGAGAATAATGTAACTAAGAGTGTTTCAGCCAAGTGTGGGGCACACCGAGTCCCCATCCTGTTTTTCCGTGCGATCTGGAGCCCATCTCCTAGGGTCTGAAATACTCATGCTAGCCGCCTGCTTTCTTTAAAAATGGTCTTCAGATATTTTCTGTTCCTTTGGGAAAGATCCTTTGTAAACATAAGGTTAAAAGGTTAATTTTAGGTCTGTGGTCTATGAAACACTAAATTTTCCCAGAAAGTTTAATCAGATATTAATATAACTCCCAATCAGTCCTCTTGAACCCGCTGTGAGTTTTGACATTAGTCCTTATTGATTAGAGCCGTTCTCTTGGCCCCTCATGAATTATTGATGGCAGATCCCCTCAGGGGGTTCAAGTGTTGTGAAGGGAGAAGATGAAACCTTCCACTGGACTGCTCAGGAGCCGGGCTTGGTGGCCAGGGAAGGCCGCTTCCCCTGGGTCCCCGCTGTCTCGGTCACCCTGCAGCCCTGTGGGGTCCTGGGCTGGTGGGAGGAGACGCAAAAGGGGTTAGATTGTGCCCCGCAAACCTGGTGCACCCGAATCTCAGGAAGGATTTTTCACATGTCTACAGAGAGCAGTTCAAAGAAATTCAGGCACTTGAGGAGATATTTAAACTTTTAACAATGAAAGTAGATTAAAAAAATAATTGATAGGACAAGGTGAACTGAGCAAAACACATTTTTTATGAATTTTGGTTTGGGCTTTGTTTTTGTAATCCCAGAAGCCGAATCCCGTGAACACAACTGCTTTCATGCTAACGTCTTCTCTAAGCAGTTCGTGAGTGTGTGGGGCAGTGTGTGGGTCCTCGCAGGGCAGCGCTTGGGGGCAGCGGGGGGGTGGCACCTGCAGGAACTGTGTGCAGCATCTGTCCTGCTTGTGAATTCAGTCTTCCGGGCCATCGTCACAGAATGGGGAAAGTGAGCACAACTCCCGGGTCATCTTTGTTTAGCTTACCTTATTAATTTGAGGAACATCTTTTTAAATAAGGGTACTTTGCATTTCTGAAAGACTACAGGGAGCAAAAGAATGTGTATATGTGTGAGGGTGGGTGAGCTAAACATACAAAACCACATGAGGTTTTTTCCCCCTAAAATTCAGGATAATAATAGTCTATAATAATGATAATACATTTGGAGATTTACTAATTTTAAAATGTGCTGCCAGATACCAAGTAACAACCACTGAATCCCAAAGCAAAATTATATACAAAGTTTATTGGAGATACATTCTTAGTTGACTTCGAAGTGGAAAAAAAATCAGCTAAACTTACAATCCACTATTTCCATCTCTCGGGACTTGCAGAGAAATGTCTTGGACCAAACTTTGGTCTCACTCTGTGGCCTGGGGAAAGATCAGCTCTGATCTAAGGCTGTGGTTGCTGAAGTAGGTGGTCAGTTGTGCCCCATCTACTTGGCCTGTCCTTTGATCCGGCCACTGTATTTAGGTTGTTATGGTATCTGAAGGGGAGAAAAGAACTTAAACTTTCACAATTGGGAAACGAAGTGATACTTTAAAAACTTAACGAACCTTGAGAATTGCTGGTTTCCAAATAAAAATAAATATGCTACATCAGGTAGGTGGAAAAATTGTCTTATTTGATACTTCCTGAGTTGGGCAGTATTTCTGTAGTAAATAATTCTTTATCTTCTCCTCTGCTGTGTGCAGATTTCCACATAGGCTCTTTGGGAAGACATAAAAAGTCAGAAATACAGATTAAGATTAAAGCGTGTTAATTTCATGGGCGGGAGGGAGGGAGAATGAGGAGTGACTGCTTAGTAGTAGGTACAAGGGTTTCTTTGGGGGGGATGATGAAAGTGTTCTAGAATTCAGTAGTGGCAATGGTCATACAACTTTGTGAATATACTGAAACCACTGAATTATACACCTTAAAACCTTGGATTTCATGGGATCTGAATTCTGTCTCAATTTCTTAAAAGATCATTAATTCCAAAATTTTAGTTATCCTGGGCATGCATATGTGTGTGTTGTGTAGTCAAAATCAGTGGCTTAGCGTGGAGGACCCGTTGTAAGGCTTCTGTTTTCTTCTACCTGCTGCTTCCTGGTTAATCTTCCTCAGTCACTTACTCAGTGGTGATAGACTCTTTCAGTGAACGGTCCTTGCCCTTAGGCACGTCCGTGCCTACAGTTGGGCACTCAGGGCAGGGACACCTGTCTGGGCTGCCTTTTCCCGTCTGCTCTTTAGGATGGATTCAGACTCATTGCTTGGCATGCGGGACCATCTGTGTCTGAGTTCCAGCCTGCCTTTCATCAGCCTCATTCCTTGACAGGCTCCTTCACTCACATACTTCATTATTTTATTTGTTCATTGGTTCTTCTGTGGGTTCATTTGTTCAGCCATTGATCCACTCACTCATTCATTCAGCAAACTGTATCCATGTCTTAAAATTGCCCCCCGGATGGTATGTTTGCTCTGCCCAGTGTGCACACCTGTGCTCTTCTTCATCCCATCTTCTTCCTCCAACTCCTGCTTGCCTCCCACCTCTTCTGGGCAACTTTTCTTTGCCAGTATTTCCTCTGAGTGCTCAGTAAATAACCCAAGAAAAATTTACTCAGAGCAGAAACGGAGACGACAGCAGAGTCATTCATCCTGACTGTCTCTGGACCCCTCCACGAGGCGTCTGTGGCATCTGCCCTTCAACTTCCAGATGTAAGCATGAGAGACCCACGCTTTTGGAGTTAACAGTGGATGTCAAACCGAGAAGTGAGCTACCACTCGCGTGGAGAGCTAGTTTTCATGCTGTTGTGGGAGAGTAACTACAAATCGAGGAAGATCTACATATTTATCTGTTTGGCCTGAGCTTTAAACTTTACGTACATGGTCGTTACCTCCAAACAGTTGAAACTGTGCTGAGATGGTGATCTGGGAACGTGGGAAACTCCTCACGTACTTCAGAGGACTTCACCTGAGTGAGGACAAGCCAGCACCAGTGGCTCTGATCTGCCTCATCTCAAGTGCTACTGTCGGCAGGCACTGCGAGATTTGAGAACGCTTTCTTTTCTCTCATCCAGTCCTCTTTCCTTCACATCGTGGACAAAATATGACTTGGGAAAGCTTTATGTTTAATAATGCATCACGTAATCCTAAAGGCTTTTTAAAAACATACAAAACTTACTTTGCTAGATGGCCAGGCTGGAGTTTGAACTAGATGACTCCTAGCAATTCCTATTACTAGTATGATATTATATGCTTCTCCTTTTATTTAAAATTTTATTTTGGCTTGAACATGAAAATGATTTCAAAAATAATTTCTTTCTCGATGTGTTTGTGTATGTGTATATTTTGCGATGATTGCCAGTTTCACCTTAATTAAGCTTTAGGGTGATTGATGTTGGAGTCACTTACAGTCTCTGTGTTTTTAGAAAGTTTAAGCTCTTTGCCCAGTTACTTCCACAATATGTTTATTAGCATTGAGTTGACATGAAATGACTCAAGAAATGTTACTGGAAGTGATAGGTCTGTGGGAGAATTTGAATGTCCCTAAGATGGCTTATTTCAATTATGACCCTGCATGGTTGTAGAGCGCACTGAAGCCATCCACATTGGGATAGCTTCCAAAAGTTCAAATGAAAGGATTTAATCAGGTCGTGCAGTGTTAATTAATCAAAAACCATTAGAAGCACCATAGTTAACAGGCAGGTGTCCTCTCTGGGTGCAGAAGGGTGAACAGTGCACAGGTGCCCCCTTGAGGCAGCAGACAGAGGGGTGGGGGGACAGGCCTGTTTTAGAGTGCGAATTGAAAGTGTTCCGCTGGGTGATGCACAATTGCAGTGTTTCAGTGTGTCAAGGCAGAAGAAATTGTTGCTATGTGAATTTTTATGAGAATGTTAGTTTTAAACAATAGTAATTTTCTTACACCGAAATATTGATTTACTTCGGCATGAACACCTCTTTTGCATTTCCAGCTCTTAATACCCACTTCAACCTAATCAAGGATCAAATAGCAGCCCCTCCAGCATATGGGCCCAAT
Source organism: Anoura caudifer (assembly GCA_004027475.1). Lineage (NCBI taxonomy): Eukaryota > Metazoa > Chordata > Mammalia > Chiroptera > Phyllostomidae > Anoura > Anoura caudifer. Next base: position 126,384 of record PVKU01004472.1, on the reverse strand, counting down.
TTTCTTTGCAGTTTGTGAACATTTTCTAAGGGACATATTTTTAGGTTGGCTTAGTTTGCAAAGAGACATCCTTCAACTTTAGCTTTTATGTAGGGCCTGAATGGAAATGAAAAATGAGTCACAAAAGGGGAGTGGGGAAGAAAGAAAATTTGGGAAACCCAGTTCAACTGCATGTAAGTGTAGAGATGGAAGCTACGTGGTGGTTACTTAAACCCTCTAAAAGTAAGAGGGCATCTCCTGCTCTGAGATGCTGTGTGTAGATAAATGATGGAATTGCATGTGGGAATAAACTAATGATTCTTAACTTTTTTGGTGTACAGGTTCTGTTGAGAAACTGTTAATATGTAGGCATGTGTACATACACATGCAAAATTTGTATATAATTTCCGTGGGCTCACAGAGCCTAAGCACCTTAGGGTACCTGATTCTATAAACAGTATGTGTTAGTTTATCTTATGTGAATTACATTATAGCTATATAATTTAGATTTGGCTTATAAAATTTATAAATTCTCTAGATTGTAATATAAATTATATAAATTAGCTAGCTGAGCTAGATGTATACATTTATTAAATACTTTATATGAAAGCACAATTCAAATAATGTCTTAAAGAAGCTTAGGCTGGAATATACTTTGGAAGTGCTATTTCTAAAAGAAAAAGAAAGTATTTTCAAGTAAAGGCTATTCCTCTTGTAATGTCAGTCATATGCCACTTCTCGAAGGAAAGCAAGAAAATAAAAACATTTTTCTTAATGTAATACAACAAGTGACAAAGTGAGCTGACATGTTTATGAAACAAGGCAGGAGATGGGGATTGTAAAGGAAGATGAAAATGTCATTTTATCTGAGAGTTTTCGTGATTCCTCAGGCTGCCTCTGTATGGAAGGGGGTTCTTCTGGTTCAGATAGCATGCATTTTTTTCAAGTAGTTTATCATGAAAATAATATGTTCCTTTTGAAGTATTTTTTTAGCCTTTGGATGGCAATGATTTGGTTATGGAGTTTGAAATGAAAACCGAAGTTAGGGTATAATTTTAATTGTAAAAATAATAACAGCTGTGGCTGTAATTAAACAGTGAAATACTTTCAAGCATGGTTTTCATAGCAGTTAAATTTTTTGTGTGCTCTTTGTTATTTTTTAAAGAAAATGTGTTCACGAAAGAGAAAGTTTCAATTTCTTTACGAGAATGTTCTCTCCTGCTGCTTCCAATATAGCACACTCCTCTCCCCATTAGTAGTTGTTAAAAATGATGAATCAAGAATCATGGTTTTAGATGATGTAACCCATCATCTAAAGAGGCCTTTTTTCCATATAAATTCTCAACTAAGTAAAACAAAATTAAAACTACTGAAAGGACAGTAAGATACCATCATTAGGTAGAAAGTTTAATAACATTCAGGGCATTTGAAGATATTTATTTTACTCTTTGGCTTTTAGAAAAAAGCTCTTTCTAGCTCCTCCATTTAGTGGAGTCCAGGAGCCCCCTTCCCTGCCCCACCTCCTTATATGCGCTTTTTCTCTCCGTGACTTTAGTTACCTGTGGTCCAAAAATATCAAATGGAGAGAAAGGAAGGGAAGGAGAAAAAGAGACAGAGAAACATCAATGTGTGGTTGCCTCTTGTGCGTCCCCTACTGGGACCTGGACTGCAACCCAGGCATGTGCCCCAACTGGGAATCAAACAGGTGACACGTTGGTTCACAGGCTTGCGCTTAATCCACTGAGCTACACCAGCCAGGGCTGGAGGGTTCTTTGTACATTCTAGATTCTAGTCCTTTATCAGATATATGGTTTGCAAATAGTTTCTCCTAGTCCATAATTTGTCTTTTCAGTCTCTTAAGTTCTTTGCAGAGCAAAAGTTTTTAATTTTGGTGAAGTCCAGTTTATCTGTATTTTCTTTTTCTGCATGGTGCTTTTGGTTTCGGGTCTAAGAGCTCTTTGCCTAGTCCTATTCCAAAGATTTTGTTATTATTTCTGGCCCCTGTCTCATCCATTTCATTGATCCATGTGTCCACCCCCTACCAATATTGCACAGGCTGGATCACTGTGAAATGTCTTGAAATCAGGGAGAATGGTACTTCTCCCTTATTCTTTTCCATAATTATCTTTGTTATTGTAGATCCTTTGCCCTTCCAAATAAATATTAGAATAACCTTGTGTATGTCTACAGAAATTCTTGCTGAGAATTTGGTCATGATTACTTTAAACCTGTATGTCAATTTGAGGAGAAGTTTGTAGTTTTCATTGTGTAAGTCCTATACATGTTTTGTTAGATTTGTAATAGTATTTCATTTTTGAGAAATTATAAATGACATTGAATTAAAATTCTGTGTGTCCATGTGTTTTTGCGCGCGCGCACACACACATTCTCTCTCTCACTTGATTTTTGTGTGTTTACCTTGAACCCTGGAAAACCTATGGTGATGCATGTAAGCAGAGGAGCTCAGAACCTGGCATTTGACTTAGAGTTTTATGTTTCCTCCTTCTCACCGATTGGTTGGGCAATTGCGTGATGCATTTATGTTTTTATTGAGCGGACATTCACTGTGCAACTGCCGTGTGCATAGTTGTTGGTTGTTTCTGGTAATCTGGAGTGAAGCCAGACAGGATCTCACTTAACTGGAGAGAGGGCACCATAGGCGACCATCTGTAATGCCGATCATGACAAAATAAGCATCTTTCTGGAGATCAGACCTGTGCGTGGTGGGAATGCAATGGGAACAAGTAATTATGACTGAGGAGCCGGAACAGCTTCATGAGAAACAGTAGAATGTGTGCGGAGTGGTTCCTGGTTGATGTCACATTTCCGTGGCAGGCAAGAGGAGTGACCCAGGAAGTCCTGTGAGTGAAGTCTCAAACTCATGGGAAGGACTCGGTGGCTCCCAAGTCTTGGAGCGCAGAGCGTGCTGAGCTTTGTTGTGATGCGGGACTGGAAGGGCGCCATGCGTGTCAACTGTGGGGTTTCTTGAATGCTCTGGTGTGGAGTTCAGACTATAATCGGTAGGGAGTAAATAGAGAACTATTTAAAGATTCCGAACAGGAGACTAACATGAGTGTGATGGTTTGGGAAGGTAGTTCTGCTACTGGTATCAAAGACAGATTAGAAAGTTGAGGGACCGGAAGGAAGGACCCCACGTCTCGAGCCATGGCCGTGGTCCAGACAGGAGATACGGAAGTGAAAAAGGGGTGTCTTCCAGAAAGGCCAGAACCATCTGAAGTTCAGTGAGCGGCAGGTAACTATGGCTTTTAAGCTAAACAGCGTTTTAATTTGTGATTAGGAAGAGATTAAAATTGGATTTTTGGAAACAAAAATGCACTGTTTTCACTTAAGATTTTTAGCTTCTTTTTAACAAATAAATATAGGTTCTCATTTTCCTCCAGTGATGCAGTTTTGAATTTTAAAAGGCAGTCATTATGTAAGAGTCAGTCCTTTTTAGCATAAAATGGTCTTCCTATGGGAGACTGTCACTGTGGGGTGTCTGTTTGGTGATTTAACACTCAAGTTTTGGGGTAGTGAATGGGTTCGGGACTTGTGAATGGGAGCTCAGTTGGAGGAAATTCTCCCTCTGTTCATGACACTGGAGGTGTGGAGGTCTGGAAACTGACCAAGTGAAAGGGCGGATGAGCCCGAGTACCTTTGGAGATAACTGGTCTGTATTAAGCATTAAAGCCTCAGTCCAGAATTGTAGCTTCTCAGAGTGATGAGCTACATCCACTTATGTGATGAATTCCCTGGTGTCAGAAAAACCAAAAACACACAAGTCACCCTCTGCAGGTGACTTGCTCTGGTTACCTGATTCTGGAGAACCTATTTTCTTGGGGACATTGTTTTATGTCTTTTGTTTTGTTTTGTTTTGCACTTCCTGGAAGTATGGCATCACTTAATGCCCTTAGTTTTTCTATTCTCTGTGTTTTTAAATAGGAAGTAGATGAACATTCAATTATATATTTGACTTACCAGAACTTTGTTTTTAAAATACTTGAGATAATTCAGTGACGGCATGCCAAAGAAGTATTTTCTGCTGTGGGGTCATGATTATTTATATGTCAAGAATTTGCCTTACCAGCTAACATGTGCTGTGAAATTATCTCCATTTTCAGTCTTAGAAAAGGAAAAGAGAAAGAAACGTGTGCAGAACTTCTCAGCCCTGATGGAGGAATTAGTCATGGGCAGGGACGAGCCCTCTCCTGGCAGCCTCTTCACGTAACCTCTCATGGGTCCCTCGACACGTTTCCCTTTCCCTGCGTGCACCAGCTTCGTCCAGGTGCGACTGAACAGCGAAATCGGAGCCCCGGACTGTTGCTGTTCCTTTTGGTCTGGTTTCAGTGGTAAACAGGAAGCAGCACGTGCTGTGAGTTGAAAGCCAATAGCGCTGAGTGTCAGAAGGTTAGTCCCTCAAAGAGGGTGTAACCAAATGAGAAAATGTGGACGTCACTTTAGGATGTTTATATCAACCATCCTCTGCTCCATTCTTAGTTCTCATTTCTACTGCATTCAATGAATAAGTTTCTTTTGTCTCATTGAATGTTTATGAGCAAGTCTTTGTCTCAAAGGGTTAACTCAGCAATTACCTAGTAGAGCTTTCCTGACTGCAAAAGAAATACAGGTGAATGAAGACGTTATTTTTCATTTCTCATATTTTACTGAGGGTTCCAGTGAGCAAAAATGGGATCAACTTTGGGGCTGACTGATCCCCAAAATGGGATCAACTTTGGGGCCTCTTTCATCCCCTGGAGGGAGAAGGACAGTATTTAAACTCTGCTAACGTCTACTGTGCTGATTACGGGCCAGGCGTTCAGCGCACCTGGGCCTGCCTTGCCTGCCTGCGCCGCTGCCCACTGTACCACATTGAGCAACTCTGCTAGTCTGAAAAAGGGAAATTGATAACGTCAGCCTTTCAGGCTTTCTTATTGTAGAGTAAATAAGATCATTCAGGGAAAGCACAGAGCAATGTTTCTGGCACATAGAAAGCATTCAGTTAACGGTAGGTACTATTATTCATTCTTTCTGCAAATGCGTGCTGGTCACCTGCTACGCTCCAGAAACTGTTTTAGATGCTGGGAAATAAAGCAAACAAAATAAGCAAAGGCTCCTAGTAACAGTGGGGCAACACTGACAATAATAAATATGCAAATTATTCAGCACTCTATAAATTGATCAGAGCTGTGGGAGAAAATTGAGCATCATGATAAGGATCGTGAGTGCAGGATTCTGGAGTAAATAGAATTTTAATTAGGGAGTTACTTCAGGCCTCGTTGAGAAGATGACAGTTGAGCAGACTTGTTGCCATTTGATTGTTAAAATTACTAATTGTGCCAAAAAGGGTTTTGTTTTTGTGTACATTTCTACCCTTACCACATGTAGTACTAGTTGGTAATAATAACATTAACAATTATAATACAGTTTAGCCCTAACAATAGAAGTTATAATAAACTACATGTACACTCACTTAGCTACCTCATCTCCTTCTGCATGTCTCCCCTCTTTGTATCTCTGCTCTACTGCAGTGGATTTGCAGATAGACTAGTTTAGAAACTACTTCTGTAAAAACAAAACAGCAAATAGAGAACTGATCGGCAGATTCAGGATTTCCCAACTCTATTTTGTCGAATGCTTTCCAAAAGAGTAGGATTACACTGAAATACCTGTATTTCTGAAAACACTTGGGCGCATCTCTGTTGCAGGTTCAGTATCGACAGAAGCCACCAGCCAGCCAACTGGAGAATACCGCAAGCAGATCCGTCCCGGAGCTGAGGGGCACGCAGACGTGGCGTGGCACGGTGCCCGCTGAGTCCTGGAGCGGCCAAGCGCTGCAGCTCGGGAGCCCGTGTGGGCGCACGCAGTGTGGAAGGGCCCTCGACCGCATATTGAGGGAAGTGCTCCTGCCTTTCCCGTGAATGAGGGGCCGTGGGCTCTGCGTGAAGACCTGCTCCCAGGGCACTTGAGAGCAGGAAAGCAAATCACTTGGCATTTGCTTTCACATCCTGGTGGTGCAGGGGTCTGTCAGTATTTCCCTTTCTCAGTCATGTTCAGGTGGTGATATTTTTTCCAATGACGGCATCAATTTGTGGTACTTTTAGCCTTTGCCTATCTGTGTAGTGATATCAAAATCCACTCTAGTTTGGGTCTGATGTAGGTGAAGCAGTAGCTGCCAGTCCTATAGGGTTTGGTGCCCCCCTTTATAATGTGTTTTGCAATGTCCCCCTTTATTTCTGAAGTAAATTATATATATAGTGGAACCACTTACACATAAAATTTTAAATTAAAACAATGCTACGATTGTAGTATAAATAAAAATAAAGGTAATACTTAATGAAGTTTATTATGTGAGCACTTGCTTTTGACTATTCCAGAAGATGTAATGAAGTAATCATATGTTTGGACCTGTTTGTAGTGAGTAAGTTTGGATTAAAGAAAAGTAAAACAACATTCAGCTGAGCATCGGCACAGCTTCCTCTTCATGTTTGGAGCCGTGATATAAGGCCAAATGAGCACACACAAACACACGCAGAACTGCCACCACACTGCCACCTGCAAGTGCAGGTCGATGCAGGTGATTCACATTGGCGTTCACACACAGTTGGTGACCCGATTTTCCAAAATGGTGGACCTCTCTGGGACAGTTCCAAACTAAACTGATAGAATTCTTCCTCAATGTATATTCAAGGAAGTTGCAAACCTTGAAAATTCAGTATATGTTAAAATGTGCAAGAAATACTTTGGATCTAGAAGTAAAGTGGAATTGGGCTCTAAACTTAGATCATTGTAAACAGGAAGTTTTCATCTACCAGGAAGTGCAGGGGAACATTGGAAAGACTTGAAGGACGCAGAACAATTTTTTAATCCAACATTGTCCTGCCTAGCACGCCTGGTTCCAGCCTGCCAAATGCCACTGCGGTCATTAAAAACACCCCTGAGGGCCCCCAAGGGGCAGTCCCACTGCCCCTGAGAACGTGTGGTCGAGGGCCCCTCTGCACTGCCTGTGCTCACACCAGCTCTGGAGCTGCAGCCGCTCCAGGACTCAGCCACACCACCCTGCGCCACGTCTGCACGCCCCTCAGCTCCGGGACGGATCTGCTTGCGGCACTCTCCAGAGGGCTGGCTGGTGGCTTCTGTGGAGACTGAAACGTTTTCAGGTGTCTTCTAATTCTCTGAATTCCCCAGTCCCTTTTTCCCATGCATCTTACATTCTTCACAGGCTGTTGCGTGCACAAGGGGTCGAATGGCCAGGTAGTTGTCACTCCTTTTTGCCTCCTTTCCGATGATGGAACCGTGTTGTGCTTGTTGTGGGGGATTTGTTGCTTGATGTGCTGTGTTCCTTTCTGCCGTCATCTAAGTTTGGTGGCCGCATGCTGACGTTTGTCTGTCCTTTGGGATCCCGGTCACCGCTTCTGATCATGACCATCGCCAGTGTGGCTGTTTTCTTTCTTCCGTTCCTCTTAGCTTAACCCAAGCGTCTTTTGCGATGTGTCACCACTCCATCAGAACGTTTCTTTCCTTCTAACTCGTCCATCAATCGTGGTCTTGAGCTGTACTCTTAGAATTGTTGTATGCTCAGCAATTGCTTCCTTAGTATTAATTTTTTAAAAATTTGTTTAGTTTGGTTGTGCACTCCTTTCTTTGGTCTGTCTATGTACCAGAAGCAAGAGACAGCTGAAAGACTTGATTCCAGAAAGCTCTTTCCTTTGTCATAGAAACACATCAGATGTGGTGTGGTTCCCGCACTCACCCCATCGGCACGTTGGGGCCTTGTCTTCAGTTTGGTATGAAGAGCCAGTGTCTGCAGGGTCCAGTGCAAATGACACCCCTATTTTATTACAGAACCTTTTATTACAAAATCAGCATGTAATTCTGTGACATAACAATATCAAACTCAAGCATACCATGGGACATGTTAGGTGAAATGTTCAAATTACAACGGTAAATTATTACATCCATATTATTACCCTACCAACCACGCTCAAGCAGGCCTTACTCCCGCCGGACCCTGTATTCTTAAAAAGTAAAATGGTGAACATTATATTCTAGTGATTTAAATTATATTTATTGTACAGACATTTTTTTATTGAGAGGAATTGGATGTGGATTCTACTTCAATATATAGTGTACTAAAGAAAATTATTCAAAGTTTTAAGTATCCCATCACCAACAATTTTACCAACCAGAATAAAATTCTGTAACTGTTGATGCATCAGAAATCCATTGAGGGAAATACGATCGGATTTTGCTTTAAGCAGAAGATCACATTCCATTGCGGTGTCATGGGTGGGTGAGCTGAGGCCCGTCTAGGTCCCTGTGTGCGCCTGTAGGCTGTCTTCCAGCCAGAAACATCACATCTACTTTTCTCTTTTAAAGCACGCTATTTTCGTCGTTCGCTAGCACTTACTTCATCTGCTGTATATTAGAGTTAGTCTTTTACTTAGCCATTTCCCCAATTAGATCAAAAGCCCTGGGGGTAGTCTCAGGCATTTTTGTGGACTTCTGTTGCCTAGCACAGTACATCACATTTAATCAATAAACGTTAGGAATTTGAGCCTGCTCCAGCTTCACCTTTGTATTTGTATACAGCATTTCTGAATTTTATGCCATTTCATTAAGTGCCTTCAAATACATTGAAACACTGATTCAGTTGATACAGCTTTAAAAAAAAAAACTCAGAAGAGTGAAATATTCAAAAAAATTTTAAAGAAAAAAAGGAAGGCAAAGAAATAACCTACAGAATTACAGAGTTAAGCTGGAAATAGTATTTTTTAAGTCACCTTGACCACCATCACATTTAACAGATGGGAAAAGAGAAACCGAAGAAGGGTAGGTAGTGACTTGCTCTGAGTGAGTTCCTGGTTAGTAACAGTACTGAGAGCAGAATGCAGGTTAAAGGACCTTAGGAAAAGATTGTGTTTCACTTGTTAAAACCGCTTGTAAGTAAAAGTAGTAGGGTAATTCACCATTAATTCAACAAATTACTTATTGACTATTTGTTATATACAAAATATGGTATTAAGCCTCAGCAGCGAGGTATATACAAAGACAGATAAAAATTTCATTCTGAAAAGGATCTTAAATGGAAAGAATTAAAACAGAAGAAAACGGAACCTACCTGCAGATGGACAGGGTGACAGGGATGGCCGAGGTGGCCTGCAGGCAGCACTGATGGGGGGAAGAGCTGTCTGCAGCGTGGAGAGCGTGTCCTGACCTTTGCTGCCGGGGCTGTTACTGCTTCGGTAGTTTCTTTCATATTTGCCTGAAATAAAACATTTTTCAGAAAAACAATTGGGAAAATTTGAGAGCATGCATTTCTGTGTGATGGCTTAGTAGTATACTAAGTCTTTTGGACTTAGTATACTACTTATTTAAAAACAATAAGAGCATGTAATACAATTTTTAATAGCTTCAATTTAAAAAAAAAACAGGCTTCATGTACTTTGTTTTTCTGGGATAAGTTATGTAGCTTCAGTTTGATTGGGAACAAAAGTATAAAGATGCAAACCCAGGACTGCCGCTGTTAGGAAGTGGATCATTTCACAACACAGAATGGCTTCGGCTGTCGCCGCTGGTGGCCCTTCCTCTGTCTCAGCCCTCAAGTGCCTGCGTCAGGGAGTCCTCTTTAATTCTGGATTGCTTTGAACACAGCTCCAAGTGCCATCTGACAATGTTCTCCTCCGAAATTTCAGACTTCTGTGGCTTGGAACGCCATTGCCAACGAGTGTTGCTCAGTCTTGGTGAGAGAACAGGCGGAGAATTCGTTGTAAAGGACAGTCCTCGTCTCCCCCTTAACTTTTCTCTCTCGTTGCACTTCCCCGAGTGTTAGAGAGATGATGTTCCCCGGAAATCAGAGTGAAAGTCAAAAAACTCAAAGTGTGTTTTCCCTTCGTAAAAACTTCTTGTGAATAAATTCCAGGATCTGTAGATTTAAAATTATGCTTCTTTTGGGAACCACAGGGTCCGCCTGAAGTTAGTAATCACTCTACCCCACATTGTTTTTTGGTACAGATGTAAAAATAGTCCTGCATGGTAGCGGGCGTGTGCGCCTGACTTCCGCGGTCAGGACCTGCGCCGAGTTTGGTCTCGCCACCATGCACACTGCCCCAAGCTAAAGTTGTGAGAATAATCCCCTGGAGTTCAGTGAAAAGTTCAGCTAACAGTTAAATGAAACATGGTTTTTCAGTCAAGTACATGATTTTTTCCTTTAATGAATTGGTGCATTTTTTAAAATTACTTGGCAGCTGGGGATGATCCATTGATATGTAATAGAATTAATATTGAGAGAACTGTTTTTAAAATATGTGAGAGGAGTTTGGAGCCGTAGCAAGTTATCATTTGGCAGCAAGGGGCAAAGTCCTTGGTACCATCACGTAAGAATCCCCTTTCCTAGGCCGTGTGGACGCATGGCGCTGTGACAACATGTGTTCATAAATAGTCTGGATACCACGTCTACTTGACTCCATAAAATACCGAAAATTCTTTTTCTTTTTCTTTTCTTTTCTTTCTTTCTGTGGTATTAGTCTTTCTTCCCCAAGCATGCTACAAAGTAGGTTTATTTTTAAAATTTGAGAGGATGAAAGGAGATTTTTCACTTGAAATCGGAAATAGCACTGTGGCGCGTTGGAAGTGGTACACTGCACTGTAAGGGAGAACATGGGTCTTGTGTTCACTGGGGCTTTGTTCTCAGCACGGAAACATCTAATGAGCTCATAGTGTTTTGTTTCATTAGGAATCTGGCAGTCAGTCCCTTTGTTGTGTCGTGGCGCCCCTATCATGGGTGCTGGTCCCAGATGCCGTCGCTGACACCGTGTTCTTTATCCCGGAATGACATCATTGAGCGCTGGTGTTAGGGCCCGTTTCCAGAACAGAACGCAGTCTCCCCACTTCCTGCAGCAGCAATTGTGTGGTTGCCCCAGCCTATGGGGCAAGTCTCTGTCCTTCATCCAGAGAGTCTGGTGTTAACTGCCATTAATTTTAAGACATGAAAGAAAAATCATCAACGTTATTTGTCTTGGAATAAACTGAAAATTGAATATTGAGACCAAAAAGTGCATGGTATTAAGGTCAGCCTCTATTTATTTTAACAGGTGTACTTAAATGAATTTTGTGCTGTTTCATTTCTGAAAGATTACACTTAGCATGAGCAGTACTTAGGAAAGCAGTTGTCCTTGGCATGGTGGGGGTGGTTTCAGAATTCACGATCACCTGATGTGCCGGATCACAGGCCAGCAGGAGAGGCGAGTGTGGAAGGCAGGAGCCAACCGTGGCGCATTGTTCTGTGGAACGCATGGTGTTGTGGGGGCACACGGAACGGAGAGGGTAGGTTAAAGGTGATGATTTCACAGGACAAGTCCCATTCAAGCTGCTGGCCTGTGACCCATTATTCATACATCAGAATATTGGCCCTTCAGTCCAGGACGTGAGCCAGGCACTATGACAAATGCCAAGGAAATAGAGATGGGCTCTCAAGAGCAGGGATTTCCACAAGACAGATGGTTAAAATCCAGTAAGTAGAGCTGTGAACGGGATTGCTGGTTGGGGGTGGGGAGAGAAGACCCTCACGTGGGGAAGAGAGGGCCTGCGAAGACCACACGGAATGCCCCTTGAGTTTGGGACGGGTAGTGGGTGGGTTGAGGTCTGGTTTCAGGTAGAGGAACCTGACCTATGAAATTGCAGGGCATGGTAGGAAATAGCCTTCTCAGGAGAAGGGGTGCAGTGTGTGACAGGAGGCGAAACTGGACAGGCAAGCAGGGTTTGAGACGTGTGATGGGCCATGGGGAGTCAGCCCACGGTGAGTGCATCACATAAAATCCATGTTCAGCAGCAAGAAACAGAACCAGCTACACAGGTGCACACCCAAGAGCTTATACTTCCATGTAAAAGAAGCCTGGAGGTAAGTATTCCAGGGCTGCACTAGCAGCTTTAAACACCGTGGAGGTTTTGCTCACTTTGTCTTTTGGCTGCGATCCGCCTGGCTTTTATCAGTAAGGTGCCACATGGTTCAAAGTGGCTGTTGGAGCGTCAGCCATTATTTCCGCATTGAGGACAAAGGGAGAAAAGTAGAAAAGCCAAAGAGGGCATAGACCTCAGGCCTGTAAGTAGGCTCCCCTGAAGTTTCACACAAGACTTCTATTTATCATATACTTTTTAAAAAGTAAAGGTGTCTTCCTGAGGAAAAAACAGGAGAACAGGCGTTCTCTGTCACCTGGAGAAATGTCATTAGGTTTGGATTTATAAGATTTCCCTGGCAGAGGATAGAGGATCTGCAGGGGGTGGGAGTGGGTAGGGTTTGAAACCAGCATGAAATTAACAGAAGCAAGCTCTCTACAGTTTGTTTCTTTGTTTAATGTTTCCCATCACTGACAGTCTTCAGTAGGCATAAGCGGCCAGCCTTGCTTGATCACTCGGTGGAGGTGGGCTGTAGCCCACATGATACCACGTGATACCACATGATACCACACAATACCTGCGTGAATAGCTCCCCGATAGGATTTAATGCAGGCTTCCTGGGGGTCTCGAGTCTCCAGTGCATTGGAGATGCAGGATGGAATTGAATGGAGCTCCCACAACTTAATTTTTTGGAGGACTTGGGGAAAAAAAGTTCATCACCTGCTTTTAAGATAATTTTTGCTTTTTTGGCCTTCTAGGTAGCACTCACTGACAGTGTCTTCTTTTTTTCCTTTTCTTTTTGTCTAACATTTGCATTTTGGAAAAATAACCTAGAACGCAGAGTTCAGCTCATCTGCTTTGTTCCCTTAAAATTTTCCCCTATTATCTATCTATTGCTGATAATTGTTTGCAAAATTTTGTAGTGCTTCGGGTTTCTATACTTGGTTGATAATATACTGCTCTTGTACTCCTTGTTCTGTAAGAGTTTTTTATCAGGATTACACAGTTACTGTGATTCTCTTCCTAGGGATTTATTGTGTTTGTGCTACACTCAGAGTACAGTGAGCTAGATGAATACATCCATGATCATGACATTATCACTGTTAGCTTGCAGAGTCTTAGAATAAAGGAGCCCAATTTGTAAAGCAGCAATATTTTTACAATAAATGTGAATGACCTGTGGCTGCATGCATGACAAAATGGATTTCTAAGTTGCTTCCTACTCAGCAGAGTAAGTTGGGGGTGGGGGGACTTCCCTTGTCATCACTGGGTTTGCACAATCTGACACGTGGATTGGATTGCGGGATGCGCATGAAAAGATTTCTGTGGCCATGTGCAAAACTGCTCTGAAAAAATGAGACAATCAAGTCTCAGTGCCAATCTGGATTTTGCATTCTGTTAACCTGGCTTTGAGATGTTTTTGACATCAAAGGAACCTGCTTCCTATGCCCTTTTTAAGCAGAAGGGGGCAGCAGAGAAGTCAGTTGGAAAGCCAACATCCTGGTTTATTTCCTTCTGATAGAAGCGGTTGTACAATCTAAATATATTAAAAGGAAATGAAAATTGAAAATAATATCTTTTATTTATTTAAACTGAAGAATTATTGTAAAAAATTAAAATAACATGATTTGGATTTCTACTTGTCAGTTTTAGCCCAGTTTTTCAGATGTTGCAAAGATGTTGAATGGTAATACTTGTGGGTTTTGTTGTTCTCCTAAAATCTGAACAGCAAATGTGGAGTGGGCTGTTTAATGCGGCGCAGCATTCCATGAGGCCAGTGTTTACAGAAAACCAGATGCTGCACTGGGTTTGTGCTGTTTATTTCAATATGTTTACCCATCGGAGTTAGAATTTCTAAGGAAAATAATTTCCTTCCTTGTTAAAACAAAGGAATATTAGGGCCTTTTGACTGAATTTTGGTTGTAGAGTCAGTTAGTGGTCTAATTTTTGTTGTTTGATTTTTAAAATATTGCCTGTGTAATTTTTTTCCTCACTATTTGTTGAAAGGAATGGGGTCCTAGCAGGCTGATTGGTCCTCTGCCCTTGGCCTTGGAGAATGCGTCACCTCACTAACTGAAGCAGTGTCACCCTGCTGTAGAGGGTGGCCTGCACCGCACTGGTGGGCCCGGCCAACTCGTTTTGTCTGCTGCGTATGAAGTCTTTTCTGCGTCCCATTGGCAGTCTGTATTCCTTCTCTGTGATTAAGGCCAGTAAAGCAGCACAGCTGAGGGCTTCTCTCTGGGAGCCAGTGGTGCTGTTATGTGCACTGTGTTCAAGACAGAGGACAGTGTTCAGTGTTCAGTGCATAGCAGGTAACTAGCCCTTCTTTTCATGGTTTACATGTGGAAAGAAGCATCATAAAGTTATACGACATCTTCCTCAGCAAGGGAACCGATGATGAAGCGGCAGTTCTGTTCCGAACCCATTAGGTGTGCTGTTTTATATCGAGTCACATTTAACCTCTCGACTTCTTTGTTATAGCCCTGTTTTATAAGAGAAGCAGTGGAACAAGTGGCCTCAGTGCGATTTACAAAGTGAGAAGGTGTTAGCTGCACTCTCACGTAAGGATGTACAGCATGGCCTTGGGTTTAGCAGAAAGTGTTGGGGGGTGTAGGGGGGTGTGCAGCAGTCTGAAGGTGCTTTGCACAAAGGATCACAGGGTCGCTCTCACAGCACACAGAGGCTCGTCCAGTCCGTCTGCCTTTACAGACCTTTTCACCCTCTCCCGTGCGGTACGTGCTATTTGATAACTGCTAATTGTGCAGAAGTCACAGGTGGGACTTCATCCAGAAGCAGTGACCTTTGCTGTCACCTAGGACCCCAGCCACACCCCTGGGCACATTATGGGACAGCTGTCTGGTGAAAATGTGCCAAAACCACACTGCTCCTTCTCCTCAGGTGTGTCTTCCTTCCTGAAGTTGTGCCAGAGCTCACTGATACTCTTTCCCTTTATATAAAATTGTTTTTTCTGTCTGTTTTCTTTCTGGTATTTTCCATTGCTGTGCCTTCAAGTTCACTAATCTTTCTTCTGTGCCATCTTACCTGCCATGAATCCCGTCCAGAGCACTTTTCATCCCAGCATTGTGGTTTTCATCTCTACAAGTTGGGCTTGGGCCCTTTTTATATCTTTTATGTCTCTGACTTGTTGAATGTAGGGAATGCAGTTACAACAACTCTTAACATCCTTGTTTGTTCATTCCAGCAAATGTGTCAGTTCTGGGTCAGTTTCAATTGATTGATTTTTCTCTTTGTCAAGGATTGTATTTTTCTACTTTTGTTTGTGCCCAATGATGTTTGGTTGAATACTAGGCAGTGTTATTTTATCATTTTTGTGTTCTGGATATTTTCTGATTCCCTAAAATTATTCTTGAGCTTTCCCCCCTCCCCCCACCCTGAAACATAGTTAAGTTACTTAGAAACAGTTTGATTTAGAGGAATCTTGCTTTTCAGATTTGCTAGGCGGGACTGGAGCAGTACTTAGTCTAGAGTAAGGTACTGGAGCAAGACTCTCTGAGTCCTCTATTCAGTGCCCTGTGAGGCCTTTTGCTCTGGCTGATGGGAACAGGGACTATTCTGTCCTTGTCCGCGTCTGGTACTGTGACTTCAGACCCTCTCAGCTGGTTCTGTCCTCAGAGTAGGGGGGTGTTCTCAGGAGCGTGCACTGGTCAGGTACTCTGTTGAGTATGTAAGGGCGACCAGTGGCAGATTTTTAGAGTCTCTCTCTGTGCATTCTTTGCTCCCTGGTTTTCTAACCACGTACTCTATCCTCTTGGTCCCCCGGTACTCTCATCTTCATGGAAGCCACCAGGCTTCACCTGTCTTCCCCCTCCTGGTGCGTGTTCTGGAAACTCTTCTACCTCAGTAAACTGGGGCAATCTTTTTGTTCTTTTCCCATATCCCGGTAACCACCTGGCTTTGTTTCCTGATGTTCAGTGGCATAAAAAGCATTTTTTCATATGTTTCGTCCAGGTTTTTGTTTGTTGTAAGTGGAAGGCTAAATCTGATTCCTACTACTGCATCTTGGCTGGAGCTGACGTGCCTCTGTCTGCACCCATGAGCCACCCCTGTCGGAGCCTCTGTGACTTGGGTGCCTTCCCCCCTTTTGTCATTTGAGTTCTGCTGTTAGTGGGATGAGTTTCAGTTGTAGGTCCCACCATGAAAAACTGCACAGTGTCCCCATAAAAAGCCGTCCCTCTGTTGCCTGGTGGACTTCTCTTCCTTTGTGGACCCTGATGGGTTTGCAGGGAGAGTGAAGGGGACGGCCCCGTCTGCGCCTGCTGATGGTGACTCAGCACAAGGTGCGCAGTCCGAAAAAGAGCAGAATGAGGTGCGCATTTCTAAGCTGATACGTGTATCCCCACGCCCTCCTTTTGAAAAGGTTCCAGTCTGAGATGGTGAGTTGTTGAGCTTCAGGTCTCCGTGTGTGCCCCTCATGACCCTGCGGACCCGAGGGTGCAGGCCGAGGGAGAAGCAGCGACCCCTTGCCCTCAGGGTGCTGTCTGTGGGAGAAACAGGTGTGCGGCAGGAAACCAAAATTACACGTATCACGCTGTGGCCTCCAGTTTGAAGATGTTTAGGAACCAGAGACGGTCTCTTCCACTCCTGCACCGTTTTAACAAGAGCAGAACAACACCGTCTGGTGCTTCTTTGTACTTCGGATTTCTTGGTGAAACAAAGTTACGTATTTTATCATCTATCAACAAACCCTCAAAGAACGAAAGAAAAATACTTCAAGCATTCCTTTTTACCAAGACGGACTTTATCTCCCAAGTGACACTGTTTATGAGTTTATCTAGTTTGTAGCCACCTAAATAGAATTCGCTGTTTGTTTATATCATTTTTCAGATTGATGGTGGGTTTTATTGTGTTTAACATGTGGAGAGCAATTCTGAGCCTCGAATTGTGAGATAGGTAGTTCCTTTAGCAACAATTCTAATGAAAAATAAGATTGTTTCTTTTTCATTCAATTTCTTTTATGATAAAACTGTGAAAAGGTTTGGTGTTCCTCAGTGCTTTTCCCTGTGCTTTAAGAAGCAGAATTATTTCTGTAAAAATATATTACCGAAGCCTTGCTATTCTCCAAGGTAGCATTCAATGAAATAGTTTCTTTTGCAGGTATATTTGCAAAAGCACGTTAGTATATCCATCTTTTAATTTTCTTTGTTTTGTCTTTTGATGCCAAAAGAAACAAAATATTACTTCTCGAAGAGTGAGTGTTCGAAGCACACATAATTCACGAGGAGACTTTTTTAGTCGTCTTGTCTTATGTAGCACGTGAAGGGAAAAAAATGACCCCTCTAGATCTGACCCCATTTTTAGTGACAATCAACGCGCATTGCCATTTACTGCTCTTAAAGAAACCTAACTATTAAGCTAGTTTAGGAGACTCTGGTAAAGAATTGGTTTGGGGAAGTCGAAATAATACAAATACAATCATGATAGAACCAAAAATTTAACATAAATTTGTTAGAACATTTGGCCACTTTAAATTTTTTTCCAAATTGGACAAATATTGAACATTATTTTTATACCATTCAGTAGAAATCCTAGGGAAAACAGCTCAAATATTGGCAACAACAAGAAAATAGGGGTTGACTCCTCTTTCTGCCTGGTAATTTATCTTATCTTTTGAGGCATTAAGTCGTACGTGTAATGCTTCTACGGTGCAGTCTCAATCCCCGAATGATGAAGCAGTTAGCGGTTGTGAATGTATGGAGAGGATGCAGCCCACTCAATCCAGGGTAAAACAGCAGAATCCTTTGCAAGGTTAAGCATACTGCAATAGAAGTAATACTTCCCCAAACCTAATTTCTGTGCACTTTGTGCAGATGAACTGATTATTAAGCAGCTCTTGAAGGTCTGTCCTAAGCAGGTTCTTGGGTTAACCATAGACTGAGCAGACCCATTGCTAACTATCCTGTCACCACACATAGTGACGTGGGAAGGAGAACTGTCGTTGGTCCGGGCAGACAGTGGCTGTGACTGTGACGTTGCACAGGCTCTCCAGGGTGCAGAAAGGCGTCGCTGCTCCGGTGGACACTGGGCACTCATCCTTGTCAAGAGGAGCCTGGAAGTAAGTGTGATACAATTTAGTCATGACCTCTGCAGAGGCATTACGACATGAGTGAAACCAGTCCTTGCGATGCGGAGGAGCCTGTGTATGGGGGTGACAGCTGCGCACCTCAACCAGACTTCCTTTTGAGCAAAGATATCCAGAACACGAGGGTTAAGGCAAAGCAAAAGATTCTTCAGGCTGCGCTGAATTCTGTCCTCTCAGACATTTCCTGGTTGCACGGTGTGGGAAGCACCGTTGCATGCCACGTGGCTGTCTTTAGCCACTTTGGCTCACGTGGCTTGCCTTCAACAGCATTTGATCCTCAGTCAACACAGGAGTGATTGAACTTGGTAGACCTTAAAGAGGCAGAACTGGACACTGTGGGATCCCTTACAGAGCATCCTGGTGCTCTGCCTGGATTCTCTTTACTAAGACAAACGTAAGCATGGGACCTGTCTGCTTTTGAGGATGAAACTTCTCGATGAGCTGGTAAGGGAAGTATGAAAGCCCCGGGCGTTGACTTGGCAAGCATGCTCTGCTCAGACTCTGTGGGCAAGTCGGGGGTCTTCGGAAAGGCTTAATGTCATTTATGTTGCGTTTTGTATTTGTTTCCTCTTGTGAGAGGCTTTAGTGACTTACTTCATGGGAAACGAAAAAGGAAACATCCTAATGAAGGGTTCTAAAGTTTGTATTTGAAAAGTGTCTAAAGTGCTAGCATTTTAATGTTCACAGTTTAGAACCTTAACATGGAAGGGACCTGAGAGAATGTCTGAGGGGGCCCTTAGCTTACAGATGACGAGGCTGAGTCCCCAGATGGTTTGCTGGCTTGCCCAGGGCCACACATCTAGCTAGAGACCAAGCCGAGACAGAAATTGGCTTGATCGTTTGTAGTCCCGCGACTCTTCCTCACTGGCACGTGATTGGCAGTTTCCATTCGCTTGTTGCCAGGTCCACCACTTCTGAGCGTTTGTCTGCCCTGGAGCGGTGAACGTTGCTGAATGAGAAATAGCCTGGATGTGGCCTATTGTGGCTGCAGCTTGAGCTCCGTTGGCAGTCAGCTCCTTCTCTTCATGCTGAGCGTTCTGCCCTCCTGACGCAAGGGCTGGGCACCCAGGGAGCCTGCAAGCAGAGCGCTCGCTCCTGAGCCCTTGCTCGTCTCTGCTTCTTCCTAAAGGCCCTTAGGGCTCCAGATGGCAAAGGGGGTCCTCAGTGAGGCTGGGTGCCTGCTTCCCACCTGAGCAGCCACCGGGCATGCCCTGGCAGCCTCCGGAGGAATTTAGTTTAGACAGACAAAGAAACAAACAAACAAACCTGGAGACCGGGAGATCTAGAATCAGCTGTTTGGTAGTAAGTGAGAACTTGGAGTTCCTTTTCTGATGTGCTGGACGTCTGAGGCTGTTGGTGGAACCTGAGGTTAATGCTGTCCGGGAAGCACGCAGGCAATTAAGGATTTCTTGACCATACAGAGATTTCAGCTGTAGAGAGAGATTTAAAAAACCCCCCCAACAAACTCTGATTCTTAGGACATAATTTATTTTTTGCGTAATAAAATCTAACCTTGAGGTTAAAAATAAGTTTGTCAGATATCAATCTTCTGCTCCCTCAAGCTAACCCCCAACCTCAAATGAATTGCACCTGTAGACAGCCCGCTGTGGGGCCAGTGGAGTGGGTGGTGCAGCTGAATGGTAAGGAATCCATTTATAAAAATCCCTCCATGCAAGCTGTGTTAAGGACTGTAGCAGTATTTCTTCTCCAGGCTCAGAGTAATTTTATCTTTGTAGCGTGGTGCAGTACCAGCCTCGTAGGCAGTAATTTCCTTTATTATGCTTGTATTTAGGATGGATTAATAGTTCTCCCAGTTCATTCAATGCATTTTTATCAATTACATTCTTTGTGTCGTGCACTGTGCTGGGTTCTGGCTGATGATTAAGAAATGGTCCTTTTCTAGAAAGAGAAATGACAAGTAAAATTATACCAAAAGACTCAATACAGTTTTTTGACCTGCAGAATGTTCCAGCAGCACAGGGCCCAGCTATAAATCTGCCTGGAGCCAAAGGAGGCTACACAGAAGGCAGGTAGGAGAAGAACAAGAAAGAACTGACCTGGCAAGGCCCAGCGCAAGGGGCCTTCTAAGGGAGGGACGAAAGAGCGCCTGCAAAGCAGCGGATGCTCAAGAGAGCTTGGGGCGGCCCTCTCAGTGGGGTCCCCGTCTCAGCTTGGTGGGGGTGGGGCAGTGGGGGTGGGGCGGGGGGATAAAACCGGCATTAACTTTGCTGGCTGGACTGAGCTGTCCTGGGTGGGTAGTTTGCTTCATCGTGTACCCAGCGGGAACTAGTGGAGGTCTTTGAGAAAGGGTGTGAAGTCAGATTCTTGTTTGTTAAAGATGTTTTAGTAGCTAAGTGGTAACTAATGAAGGGGGTGCGCCCTGGAAATGGGAGAGCAGATTGGGCAGCATTTTTAATTGAAGGTCTAGGGTTAGGGTTGGGGTTAAAACGTGGGCTGTGACGGTGATGGCAGAATCTATTTGGATGACATTTTAGAGGTAGGTCTGGAACTCAGTAAAGCAAGGGTTTTACAAGAGGGTCAACTTTAGACCGCTTTAATTATGGGAGGGCATGATCCCTCTGTTGAGATTGTAACTAGGGTTATTTTCTGGGGTTCCTGTGTTCGGATCTCTGATGCCTTTGAATTGTGATTGTCAGTTACTCCCCTGGATTCTAAAGCTGCTTGAGGTCAAGAGCTAGTTTACTCTGTTGCTGTTTTTCTAGCACCTGGCAGAGTGCTTGGTTTGTACCAGGTGCTTAGCGAATCCTGGGATGGGCGCGTATAAGGATTTTCTCTATTCTTCCTTTGCCCAAGAAGATTTTTGTTTCTTATCAGAAGCAAAACTAGCTAGTTCTGAAAGTCATTTCTGATTTCCATTGTATCACCCAGCTTCTCTGGACTTCCATTTTCCAGGAACTACCCGGGCTTGGATTTAACTGCGTTTCTGGTGACAACTCTTTAAAGTTTTCATTGTTTAGAGATTACACAGTGAGGTGGATATATACACATATATTTTCTTTTTCTTCTTCAACTGTGGCTCTCTGAACCTATGGCTCTGTGATATAAACAGTAATTCCTTCCTAGATTTATTTACTTGGGAGATTAAAAAAAAAAAAAACCTCCTAGGTTTCTGGCCTTGAGTTAAATACACCGCCAACTGCCACGGTGGGTCCCCAGGCACGGCCACAGCTGGAGGTCTGGCAGGCTGTTGTAAATGGCATTTGTAAGAATGATTAGTTTGCCAAGGCATTAACGATCTTCTCTGTTGTTTCCATCTGCATTTTGTCTAAAGAGACAAGTGTTGGGATTTTATTTATTTAATGGACTTTGTTTGAATTAGCTAATTTCCCCACTGTCCTGTCCAAAATTACAGAGGGAAGAGATGAGTATTTATTGTAAGGCCTTACTCGGTCCATTTCTTGCTTGTGGGGGGCGGGCAGGGGCACGGCAGGGAAGGCCACTTGGGTAGCCATCAAACACCCGATACTCTGATCTTTTCTAAGATTGAATTATGAAGACTCTTCATGAACTCGCTTGGTTTTGGTATCAGGCCATATATTTAAGGAGCAAGAGGCAGTGGAATATGTTGGCTCTGTTTGTTGGTTCATCGTCTAAACAAGGGAAAGATAGATACAGTATATGCTCTTCAAAGGCTTTGCGGCTGGGAGGCTGTTCTGTGCTCAGCGCTTGCTTACTTTCTTATTTCACAATCACACGCATCCTGTGGCTGCCCGAGCCTGGTGGTGGAGAACTGTTTCAGGGAGGCCGAGGACTCTATGGGGCTCCCTTAGCACTGGGTATCAGAGGTGGTTTCAGAGCCAGGTCTTCCGAGACGAGCCTCTGCCCCCGCAGCTCCCAGCGGGCTGCGGGGCACCCACATGCTGATAGAACTGATGAACATGGGAGCCGACAGACTTGACCTCGGTTGGGAGGGGCGATAGTTCTGCTACGAAAACCAACCACAGAGGGGTCGTGTCAGCTCTTCCCGGTAACCATGGAAATCATAAATGAATTACGGCACCTCTGTGTCTTAGGACTTCTCATATTGGGAAATTAATAGTCTTTTGTCTTCTCTCTGTCAGTGTGATGGAGGCTCACGTGGCCACCGGTGAGCTGACTCACTCGGGTCTGCTCCCTTCGCAGTTTCCAAATCGCGATCATTTTTGCTCCCTCATTGTGAAATGGGTGAGTTCAGAACACAGTTTTGGGATTATCTGTATTAAACCAAAGCATAAGTGATTTCACCTTCAATGGATTTCATTCCTGGCTTTGGCTTTAGACCATACCAATCTTAAATGAGATACATTGTTGCATGCTAATAACCTCAGGGATTTCATCTGCTGCTGCTGTGGCCTTTTCAGGAGGATTCTCCCACTGCAGAGGATGCCTGATCAAAACGAATGGCAAGAAGTATCAGGGGCATTGCGGAGTGCTCAAATCCACCCCCGGTTTAGCAGTTTTCCAGATATGGGTGAGCATGGTGCCAGGAATAGGCACAAGGCCGAGAGAGGTGGATTAGGAAGGTTTCCAGGGGCTCTGAGCTCACGTCAGGCAGAACTGCAGCGCCAGGCAGCTTAGCCGACTGAATGGGGAAAAGACTCCGAAAGTGCTGTATCTCATGGCATAATGTCTGTAAATTTTATTCAATTAATTTACAGCTGCAGGGCTCATGAGGCTGAAATTAAAGTTTTGTCAAGTTTCGATAGGGAGGCAGCCAAACAAGTTTGATTAGCAGTGGGTGTTTTGGAAGTGAGTTGGCAGCGGTGCAGAAACCGGAGCTCTGGGTTTCGGGAGGCCTGTTGGCATCGCGCTGCCCGTTCGATTAACTGTGGAGTGCCCGCTTTCCACCTGCCATTTCAGACGTTTCTTCTCTCTCGTGGGTCTTCTCCAAGGTGGCCTCTGCCGTTGAAATAAGCATCTTTTCTAGTTATGTTTCCTCAACCCCATGCTCTTAGGAAGCCTGGTTGATTAGTGGAAGTCGTTGGAAATCTTTTTCTTTATACGCCCTTACAACGTGCTATTTAATTTTTGCTTTCAAGTGGTGGGCTTGAGAACCTTTGAGAAGGGCTTTTTTCTTGTGAAGGTGGAGATGGCAGATGTCCCTTTACTTGGAGCTCAGGTCTGTCAGTCATGGCTGAAAGGTCACAGACACGGGACACAATGCAGGTTTTCACATAATCCTAAATACATGAGAGACTTCAAAGTAACATCACATTTATCGCGGCTAAACATTAGTGTCTGCCGGTGAAAGGAAGCATTGCCCGAAGCCTCAGCAGGAACGCTCCCCCCTGCTCAGCAGGACCTGGTAGCCTGTTTCAGCAGCCGCGCTGGAGGCTGTCTCTGCGGAGGGCAGGAGGACACCGCGTGTGGAAGGACGCAGAGGCGGCTCCAGCCGGCTCCGTAACGCTTTAGGTCACGGGGAGGGACACCGCAAGCACAGAGGGAAGGTACGTGTGGAGAAACCAGTCGTGTACATGCAAGTTTTGTTCTTCTCTGTGCTGGTGTTTTCCACGCTGTCTCTGGTGAGAGACACTGCCTTTCCTTTTCACTTCCAAGCTGTCGTGGACGGACAGGGGCTCCTGTTGCGCCACAACTCGCCTTAGGCGCTGGCTGCTTCTCCGCAGGTTCGCCAAGACCCCCGCCAGCCAGCAGTCTCCTCCAGTGAGACAGGCCCGTGATGGTGCTTTGGGATGTCTGACCCTTGTCAAGTTTCTGAATTCTCTTTCTTATTTCAGTTCTCATCTCCCCGGGGGCCCACCACCGAGTCCCTGGTCGGCGGCGCACTCGGAGTAGCCCTGTGTTGGTCTTTGTATGCCGGAAGTAATTTGTAATGGAAGTGTTTATATCATTTTGGAAATACTTACATTCTCAAAACTTTTCCCATTGGTCCATTTACCTTTCCTTCGTATTTGCCCCCATAGTGGGTCATTCCTTTATTCCACAAGTTGTTTTGGTATTGGAGCTGTGCTGTATGCTTCAGAAAAACACAGCCGTGGATGAAGTGCTCTTTCGGCCTTTGAGAGTTTGTTACCTGTCAAGACAGCTTAGTCCAGCAAACATTTTTTTTTTTTTTTGAGCACTCGTTTTGCCTTAGGCTCTATCTTTGGCAGTGAACATTTAAAGATGTATAATCTATAGACCTTTTTCAAGGAGTTCCTGTTTTTCAGAGGAGATACTTTTGTGTGTATGTGTGTGTGCGTGCACGCGTGTGCCAGACCAAGCATATAATATTTTTTGTGTCAGACCAGGTATATACACCAAATGTTGTGGAAACCTTGAAAATAATCATGAGTAGTAATTGGGCAGGTTGAAAGGTTTTGTAGAGGAGAAACTTATTTGGACTGGTTCTTCTTGAAGGATGAGTAGGGATTTTTCAAACTGACATATGGATAAAGGAAGAGTGTGGCCAAAATTGGAGAGCTGTGGCAGACCCTAGCTTGATAAGAGGCGACCAGTTGTCAGCACTGGTTGGTGTGATTCTAGAATGCACCAAGGAGGGTGAGGTCAGAAAGGCAGGATGGGGCCTTGAATCTCGGGCTAAGAAGTTTGAGCTACCTCTTGTCACAGGAGATTTTGAGGCAGGATCAGATTTGTGATTAGGGCTCAGGTGGTATTGGGAGTGGATTATTGAGGAGAAAGAGTAGAAGGAGAGAGATTGTTAAAATAGTTTCCGTCAAAGATGATAAAGACCTGGCTCTGAGAGTTTGGAGGCGGCAGTAAATCGAAGGAGCGTTGCCGAGGGTAGGGAAAGAGTGAGTGAGCTCCAGAAGCAGAGAGCGGCTTCGTGAGGGCAGGAGCACATTAGCGTGGGCAACCCGAATCGCAGAGGGGCATGCTTTCCTGTGGGTGGAGAGACCAGTCATTTTTGCATCAAAGAGGGCAGAGAAGGGAAGGACCAGTTTCCGTGGCCTTGATGTTTTCAAAATAATTGAAGTTATTTCAGGAATGTGAGAAACACATTCCATGTAAAAATGGAAAGTGAGGACAACAGAAAATGTAAATTCACCTGGAGAAATGCATTAGGGCCTTTATTTTCTTTTATTATAGCAGCGAGGATCTTCGCCTTATTTGATCACATATGTCTTTAGCGCTCACGGTCGAACTCTCCGTATTCATTCATTCTTCAATGTTTATTGAAGGCTTACACTGTGGGAAGCGCTGGGCTGTGAGCTGGGGACAGAAATCTGCCTGTAGTAAGTGGCCCCCAGGCTGGGTCTGGAGGCTGGGCACAGCGCTGGCTCTGGATGGGGGGGGGGCTTGCAGGGGCGGTGGCTCAGCTTGCGAAGAGGACTGTGCGGCCAGGAAAGGCACTGGGGAAGATGAGTTTTGAGGGTAGTTTTAAGAGATGAGTTCCTGTTAAGTAAAAAGAAGTGGGACCTTTTGAGAAGTGGGAAGTGTGGATGTGAGAGGGAAAAGCAAGCTGGGGCCAGATTCCGGGAGGCCCAGTGTTACTTGTGAGACTTTATGGTGGGGTGAGGAAGGACCTTGGGAAGATCTGAGTCTCGGAGTGAACTAGGCAAATGTAGGTTCAGGTAGATTTTGCTGGGCACTCTGCCGCGTGAGGGTGGGTGGAAGTTCTGCCCTGAAAGGGAGACCCCACGGTGTTTCCACAGAGAATGTAAGAATGTAAGAATGTAAGAATGGGCGCCCACCTAGGTGAGCATTGTCAGGATAGACTAAGTTAGTATTAGACATAATTAGGAGGAAAATGGACAGGGCATAGAGCTCGAGTCAGGTCAGAAAGTGCGAGAGGGAAGGCATGTGAGATGACACAGGTTTGGGCTTGAGCTGCTTCCCTGGGGCGGGGACTGCTACTCCTTAGAGCTTGGGGCAGCCCAGCCTTCGAGGCCAGGCGAGGCCCTGGGAAATGTTTAGCAGGCAGTTAGGTATTCATGGACAGAGGACTCTGGGGAAGGTGACGCTGGAGGGGACATTTGGGAGTCATCAGCATATGGGACTGGACAGCTTAGACTGATGGTGGAGGAGTTTGCACAGGCTGAGCTGAGACAGTTTCAAACAATTCCATCCTGTTTCCTCCTACAGTTAAAATGTACTAACAACCATAGAAGGTAGGAAGTAGGCCTCATGTTAGGGATCCGACCTCAAAAGACAAAGGAAGTCAGTTAAGTGAGACTGGCTGGTTGGTGTTTATCTTTTGCTTCTCTGTGAGGCCGAGTGTAAAGATACTAAAGGAGAGAAAGGGGGAACTTAATCTTTCCTTGAAATGTTTAGTTGAAGAAACTTTTTAAAAATGTAAACATGAAGTAATTTGAGAATAGACACAAGATGGTCATATAACTTACACAGAAAATGCCATTTTAAGTGTACAATTAAATAATTTTTAAAAAATTTACATGTCATTTTTAAGTGAAAAATACAGTTATAAACTACGATGTTAGGTACTGTGATGATTTAGAGAAAGGTAAAAATATTGCAAGTAGCATCTAATCAGGGAAATTCCCTGCCGCTGAAGGCTTAGTGGATGGGAGTTGGCAGAGATTGAAGGAGCGCCTTTAGTGCCAGATGCTGTGCTGGGAGAGGCAGGGACCCACAGACAGTGAGGAGGCATCTCACAGTTTTCGAAGGATGACACCCTGTGTTCACTAAACCACTGGTAGGAGTGTCATGTTGCTACATTTGCTCCTGTCGGCTGACTTTAGAGTTTAACTGGAATATGGTTACACTGGCATTACTGTTATTTTTTTTTTTTTTTACTGTTGAATATTTTATTTGGCTACCTGTGATTAGAGGGGTAATTCTAATTAGAACCGTCCCTAGCATCTCAAGAAATAGCCAATGCAACTTCACAAACCATTAGCTTCGTTTATCTGGTTTCTGGAAGAGACTGGCACGTTTTAATTTCTTTGCTTCAGCATAATGACATAGTGTAAGTTAGATGGCGTTTTGTTTTTTTGGGTTTTTTTTTAAATCTTGTTTTATTTTGTTTTCTGTTCTCAAAGCTTGTTTCTCCCCAGGATAGTATCTTCATGAAAAAATGGTGCATGGAGTCTAGAAATGCCGCAGGAGTCCGAGTAACATTGTAAGCAAAGGAGGTACTGGGTGTGTTTGGGGTCTTTCTCTGAAGAGTCCCTATTCACTTTCTCAGAAAGTCGCTGCCCGAGGATGCATGCACATTTCACAAATAACACCGAAGGAAAGGAAGTGGCATGGCCCGTCTGTTCATAACCCAGAGGGTGGGAGTCCTCTTCCTTTGTCATGGGAGGGTGGGGACAACTTTGAACTGTGAACCAGACCCCTAGGGATGCTATGGGTCTTCTGAGCCAGGCGTGTCCAGTCCACAGGGCAGCCAGCTGTCCGGGCGTGGGGAAGCGAAGGATGCAGGGGATCTGTGAAGACAGTGGGTGTTAATGGCAGGGACAGATAGGCAGGGCATGTTCTTGTGGTGCAGGCTGCATGGAGAAGGCCAGACATCCGACTCACTTTTGAATGGGGTCCTCTAACTGGTCACCCTGATGGCAGAGGAACAGAGGAAGCTCGCAGTTGACATGCGCTTCCTGGATTTTTTCAGTAGCAGTCTGGCTTTTTCATGTAAAAAAAAAAATCTCTCAATCAACATTTCTGCACTGTAGACTGAGGTTCTGCTAATCTAAATATTAACCCCCATCAAACCATTAGGAAGGGTGATGTGTTATGTAAACATGACCTAAATGCATCCCACAGATGAATAGAATTTATTATTATTTTTAATTACCCTCTCCAGTTTTTCTTTTCTGCTGGGCGTGGAGAATTGCCAGCTGCTTGTCTGTGCTGGACTGTCCAGAAATACTTGCTAAGCACTGTGCTGTTAACGGTTATTTAATGATTCAATCAGAAAGGGCTGGCTTCAGATTTCTGATGAGGTAATGAGACTTGGCATTGAACAAGTTAATTGGAATTGGAAAGAGCTATTAAAAGGCCATGAGAAGGTCTTTCATGAAATTCTTGAATATGCTTCAACCTGAAGAAGATCTTATTAAATTATGCTAAGGGTGTTTTTCCCTTTCACTTTGAATTACCCATCAGGATCATCTAATCACCTTCCTGAACGTTGCTGCAGATGAAATTAGTATGAATACCATCATTGTTGGAATTTATCTTTTTTCCTCCAGTTGTCAGTGGATCAGTGTATAATGGCCAATAGTTTTCCTTAGCCCTCCTGAGGCCGAACCAGAATCAGTTTTAGATTTTCTTTACATTGTTTCGAGTTTAAACCTTTATGATTCTGGATGTTGATGATGGGCTCAGTGCCCAGTTTCAGTAATTGCCCTCTCGGCTCTTGAAGGTGTGGTTCCGTTTCTTCAGAACCGACCACCATAGTCATTTGCATGGGAATCAGGTTGCTGCTGCAGAGAGCAGAAGGGGTGATGACTTGGTCGAGTCTTGCTGTCCCTTTACTAATAACTTAGAGAAAGCTGTCGGCTGCCCCCCCACCCTGCCCAGTCAGGCATGGACTACAATAATTGTGTCAAAGTAAGTATCAAACCGAATATTATTTTGAGGCAATATTAGGTCCAAGGATACGTAAGAACTCCTTCTTGTTGAAGTCTTAAGTACTTGTTTGGGCCTCAATGTGCAATTTAAGACTCTGTTAACACTTTTTCAAGATACTTGACAAAGCAATGGATGGTTCATATGGATTCTTTTTCCAATCAATGAGTTTGAAAAACAGTTTATCCGCCATGTCCATAGGCATACACTCGGTGCCACCATGGTTACTGCAGGGCTGTCGGCCAGATGGAGGCGGGGCAGTCCTTGTGAGCCTCGGGGCGCCATGACCTGTGGGGCTGAGCCCTGCGGTCTCCATGCGCCAGCCCCACATGTCCCAGTCGAGTAGAGCTGTTGGTTGAAAAGTGTTGTAGTTCTCTAGTATTACTTCACCATTGAGGCCGGCTGGCGGAGATTGGCTGAAATTTCACCTTTTTTTTTTTTGCTCAGAAATGGCCTGAAAATAGTTTGAAAAGATGGTATTTTAATAACTTTTGGAACTTCTTACTATTTCAACCTGTGCTTATATATAAGGTTCATGGGTATGTGTTTATGTTTTGGTCAAATGACTGAAATGTGTGCCTGGGCCCACCCATATAGGCGTACCTGTCTTTGTATAATAATGTTTCCAAAAGGTTGAATATAGTAATTTTTTTGCAATTTAAAAACCATTTTAATAGGACAAGGCAGGTGCTTCTTGAATGCGCAGGCTACCTGGACAAACTCATGTCACTTGTACAGGGCTTTTAACGTAGGGCTTCCCTGGGTTGGCATTGACCGAATACTTGAGATCTGCTTCTGGCTTGCAGGAAGCAGACGAGTGAGAACTAACCCCTTCTTCCTACTTGACCTTGATTTATACCTTTGCACTGAATTACAGTGTCTGTTTGGGTCCATGTGTAGCTATAGTTTCCAATTGCTTGTATTTTTTTGAGGGCGTGTATTTGTATCTTACTCATATTTTATGGAAGTAGAATAATAAACCAA
Organism: Anoura caudifer; assembly: GCA_004027475.1. Lineage (NCBI taxonomy): Eukaryota > Metazoa > Chordata > Mammalia > Chiroptera > Phyllostomidae > Anoura > Anoura caudifer. Next base: position 96,941 of record PVKU01004472.1, on the reverse strand, counting down.
GTGTAATGGTAATTTAGAAATAAGTAGAAAGGAAAAACAACTGCAACAACAGCAACAACAAAACAACCACTAGAACAAAACTATAAGGATGATGGAAAAGCAAGTAGGTAAAATGTAATGCCAGCTGGTGTCTGTAAAATGTAATGGAAACTAGATGTCTGGCTCCACCTAATTTCAGTCCAGATGGATGCTTAGAAAAAATCAATTCTTGCAGAAAACCACCTAACTTAGACTTAGGCTTCAATTATTGAAGGAAACCACCCAGAAAACCACGGTCACCGCAGGCACCTGACAAGGTGACCTAGGTCTCAGACACCACACGCTTCCCCACGTCATATTGGCGTGGAGGTCAGCAGGTGGATGCTCAAGTCTGATTTGGGCAGGAGGTGGGAGGGATACATCCCAGTAAGACTTGTGGGTCCCTCCCAGTGGGAGGTGACGGTCGGGAACTGGGGTGGGTTGGGGTAGAGGTACGGAGTTAAAGGTGGGAACAAAGGAACGAGGGTTTTTGGACATTGCCTGTTAACCTGTTGTTTTCCCATTAACTGGCTAGGCCAGTATAGTTTGCATCTGCACATTGGCAACCAGCAGAATCGGGAGGAGCTTCTGTTACATGGAGAGAACCATGGTCCAGGCAGGGGAGGCCTCCCTAGGGCCTGGGTGAGCTGGCTTAGAGCCATCTGGGCAGCCTGCTGCTTGCCTCGCGCTCCCGCCTCTGCTGGCCCTCCAGAGAGAGGGTTGGGCTTACCCAGTGCGAGGATTCAACGTAGTTCGTAACCCACCCCAGACCCTACTTCTGCTCAGTGCTTTGCACAAATTAGGAAAACAATAAGTTTAAAGGGAAGGGGTTGAAGTGAATCCTGTTTCTGGGGAGAAAACATAAGGAGATCTGAAGTGATGTTTGTTTGTTTGAAATGCTAGGTTTTCCACGTATTTTATTTGCTTCCCAAATATTTAAGAACTCAAGAAATGCATCCTCTTCATGGAAGAACATTTAACTGGCACCCGGGGCAACTTTAAATTGTATGTCTCTGCCTAGCAGTTTTGAAACTCCTTAGATTCCTGGATCGTGTATGAGAACATGGACCAAACCCATACAAATCAAGGACTTGGCTAAACAGTGTTCATGCTCCAGCTGGGAGCCAGTGTTCTCCTGCCTTTGATACGATGGCAGATCCTTCAGCAGTTACCGGAAGTGTCTCTTCTCATAAATTTCACTTGTTGTCATATAATTGGAAGTACAAGTACGATGATAAACAATGGCAAGAGCCATGAAACCTTTTGTTCAACGAAAGCTGGTTCTCGTATCTTTTTTTTATATACGTTGTTTTCTTAAGCCAGTCCATTCTTTTTAACTCGTTAGGAGACTGAGGCTCAGGACTGAGTGTGTTCTAGCTGGGTCTTCGTGATCCTGCTCCAGAGTGTTAATTAAAGTATTAATCAAAGTATCTAAAAAATATTCCCATAAATTCAGTAGAGTAAGTTTCCAAGTTTCTTATGTGGAGCAAAGGTGATTGCTTTTAATGGATTTCAACCACAGATCATCATTTTTCCCTCTGGCATAATTTTTTAAGTGCTGAGGCATTGCAGATTTTGTCTCTTTGTGTCTTCAATACTGCTGTTTGCCAGAAAAATGGCCTGGACAAGGGGTAAAAGAGACCGTCTGCATAGAGCTTCTGCGGATCCCTGAGCAAGGGCAGTGAAGGGCTCAGTGTTGCTCATTGTCTATTCTGCTCACTGTGAGTTTGCTGATTGAAGCACGCAAGCTCTAGACACTTGAGCTAGGAGGAATAAGCATGCATGCATATGCATGGATGGTAGGCGGCAAGCATTCCACATGCTTCCTTAACGATTCTTTTTGTGTTTGTTAAACAAAAGATACTTCTGCTTACTTCTCAATTGTAGGGGAGGTGGTGTTCGATATCCATAAGTTTTACTCACTTAATCCTCACAGAATTGGCTTTCCTTATTCATATGGAAAATATTTTATATAATTTCCACTGAGCTTTAGGGAAACACTCCTATAATTACGGTCTGGTGGAAGGTATCTTCGTAGAAATAGCTTACTTAGAAGGAGTGTTTGTGATGGGCTAGATGTATGAAAGTGATAATGGATGATGGGATTAAAGTGGTTGTTTCAGGTCATTTCTCCTTCAGACCTGGGCCACCGGGGCTTTGTCATTTGATCGATGAGAGTGGTGGCTTTGGTGTCAGGGGCTGCCTTTCCCCCCCACATCTCTGGCTGGTGAACTCCTGCTGGTGCAGCCGGCGTCAGCCCAGCATCCAGGCTCCGTGCAGTCCTCTCCGAACCTCCAGGCATGATGTGTGGTCCTAGTGGGTGTCTCAGAGAACCTGGGGCTAACCTCATCACATCTGACCCCTTACCATATTGTGTACCTCTGTGTCTTAACCATCACTGTCTTTCTGGTACCTGGCAGAGTATCCGGCATAGGTTCAACAAATGTGCCAAATGAACTATTAAATAGCTTAGTATCTCTCACTCTAAGACAGAGTGAGAGATACTAAATGGTGATGAGGGCCCGCCTCATGGTCCTCAACCTGGACGTTCTCACACCCGTGCTTTTAATTTTGTTGTCTTCCCGTTAAGGAAAGACTATGTCATGTTTGTGCTAGTCACCAGGAAGCCCATGGTGTAGAAGGGCAACAAACACTGGGTGACAGTCTTTTTCCTGGGGCCGAATAATCCTGTTGGCGTCTCCCACGCAATTGTCCCGTGAGAGCGGCCGAGGAAGGCTCAGTGGTGGGAGCACAGCTCCTGCCCCGGGCGAATCACCGTGTTACGGTGCAGTGGACTTGGTGTTTTGTCACACCCCCGGGGACATGCCAATAAATGGGATTTATTTCCATTTGTACTGTACCCAAATAATGCCAGAGTCCTTTGATAACACTTTAGAACTTTATCTTCATGCTAATACAATTTCTGTTGGTATTTGAAAAATAAACTGGAAAATTACTGCTCAAAGATACTGTTTTCTAGTGTTAGAAACTTCAGATTTTTAGTGTACAGGATTGTTTTTCAAGGAGTGGAAATATGTTTATTCCTGGCTCTCCAGTTTCATTTTGCTCTGAGCTGATTGGTCTTAGGTAATTTTAAACAGCAGTTTAAGTTTGCACTGTTCCATGTAAGAATTTTGAAGCTATTTCAGCATTTTCTTTTTTGGGGAAAAAATAAACATCGAAAATGACCTCAACCCCTGAAAAGTAAGCTTAACCTCACAGTTAACACATTTTAATTAATCACATTTTACACTAAGTGTGGTGTCATACGCATGGCCTGTAGTCTAAATTCATGCTTGAAGCAAGACTTGAATTGAATCACATGCATAATCAGGACAGAATTTTCTATCACGCAGATAAGTGAAAGCGACGTGTACCTTAAAACTTTTTAAAAATTAAATCATTAGGGAAAGTACTTAGATTTCTCTGCTTCTGTGATTATTACCAACTTTGCGGGTTGATGAATAGTGGTAACTCATTTAAGACAACCATTTTCTTTACTGTTTTGTCTTCCATGCCCGACAGAAAGGCTACAGGTATTATGAAGGTTAAAGTTTATATAAATATCCCTTAAGATTAAGGATGAAAGTAACATTTGAAGCACCAAATTAATATTCCTGATGCCGAGTTAGCACCACGCTAATCACTCGTGCCTGCTGGCACTGTATTTAACTCAGTGAGCACACACTTTTCCAGGAACTATCAGGGTTTCCAGTGAAGCCACGGTCACACACAGCACTTTGTGTAAACCACTCAAGTATGTGTTTTAGAAGCTGCCTGTCAGCGTGCAGTGGAAATGCCAGAGTACAAATCAGTGGCATATTCTCCCTGACCGCGGGGGAGGACAGCCGCGGCCGAATGTAGAGCATGTTCCCCAGTGTGAGCCCAGCACTGGGTCCAGCTCTCAGCTGAGGTCAGGGTTTTGTTCGGAGCGAGCACACCATTCTCGCTGCTTCCCAGGGCCCACTTAGTGACCGACTACACGCTGCTGCCGTGGGGCCGGGAGAGCGGCGCTCTCGCATGGGGTTATAGTAACATTTTTTTAGAGCTGGTTTTTCTCCCTTTAAAAAAAAACATGGAATGGTCATGCAAAAGCTTGTGTGTTGGTCAGTTTTGCCATTCGTATACCTCTTCCAAAGATGGATATGAATTTTTCTACTTTGTGGAATTTTCTATTTTTTTTTTTTTTTTTTTACTTCATTGTTTTATAAATCTGCAGTTTAGGGCTGGGTTTGAGGAACTCTCACCTTCTCTTTGATGGGAAGGTAATTTATCCAATGATAATAGATTACAAAATGGGACTCTCTGAAGTCAACTCCTATAGGCCCAAGGGCAGAAAAAAGTAGGAGAAAAACTGACTTGGTTTTTCAAGTCTCAGCTATTGGGAATTGGACGGACATTTCCTCCCTACCCGCAATTCACCCAGTCTCCCCTGTACAGATACTCTCTTCTCCTAAAACAGTGCTCCTCCCAGAGACGACGGCATCGGGGACGCTGAGCAGTTGGGAGGACGGACAACATTGTGTGTGCGCGTGCGTGCGCGCGCACGCATGCGTGATTGGCACTGGCAGGGAGCAGGTGACGAAGGCCTGTCATTGCGTCTGCTCTTCTCCTCTGTTCCCCAGACCACTGGCCCATGAGGGCGGTCTTCCCCAGGGGCTTTGGTCAGAGAGTCAGAACCCTGTTTTCCTCGGTGTGGAAATGGTACATAAGGTGAAAACCATGGCCAGGTGAAATGGTAGTGTTTTTGGAAGGTGATAACTTGTACAAATGCATCTGAAGGTTTTATGAAGATTGGAAATGTTCCTTTCTGGAAGTCTTAAAGACACAGCTTCAGCGATCTGGGGCCCTTTGATTCTGGTTAGAAATATGGATGAGTGGGATACCCATCTTACTAAAACAATAATTTTCTGTATCTCAAATTTGTAACTGAAATATTAGATATTAGGAAATATGGTATTGTAAGGTACTATTTGTAGATGTGGAGAATGTACCTGACTTCTGATGCGATGCCTAATGTTTTAGCTATGGGAAAAGTAATCTTCATGCACTGGAATTTCAAGGAAGGTCAAGTAGCTCCTCACACAACAGTCAAAGGATTCAAAGCCTCTGAAACTAGCAGCGTGGTTAAAACCCTTCTGGATGCTGCACATATGTGTGCGCACACACACAAATATATTTTGTAAAATCAGGAAACGTGCGACTCCTTCCCATAGGAATTACGAGCTTTTCTGAAATTACTGAAATGGGATGCTGTGCGGGAAGCAGTGCTGTGGCCTAAACAAAGCTGGGTTTTCAGAGCACGGTGGGATGTTGTGCCGGAAACAAAATGGGCAGTTACCAGCCTCCCCCAGCTTCCCGTGGGGCAGACAGGGTCGCAGTTCGACTGCTCCGTGGGACCGCCCTCTGTGCTCTCGGCTCTCCAGCCAGAAGGAGCAAGAGACTGAGAACTCCTGAAGAGCGCGAGTGCGCATGTGTGTGTCTTTCTTTGCACGCCTTTACACAGGTCCCATTTCTGTGGCTGTTCTGGACTTCGTCAGATGTGTATTTCCTGCTGAGAAACACACGCCCCACTGAGGTAGGGGGGTCCGTACTGAAGTTTCAGAAGCTGTCAACTCACATGCCAAAGGGGCCTGCAGAGGGGCACGAGCCCGGCATTTGTTGTTCTGAACCAGTGGTTGTGCTAAATTTATTCATTTATTTTTTTTGGTTCAGTGAAAGCTTAGTTAGAAAGTCAGAGTACAAAACAGATTAGAAATGATACTTTCTTTTCTAAGTTTAAATTTAAACATTTACTTTCTGTTAAGTCCAGTCAGAATTGGGAGATAGTTTTGATTGGCATTTGGAGAATGGCCTACGTTTAAATCTTCACATGGAATCTGGGGTGGGCCTTATCATTGGTACTTTCTCTCACCTTGTAAGCATGGCAATGCTGGAACCCTCTGCCGAAAGGAGGGGCTTTTTTTTTTTTTTTTTTTTAAATGTGTTAAGAATTAAAATCAAGATTGACAAGCAAATGCAGTCATGTCATATTTGTGGGTGGAGTTCCTATGGGTGTATTATGTTTGCCATGGAAACAAAGAGCGAGCTAACCTTCTTTACCTACAGCTTTTATAAAAATTGCTGTTCCTCAGATTATTTTCCCCATTATTTTCAAGAGCAGAAAAGCAACAATTGAAGTCCAAGGAGAAAGCAGGAAATCGCTATTTACTTATTCAACAAATGCTTATTGGCTAATGATATGTGCCAAGTGGGCTAGAAACTAGGGATGAGAGGTGATTAGGACAGCCAGCGTTCCTGACTTCGTGGAGCTTACAGGCCAGTGTCAGCGGAAAGATGCTAGACCAGTAATAGGAAGCAGCCAGAGGTGCTTTTTCCCTTATAACAAGGGTGACAAGACGGGTTTGGAAATAGGCACATGGACTTGTAGATTCGAGGATGAGGACACCTCGGGCCCAAAGCTGAGTTTGCTCTGAGGCATGGGAGGAGCGTTTGTTTGCCGGGAACGTCAGCGCAAATGGGGAATCTGGATGGGAGGAGCGTCGGGACGACCTGAGACAGCCATCAGAGATTGCGGACGCTGGCGTTGAAGACAGAATTCAGGGCCAGTTGTGAGTGGTGTCGTGGGGTGGTGTGAGCTTCTCAGTCATGTGACTTCCCCTGACTTGACTCAGTGGTCTGGTGCGAGGCAGAGGGACAGATGGCAGGTGCCCTAAGACATTCTGTCTCTTCAGTTGTCACAGGAGGGCACTGCTATCGAGGGACCTCTCCATTCTCAGTTACTCTGTTATTCTGGCAAATTTGCAGAATGCTTATGTCTTTGTTAAAAACATTTGCATCATGAGAGCTTTTCAAGAGCTTACATGATCAAGTTAGTTGGCAAAAATGGTTAAAAATTGACAGTGTGTATAGTCTAGAAAGCACAAGCTGCTAAAAAAAAAATATATCTAAGAAATACTAGCTAGTGATTCCTTCTTTGGAAGCTGGAGATAATGTTATCTGCCTGAGAAAGAAGTTACAAAACTAGCTAATTTTGCCCTGGCTGGTGTGGCTCAGTGGATTGAGTGCAGGCCTGTGAACCAAAGGGTCGCGGTTTGATTCCTAGTCAAGGCACATGCCTGGGTTGTGGGCCGGGTCCCTGGTGGGGTGCGTGTGAGAGGCAAGCACAGATGTTTCTCTCCCTCTCTCCTTCCCTTCCCTTCTCACTAAAAATGAATAAAATCTTTTAAAACTAGCTAATTTAAAATGAGATTAAATGAAAGAAGACATTTTAAAGATACTTAATACCTGTACATGCTCAATAAATTTTTCCTTCTTCCCTTTTTCTCGATCCCACTTTCCCTCTACACATTGTGAAGACACATGAGGTGTTTCTATGACGTGTGTTAGGCCGGGTTATACATTTTATGGTGAACAGGTGTTTCAATGAGAGCGCTGAAAAGTGTTCAATTTTTCTTTTCAAATATGAGAATTTACAGGAGATATCGTGCCCTTGAGGATCGTATCCATGCCCTAACCCTATTAGCCTTTAGTTTTAGCCCCACGGGATCCATTAGTCTTGTCTGGGGGTGCCCAGGGCCCCCATCCCCAGGCTGCCGAGACCAGCTTCCGGTGGCAGCTGGCACGCAGCTCTGGCAGGCTCCATCCGCCTGGGGTCCCGCCCAGCAAAAGCCTGTCCTCGCCTGTCAGGACTTGTCATTGTTGCCCGAGCCACTCATCAAGTCCTGCAAAGTTCAGCTCTAGAGACTGGTGTGGCGGGCAGAGTGTTCCGTCGTGTTTAGTTGCTCCCATAGGTTGAAATCTGCTTGAAAGAAAATCAGTGATGATGCCTCCGAGGCCACATCCGTGATGACTTTTATTGTTTTGAAGTAAGCTACATTTATATTATTCCTCTTTTTGGATTCTGCGATGTTCATACTGATTTTATACACATGCATTCATATTTATTTATGTAACATTGACCTTGTGTCCACACACAGATTGAAGGAAACACACAGATTCGTGTCCTGTGGTGACAAAATATGATTAGAAGTTGATGAAACTGAGGAATTTTGGGTTTTCCACGTAGTGCTTCAAAGATGTAAAAGTCCTGAGTCACCTTTCCCTTGAAGGTGCATCCGTACCCATGGCCTCGTGTCCGTAGATAATGACGGTAAAGGACAGAGGGCAGGGAGCCGGAGGCGCTCCTGGCCCTGCCCTTGGCGTGTTCTCCGTCCACAGGAGCGAGGGAGGGAGGCTTCGCAGCGCTGCTGTGGGGGAAAACTCGTTTCCTGCGACGAGCTTTCCTAGACATTCTCGGTAGTTCTGCTGCGTCTTACTCACGCTCTTTCTGAGCCTTTAATTATCCGGCTGAGGATGTCCAAGCCGGCAGCTGATTCGATTCCCAGAGCTGAGTTTTCAAGGCGTTTCATTCGTTTTGTTTGTCCTCTTCACAGAGTAGTTTGCCTCTGATGGATGTATCTCGCTGCCTTCCTACTGTGCTTGGTTGTAAACGCACAGTCGTTATTTTTGCCATTCAGCTTTGTTTGCAGGCCTTGCTGGTGTTCTGAGCAGAGTGACAACCTTCATGTCGCAAACTGGCCTGTGCAGATTTGTTACCGAGGGCCTGGAAGTCGGTAGCCTCCAGGAGCTGGAGATGAGTGAGAAGTGCAGGTCTGGCCGCCTGCACGTTCACTTCCGGGCAGCGGGTCGTAATGGAAGCACATCTCAGACCGGACCGTGGGCAAATACAAATGAGCGTTCATCATCAGGAAGGTGCCAGAACTGTCGCCTGACCTGTTCTGGAAGCTTCCTGAAGCCCCTAGCCCCTGTCTTATTTGGCACTCTGACAAGCACCTCTCAAGCAGCCATTCCCGTGAAGCAGACACGCAGTGTTCTAGCTGCAGAATTCATCTGTAACGTAGCTGCAGTTGGTTGACAAAAATCCATATGAGTTCCATCATACTTAAATATAGCGGGCCTTTTAGAAGGGTACACTTCTATAGGGTGTCCATGTAATTTATTATTCAAACAAGAATCCTTCTGAGAACAAGAGGGGGAGCTATTCATAATTATGCTGGGATAAGTGTCGTAAACCAGGACTGTACCAGGGAAGTCGGGGCCCTTGGGTTACTCAAGCACTGGGCGTGCCCGATCCTCAGACTCTGTTCATGTGGAGCACAGATGCCGCCACACTTTTTTAATCCCATGTCTTACACAACCATTGTTCCACCAGGGAAGAATCGTCTCTATCATCCACAATGCAAATTAACAAGCCTTTTCAGGTTGACCAGAGACAAAAATATTTGAAGGCTTTTTGTAGCTGCTTCTAGCTTTGTGGCAAGGATTAGAAAATGGCAGGTAGTGGCTAATCATTTCTGGAATAGTTCCTTATTAGGATACCTGAAATATTAACAACGCCATTGGGATGTGCATTGCAACTCAATATAAGTTACCCTATAATAATTCTGCATTGAAGTACCTAAAAGTTACTATACACAGTAGAACGATGCTTTTGCTGGAAGATGAAACCCAGTGTTCTTTTAAAGAGAGAAATGCAGTATTCTTTAGCATGTACATGTTTAAAGCTGCAATAAAAGTGAAACACAGGTAGATGCAGCATTTTGCAACTGTTCGAACTCTCACATATTCTTCTGGGTACTCTCATCATCAAATATTAATGTGCATCTTCAGGGGTAAAATAGTGTGCTCTAAAGAATGCAGAAAGTCACTGATAATTTGTAATTATTTGCTCGATTTTTAAGGTAAATAATTCAACAGTAGCACTATAGGATCAATAATCAGCCTGCTGAAGAAGGAGTAATGCAATTGATCAACATTCTTTCCTTGCAACTAATAAAACAACAACAATTTACCTTGCCTGTGTTCTGTAGGCATGTAAGGAGAAAATATATCAAAACTTTAAGATACTAAACCATATTTTTCAAAAATATATATATATGACTATATGATTCTCACACAAATACAAAGCAAGCACATGTCATACATGCATTTGCCTAATCAATGTCGAAGTCCACAGGATGGGGAAGCCGACTCCCCCCAACTCCAGAGGTGAAGTATAGACAAACACTTGCATGGTTCAAGACGCAGGTCGTGAGATTAGTAAATTGGGTGGTATAGTCTAGGACCAAAAAAACCTGTGATCTTTAGGGTTATCTTTCTACCACAGAAAAGTCATGCATCTGTAGGAATAGAAATCTACAAGTTGACAAGCAATTTAACAGTCTGGACCCTGATAGGTAGGTAATAAATAGTAAGGTTAATAGTACCCTAAACTGTTAAATAATCCTTGGGTTGAACAGTAATCCAGTCTGACATTGAAAGGACATAGAGTTATCCTTCTGGCTTATTTCCAATTTTCTCATAATTTTTCCTATCAAAGGTTTTGTTTAGTTTGGTTTTGTTTTTATGGAGCTATATGATATTTAAGTAGATATCAAATTGTGACCTTTGTATGTGTTTTGTGTGTGTGTGTATGTGTGTGTGTGTGTGTGTATGTTTCCGGATCAAGGAATAGGACCCGATATTCAGTGAGGGAAGGGGCTGATAGTTTTGATGTATCTGAAAGGTAAGTCAGTCCAGCTGCGTTATTGGTTTGGAGCTTTTATTTTATGTGAAGGGAAGCCTTCAAAAATCCAGGAGTCCTGCCCTGGCTGGTGTGGCTCAGTGGATTGAGTGCTGGCCTGTGAACCAAAAGGTCACTGGTTTGATTCCCAGTCAGGGCACATGCCTGGGTTCTGGGCAAGTTTCCTAGTTGGGGACAAGTGAGAGGTAACTGGTTGATTTATCTCTCACACATGGATTTATCTCTCACACATCGATGTTTCCCTCTTTTTCTCCCTCCCTTCCCCTCTCTCTAAAAATAAATAAATAAATTCCTAAGAATCTTGTGAATTTTTTATTTCTGGCATTTTTCATTTAATATTTTGAACCATGGTTGACCACAAAGAACTAAAAATTGTGAAAAGCAAAACCATGGATAAAGAGGCAGTGCTGTAATTCCTGTAACTCACGCTTCAGGCCTGAATCTGCCTCCTTCACTCCACCCACTGTTCTCAGGGCTGTATCTTTTCCACAAAGCTCTCTGGACACTCCAGTCTGGGTACCTTATCTCTACACCTTCAACTCCTGTGCCTCTCTAGTGTCCTGGTTCTCTCTCCCTACAATTAGGGTACTTACCCCATTGCATTCAAATTGCCTCTTTATTCATCTGCTCTCTCTGGTATTTTGTTATCTCTTTGAGGCCACGAACTGTGTCATGAATTTTGTCTAACTCTAGAAACTAACGTAGGTCTGACATACAGTGTATTTGTGCAGTCAGTGAATGAAGGGCTAATTCAGTGGGACTCGCATGTGACCCTGAAATATGGATGGACTCCCCCTACTCTCAAGACTCGAGGGAACTGAATACTAGTAGGGGCCAGAGAGCATCATGGGTGCAGGGCAGAGGGGTGCAGCCAGGGCAGAGTTCGTTTCTTTGTTGCTGCGAGACGGGAGCCATGACTATGGGGGGATCCCTGGCAGTCAGGGGCGTCTGGGGCTTGTGTGGTCACTGAGTCACCGAGGCACCACCCCGTTCTTCTTGTCTCATGTCTTTGAAGAGCGAGATTGGTATGGCAGTCATTCAGTAAGCAGTATTTTGGGGGGGAGATGTTTGAATGACTCAGATAAGTGTTGTTCCGATATTTTACAGTAAGAAAGCTTCCATCATTTCAAAACTTAAAGACATGAATGTGTATGTTTGCGTGGGTGTCTTTGGCTTGTTTCATGGAAGACACTTTAAAAGAAGCTTGCCAAGATGTACTTTTATTGAACATGGGCTGTAATATATTTTTATTTGAGCTAATTTTGAAAATTTAAAGGCTATAATAGTTTTTGTTTTCATTTGATAAGACCTTTTTTTTTAAATGTGAATATCACCAGAACAGGAAGAGGACACTAGGGCATATACAAAAGAAGTTCTGCATTCATTCTACAAAAAACCTCTCCCTCTTTCTTCCCTCAGGCTAGTGGTGTTCTTCTGTGCGTTTTATGACCTTACACTAGATGATGGGCGTTCTGATTACAGCGAAAATTGATTCCTCCAATCTCTCCTTTCTCCCTTTTTTATTTTGACTTGTTTATTCCTTCGTGTGGGTGTCACGTGTATACCGGAGGGGCTGAGTTTGGCATGTTCGCTGGACAGACCCACCGTGCAGTCTTCCCTCCACACCGCTGCTTCGGAAACTATTGATCTCTACACGTTTAACTCCCACACTAGACCATAGTCTCCGTGAGGTGGCACTTTGTGGGGCTCAGTTTTGTATTCCTACTTGTTAGCACAGTTTTGGGCACATAATAGATTCACAAACAATATTGTTGGCAAATGATGAAGCATGTTCATCCGAGTTTAAAAAATCTTCGGTGAACCTCACTGCCTGTCAGGTAAGGTCCGAGCTCGTTAGCTTGGCATCGAGGCCCGAAAGCGCATAGTCAGAATCCCTCTTGCAGCTCCCACCTACGTTACCTGTAGGTTCTGGCCCTGCTGGGGCCATTCCCCCAAATGTGCAGCACCTCCTTCGTCTCCCACTTCTAATTCAGCTCCCCATTCACCTCTTACCTCTGAAATACTCACCCTCCAGAGACCAGCTCCTCCTGACTCCCCAACTGGAAAAAAACATTTCCTCCTTTTTGCTTCCCTCTGGCAGTTAACCTGTTTTGAATCTGTTTGCAAAATAGCTTACACATTTTTAGTCTTAAAGGTTAAGAGCTATTTTATTCATCTTGATATTCATCTATACCTACCAAATAACAGTCTTTGAGTGAGTACTGTGTTGCAATAAATGCAGTTATTATGCAGCAGAGCCTTTTTGTTTTTGTTTTTTACCTCAACCAAAGGGAAGACAGTTGAATAATTTACCTGCCTTGACCGTGGCAAAAATCACAGGAGGCTGGTGGGCCAGAAAGGGCATGTGACTGACACAGCTTTGACTTACTTTTTAATATTTTGGCCAATCCCGTTAATGTTCTCAAATCATTAGCTTATGTATTAGTCAGCCATGGAGCTAAGTATAACATTCTGAACTTTGTTTCAAAGCCCAGAGAATTCCATCAAATTAGATTTGCTCCTGCTCCAAAGGAAGTGGGGTCTGTCGGGACCCCGAGACCTGACCCAGCATTGTTGCCGCCCTGCACGTTTCCCCTGGCTGCACATTTCCGAGCGAGTGAACGAGCCGGTGACGCCGAAGAGTCACCGCCTAGCTCCGTGGTTTCAGCACGTGTGCCCAACAGTTTAAAACGTGCAACACCCGACTCTGGTCTGCGGCACCGACTTCTTTCCCCCAGGCTGTCAAATAAAAGCGACAGCAGCCAGCGCAGCCATAGCTGTCGGGTGGGAATGAATTAAAACTATGCCTATTTTTCTGGTCAGATTGGCAAAAAAGTGTATTTTCTGGTGTGCGCGGATTTCAGTCACTAGTGTCCTTGTGCAGGGGGATGAGGAGGGCTGCCCGTCACCGGCTGAGCTGCGTGGGTGGGAGACGAAGTCCCGGCGCTGCTGTTCTCTCTGCTGTGGCATTTTCTCTCCCCACTGGGGACTGTGGGTGCAGCAGAGCGCTGCACTACAGGGGGTGGCTGGCTCGCTCTGTCTGTCTGTCTGTCTATCTTGTCTTTTGGTGTCCGCGCCCCCCCCCCCACCCCACCATGCTTTCATTCTTCTTCAATTGAAGGAAAAGCAGAAAACCAAAACATTGTCATAGACTTCTGTGTTTGTGTACATGTTGAAATCTGCCAGTGTATCTCATACCATTTCTCATGCAAATGAGCATTTTGAAAAGGAATAGACAAGGTAATTGCTGGCTGAAATGCTATAACAGCATTTCTAGAAGTATTTTCCATGAAAAACTAATGCTGAGTGATGGCATCAAGGTACAGTGTTTGGGAGATGCTGCATTGTTCAACCCCTGGAGAGACCCAGTGTGCGTTTGGCTATCACAGGATGAGAAGTTCTGCTCTGAAAACTCGTTTAACTTTATCCCATGTTTCTGAAACTCACACGATTGCAGATCATGGTTTTCAGACAAGGGTTACGCCTCAGTCCGCTTGGGCTACTGTAATGAATGACCCTGGACTGGGTGGCTGAAGCAACGAATAGTTGCTGTCTTTCGTAGCTCTGGATGCTGAGAGGTCCCAAATCCATGTGCTAATAGACTCAGTGTCTGCTGAGGGCCCACTTCCTGGGTCCTCCTCACATGGCAGAAAGAGAGTTGATTTCTTTGGTGTTTCTTCTTTTTCTATTTTTATTTTTTTAATTAAATTTGTCAGGGGTGACTTGGTTAACAAGAATGTATAGGTTTCAAGCGTACAGTTCTGTGATACATGATCAGTATTCTGCACTGCGTGCCCACCACCCAAAGTCAAGCGTCCTTCTGTGGCCATGTTATATTTGGCCCCCGTCACCCTTTGCTGTCCCCTTACCCCCCTTCCCTCTCCTCTGTGGCCGTACCACCCTGATCTCGTTGGGTGTCTCTTCTTACAAAGTCACTAATCCCCCTTCACAAAGCCTCCGCCCTCATGACCAAGTCACCTCCCCAGCAGCTCACTGACAAATAGCATCGTGTGGCAGGCTGGGCTTTGGCCTGTGAATTTTGTGGGGACACAGTGTTGAGTCCATAGCACTTCGGAAAATGCTGCTCTTCGTACTGTGGCTCTTTCAGTTTTCAGGTCCACCGTTTTACTATTCATTTTCTGTTTGTCTTGTCTGGTGTTTCGTTCTCCTGTTTCTCCTTTCTTGCCTTCTTTGTGTTAATTGGAAAAAAAATTATTGGATATTATCTTTTGGCTCTCTGGCTATACCTCTTTGTATTCTTTGTGTTGGGTGTTAGGGAGTACAATAAACATACATTTTTACAGTCCCCTGGGAGTTAATATTTCACCATCTCATGTAAAGTGTAAACACTTTCATCTTTATGTATCTATCACGTGTATGACATTTGCATACTGAGAAAATGTCACAGTGTGCAGGGTTTTACTTTTTTCTTTAAATTGTCATGTATTTTGAAGAAATGTCACGGAGAAAAAAGTCTTTTATGTCACCCTCACCTTGACCAATCTCAGTGGCCTTCGCCGTCTCAGGAAGTCCCCAGTCTCCCACTGGTGTCGGTGTCCCCAGCCCGAAGAACTCCCTCCGCTGCTTCCTGTGGTGCGCAGGTCTGCTGGCAGTGAACTTGCTCTGTTTTCTTTTGCGCCAAAGTGTCCTTACTTTGCTTCGTTCTTGAGGGATGATTTTGGGGCATCTAGAGTTACCGGCTGACGAGCTTTTCCTCCTCTTGGTGCATTTTAGTTTTAGTTTTCTGTCGCTGCTGTACCAGATTACCGCACCCTCAGTGGCACACAGAGGATGAGTTTTAGAAACGATTTTATTTATTTATTTTTAGAGAGAGGGGAAGGGAGAGAGAGGGGGGGAGAGAAACATCAACTTGAGAGAAACACTGATTAGTTGCCTCTTGCATGCACCTAGACTGGGGACCGAACCTGCAACCCAGGCCTGTGGCCTGACCAGGAATTGATCCAGAGGCCATTTACCTTGTGGAACGATGCCCAGCCCACTGAGCCATGCCAGTCAGGGCTGAATGGCGTGAATTTTTTATCTTCTCGTCCTGGAAGTCACAGCCCACCGTTGGCCTCGGCAGGCCAAAGTCAAGGTGCTGGCAGCGCTGGGTCCTTCCAGAGGTTCCAGGGCAGGTCTGCTCTCTGCTTCGCCAGCTCCTGGAGGCCGCCGGCATGTCTCGGCTCCTGGCCCCGTCGAACCCGTGATGTCAGCCTGCGCCGTCACGGCCATTTCTCGTTTTTGTGGCCTTGCAACGTTGCGTACGTATCCAGACCATCTTCATGTTTCCTTGCTAACATGCCTTCGATGTCTCCGCGTTTATTCCATGTGGATCTACCACACTGGGTATTCTGTGCTCCAGTCGTCTCTGCAGGTACAGTTAACTTGCCCCATTGTAATCTCCTAGGCAACCTTTCAACTAATGTTCTTAATTTAGGCAGTAAAGCCCTGTCGTTTTGGGGCCTACTTACTTGACATTTGTGATAATTAGGCCAAGAATAGAATTAAAATTTATGGCTGCCATTAATGATTTAAAAGAACATTTTTTCTAACTTAGAGATAAATAGCTTTTAAACACTAGTTTAAAATGTACCAATTACACATAAATTTGTATTTATTTTTCATTATTTAATACATTAGCTTGTTCTGCTTCAAATATTCATTTGAAGGCAGTAAAAGGTACATGCCATTAAAATAATTGTTAGGAGTCTACCTTTATAAATTTAAATACTCTCGTTGCCTTCCCATTTTCCCCACTGCTTCCCTTGGTTCTGTTCCTTTCTGACCAGTGTTCTAACGGGCCCTAGGTGAGGAATTTATCTCTGGGTGAGGAGTAGTCCCTCTTGGAGCTGATCCCTGGGTGCTTCGGGAGGGGGACTGTGAGAACTTTCTCTCCTGGTGCTCTAGTAGCCTGAAGCTTTTTGCCATTTCAGATGCCATTTCAAAAGATAAAATGGGAATGAATAAAGGGTGTGTTCAAGAACTTTAAAGCCCATTATTTCAAAATGGATACATTAATAGTCTCTTTTGCTATTGCTAAAAGAGATGGAAATGCCCAGATGTATTTCTGGTTAAACACCAAGGAAGAATAATTGGACCCAACAAATACTAAATATTGCTTTTTCTTTCTTCTCAGAATTAAACTCACTTGTGACATCTTTTTTCACCTCAAGCAAAGAGGTGAGGTGAATGTCATCAGTCTGGCCCTCGGGCTAGAAGGGGAGGGGAAGGAGGAGGACCAGAGAGAGAGACACTCTGTGTCTGCACTTAGGAATTGCCAGTCGCACCTTGCTAGGTGCTCTCTGAGTCCCGATTTCCTCTCCGCCTTGGGTATGGATTAGGAAGTTCAGGGTGAGCCCCTCTCAGAGCATGGGTCCTCCCTCTGAGCACAGATTGAGGCCTAAGAAGGGGGACCACACCAGTGGGCATGCTTCATGGAAGGAGAGGGGGTGCGGGTGTTGAGGTCGCCTTCTCTCCAGGATGGAGGCCTCGCACAGTGAGGATTGGTGGTGTCTGCAGCAGCACCGCAACCCACTGCCCAGCTAAGCATCACTGGGAAGCATTGGACCCGGTCCCGCCCTGTGCTACCTCCCGGTGGAGCTCAGCCTTCTGAGTGACTGGCGTAGGGAGAGAATGCTGCTGCGTCCAAGTCAGGAACCGGTCTGCAGAGAATGCTGATGCTGGTTCACAAGAAGCCGCAAGGCTACATAAACTTGGTCTTGGACTGAGACGAGGTGGAAAGCAGCATGATGAAAAGTACGAGGTGTTACCTTCTGGGATTGAAAATGCCATCTTTCTCTTTTACATTGGCTTTGTTTCTTGATTTGAGATTGTGTTTATTTGTTTGGCTTATGTCATTAAAATAATTATGAAAATAATACATGCATTTAGGGACTTGTCTTATATTTAATTTCTGGCAACACTTTTCTTCTTAACTGCTTTGCATGGTTTATTTGCAAAAACAAACTATCCTTGTAGATTAGCAGATTAACATCTGCAGACACACCTGCTTTGAGGGCTTTTATCTAATTCTAGGAGCATAATTACTATGATGATATTCTTTTGTTTTATGTGAAAGGTGGTAGATTTTAATGTTGACTTGAAGGTATTTGGCATGAAGATTTCCTTAAACAGAAGAAAATTTTCCCAACTCTAGCAAATCCTCATAGTTTGTTGTCTCTTAGTACAAATGAAAACATCTTCATTTAGATGTTTCTGTTTCAAAATTTTTCTCTTTGTGGCAGAGCAAGATGAGGCAGCTATAATATCAGGATTAGGAACACAGGTTCCAGAGCCAGACTGACTTGCCCTGTGACTTTGGGCCAGTTAGTTGTCATCTCTGGACCTCAGCGACAGTGTCCACGCAGTGGGGATAACAATCCAAGCGGGGTTCTATGCAGTTGATGACCACCATTTCATTTTCAGATGGGAACTACCTTGTTTTTTGTTCAAACATACCCTAGTCAGTGATTCATCTGCTTCCCACGTTGGTTTGGGTGGCTTTATTTCTGATAGGGAGATCACCTTTTCATTCACTTTTAGTCAGAGACTGTGGGAACACCCACACCTGTAAGGCATCGGCCCTTCCTTGCGGGAGCCCTGTGCGGCATGCCAGTTGGACAACTTTGCAAATGCATGGCTTTATGCTGGCCACTGCCAGGAGCCATTTACAGTGATTCCATATGAGAATTTCCTTGACTTGTTACTAATAAACGTGGTATTTATTGTTGTGTCTTTATTAGTATAACAGTAACAAATGCTTGTGTAGTTCGTTACTGTTGGCAGTATACTTACGTACCTTGTTGCAGACCTGGTAGAGATGAGGAAACTGTGGCTTGGGATTTGATTGGCCAGAGGGTACTCAGATAGCAAGTAGCTGGCACACGGGGCCGTGTCTCTTACGCTCTGCTCGTCCACATCCTTCCAAGCCTCCTTCCCAGTCATATCCTCCTCCTGGGCGTTCGTTGGTCAGCACATGTTTAGTTTTGTTGTATTTTCACTCTTGATTTTTTCTTTTTCAGTTATGCAGTCAGAATAGATTTTTTTTTTAATGCAAAAGGAATTACAAAACAGATTTGAAGGGGGCAAATTGTGTCCCTTTAATAAAGGCAGGATCACACGGCAGCTTTTTACTGCTTGGTGGTTCTTTTTTTTTTTTTTGTTTTTGACATGCAGTTGAATTTCCAGTGTCCAGGCTTAATAGTCTGGGTTCAAAATGCAAGACACAGAAACAAAGTCATCTAAAAGACTAAGTACTTCTTTGTGATCTGGTTTCCAGGAGGCTCTCTGTCCTCCACCCACACCTCCAGATGAAAATCACTTAATTCACCAAGAAAGATTTAACTGTCCTTAATTGGTTTGCTGAACAGTCACCCACACTGAATTCACTTAGGCTGAAAATTGACTGGCCTGTTGCAAACCACAGATTCATTCCTGCAGACCCTCCACACTGTCCCTTGCCCCCCACCCCGCCCCAGGGGGTCTTGCCGAGGACCATGAGCTCCTCTCCCAGCAGCAGCAGCAGCTCAGCTGGCACCCGTGAGCGTGGCCTTTGTAACTAGCTGTGGTTTTCCCGCACACGTGGTGCTGACCAAGCGCCAGGTCTCTCCTGGGCATGGCACACACACAACATTGAATATCTAAAATCTCCAGCTTCTCCTCTGGGCTGTTCTGTGCATATGCTTTTCATCCAAACGAAATGAGAGAATAGGTTTAAATCAAGTTATTTGTAAAATTACGTATTTAATGAAAATAATGTCACTTGCTAGATTCACGTCCAGGAGCAATTTATCCTTCATTATGCAATTGAGCTCTGCTTTGTTTGGACAGCCGTGAGGCTGTGGGCCAGGGGAGGGCATCAGCGAGTGCAGGAGTAGCTACTATTTGTACCAGGAGGCACAAGTCTGCAGAACGATATTTAAGAGTTAGAATCTGAAGAAACATTTCAAACCCTGACACACCAGGTGATAAAGCCCAGATGTTCTCTGGAGCCCCCACACCGACTAGATTTTTCTCTTGTTGTCCAGGAGCCAGGGAAGGAGAATGGCGGGGGAGGGACGGGGGAGGGAATGCTTGGCTTACTTGCCAGTCTAGATAGTTCCAGTTCAAAATAGTGTGCTAATTAAGAACAAAACTCTTCTCCGCCACTGGCTGGCTGGTACGTAGACAAGTAGGCGCAAAAACAGTTGCTACATTGGAGCTTACTGTGTTTGAGCACTGATGACATCATGCTTTGTGGCGTACATACACAGTTCCCCTTAGTCTCCTAGCTCTGTCTTCGTTGACCTGTGCTGTCTCCTAATGGCTGCTATAGTGATGTCAGAAGTTCACCAGAACTTTTACTTTGTGTTCCTTCTCCCCCCCCACCCCCCGCAAAAGTTCACTAATTCAAAGAGAGATTATTCCTACTAAAGAAATACAAAATCCTGCCATTCTGCCCTCTCACCCCAGACTTTAATTATAAAGCCACTATCACACTAGATAGTAAACCTTAAATATTTTAACATTTTTCCCAGCAGGGAGACAGCAGCACATAAAGCAACATGCAATTATACTAAAAGATTGATTTGTCTCTGACCCGGAAGCCATGCGGCAGCGCTGTGAGATGTTAAAGCCTGCCCCGCCCACCCTGTGGGAGCTGATTAATTTGCATAATACCTGTGGGTAGGTTAAATATCTGCAGTGTGACAGATAACAGCATCAGGAAAACTTTAAACAATTAACAAGGATTTTAAAACACTGACCCATTAGATGTTCTAGAAAACATTTCCTTGTACAGTTACAGTTCAACTCCAGTGCTACAGAGCAGCCTAAACAGCGTTTCTCCTTTTCCCTCTAAGCCCTGGCTCCTTGTCTGAATCATTTACTACATAGTTTCAATCTGATCGTACTTATCTAGAGGTTGTGATAATTTTGGACTTAAATTGGCTAAAATTTACCTTTGCACTGTTTGTAAAAATTATTTGAAAAACATAGTAATCTAAAGAATATTGTTTGACTGATTCTTACTTAAGCTACAGGAAAGAACAGTTTGCAGATGCTTTCTAAAATGTCTTGTTTATATCCAAATTGTTGAGAAGCGAATTACACATCTATTAATTCATTATAATTAAGTCTCCTAGGATGTCTACTAAGCCACCATTGATTAGCCCAGTTTGCCTTACTGTCTTTGTTGAGATAAATTAAATTGAATTGCTTTAAAAATTCAAATCTTTAATTAATTCAGTTTTCACCCAGAAATTCAAATTAGTCATCTTTATTATTAAATGTAGATATTTACATGGTGATGAGCTTTGAATCTTCTTTAGTGTTTTTTTTTTTTTTTTTTTTTTTTTTTTTTTTTTTTTTTTTTTTTTTTTTTTTTTTTTACATCTCTGCATGCATCCCCCTCTGTGTTCCCTTTTCTTTGAGCTTATTTGTTAGGAATTTTAGAAAGCAAATTAATGAAAATCGTATCCTGTACAGGAGAATATAAAACAAACACGGCTATAAAAGAGAAAATAGTAAAAGAAAACTTGGATTGAAGAAGAAAGAAAAGGCTGCGGTATAGGTGTTCTTGTAATAATGACCAAAGGGGAGAGGAGGAGAGCGAGGTTTTTGTTAAGTGGGTGCTAAGTCCCTGAGGGCAGGAACTGTAGTTTAATTACAGGGAGTCCCTCTTGACACCTAGTGTGCCCAGGAATGCTCTGTCCAGGAGTGCTCCTCAAAAGTGGGGGGCGGGGAATGAACAGGGCTTAAGAGAAGGTTCTCACATTTGGGGTGCTGATAATTTCTGGTGTGGATGAGGTGGTAACAGTGTCTCAGTATCTGATGTTGATGTGATGGTTCTGGCTGGTTTTAGACTTGAGTTACATAAAGGTGAGGAACCAAATGAAGAGGGTTGCATGTTTGTGCACACAGGAGACTCTGGGCACACACAGAAGGGTTTTCTAACAGCACACTCTTTAATAGCCTCAGTGTACAAATCTGGGGTTACGTAGCACATAAATTTGGGGCTGATTACCCTTCACCTCCAAATTACTTCACTGATTTGACATAGCATTCCTTGAAGTAGCGAGCGTCTCAAGTAAACTTAAATTTTGATGATGTTTACCCAACTAATTTTACGTCCAGCATTTCCCAGCACATTGCTGGGATAAAGCGAGGCAGACATCTGGACTCACTTCTCCGAGCTTTGGCCCTCCGTCCTGTGGGGGAAGGATAGGCACACCCGTGCACACTTTTTGTTGGACTGATGGAATTGCTTGAAGTCGAGCTAGAGAACCGGACGGAAAATGTTTCCTCTGTAAACTGTGCGTGATGGCACTTCGGATTCAGCCAGGACGGGCTAGCGAGGAACACTGAGTGTTTACCTTCTCTGGAGAAAAACGGCGGAGTGTCTCCACATTTCTGCGTCTGCAGATTTATTTAGTCTTCCTTGTTCCAGAAAGAATTCAAGTTAAAGCAAAACAAGGTAAAAAAAGTGTAGGGGAATAATTGGGACAAAGGTTAAGGAAAATACGTGGAAACCAGGAATGGGATGAGCGCACAAATTCCTGCCTTGAGGACCTGTGCAGCCACGAGACGCACACCCCTTTCACTGTTAGCTTTTGATCAAAGCCAAGGCCAAGCGGTTGACTGAATGATTCAACACACCCAGTGTCTGTGACACAACTAAGTTCAGGCCTCTCCTGAGGGCCAGGGGAGAGGTGTGACCTCAGGGGACCCCTGCTTTAATTGTGACATTCAGCCAGCCAGCCGACAGGTATCTACTGAACTTGAATGGTTTGCTGGGTACCAGGCGCACACTGGGGATGCACAGACTGGACCTGAAAGGAGTGTGCAGTTCGTGTGTGGGGTTAAGTCCGTGACACAGGCGGGGCGGTGGCAGTGTGGGCCGTGAATGCATGGAGGGGTGCGGCGCAGGAGTCTCAGCACTCGGTGCAGGTGGGGGAAGGAGCACATCCGAGGGCTTCTGCAGGCCTCGCTGCCTCGGCTGCGTCCTGAAAGGTGTGGGCTCCTCAGCTCCGACTAGCGCAGAAAGTGCTGCAGAGGGCAAGGATGCCGTGCAGTGCAACGAAGGAGGGCGCTGTGAGGCCGTTGGAGAGCTGTGTGTGACGGCCCCCTGTGACTGGACTGGGGGCTGCGCAGGAGAAGCAGACAGAGAGGTGACCTGGGCACCAGATGAGAGTCTGTCTGATGTTGGGCTCAGGAGACAGGACGATGGGCTGTAGACATTAAGGCCTTAGTCGAGGGAAGGGCCCCTGGAGAGGCAAGTGGAACGAGGCCTGGAGGCCAGACGGGTGTCACCATAGTGATGGTGACAGAGGCCTGGACAAAGGCAGTGGTGGTGTGGGGAGGAGGGGACAGAGCAAGAGTTACAAGGAACAGAATGACAGGTTTGGCCTTCAATAGGTGGGCAGGGAGGGCGCGTTGGTTTTTGGCCGGGTCACAGTGCAGGCCTGACAGGTCCCTGGAAAGGCGTGCTCACTGGGTCGGTCCTCGGCTGACCTCTGGGAGGTCAGGAGGGTTTTCCCCGACCCGGCAGGAGTGGCTCACTGTGTCCACACTGTTTGTACATGCACTGGGGTTTGTGCTCTGCACCCGCTGTCCTCCGGGAGGCTGCAGTCGGGCCCAGGCTGCGGTGTGACCAGCCCCCAGGGACCACCCTGGGCACTGGATCCCTGCGAGCTCCCCCGGTCAGCAGCATTTCACACAGGATATCGTAACTCTGTGCTGGAGGAATTCTGCAGCCCTGCCTGACTCCACTGGGAGAGGACCATTGATAACTTGACCTTGGCTGGCTTCCCCCAACTTCCCCCATGTGTCTTTTCCCTGTGCTGGTTTTGCTGGATGTCATTTCACTGTAATTAATCATAGACAGCCATGAGCATGACTGTATGCTGAGCGCGGTGAGTCCTTTCTATGAGTTATCAGAACCGGGGTGGCCTTGGCCTCCTCCTGATGCAGGCGTCTGTGGATGCAGCGGTCCCCCGCACAGAGATGAAGAGGAACCCGGTCTGGGGGCAGAGACAGGTTACACTGTGAGTTTTGCAGCTTAGTTCTTGTATTGCTTTATGAGAAATATCTTGAGTAAGCACTTAGTTATTGACTATGTGTTACCTATTTCAAAATTAACAGGAAAATCCATTTTTTTTCAACATACTCTATTTATTCAGCAAATATTTGTTAAAAACCTTATTGACTATTTGGAACTGGTTAAACCTTTTCCAGCCCTTAGTGATGCTTAGGAACATGGGCCAGTATTCAAAGAGGTCATTTCACTGGGGGAATAAGGCATTTGCCTTTGAAAAATAAAATAGCATTCACAAATGAAGAATTTCCGTATTTCCATATTTTTGTCATTGAGAAAAGCAATACCCTAAGTGTTCCTTGTTAGTTCATGGGCAAGAGGACTAGTATATGAAATTAGGGAAATTGTGCTTAATTCAAAATGGACACACCACCTGTCAAGTTCATCACGAGCTGGGCAGTCTTTTTCCCTTTTCCGATGTAACAATATTGTATTTAAAACCAAGACTCAAGAATCTTTCCACTAGGCTGGGAGTTGGGTAGTGATGGGCACCTTGGAGAGACGCCTTAAATTCAGCACAGTGTTTTCAAGCTACTCCTGAGGAATATTGACTTGAAGAAAGGTCAAGTTACCCTCAACTGGCGAACTAAAATGGCCTACATCAGTGACCACCCTTTTGACTGTCTCAGGGAAATACTCTTTTGATGTTTTTTTTTTTCAATTATGGAAAATGAATGTCACCACTAAGTCATCGGTGTAGAACACGTGGCGATGAACCAGAGTCCTTTCCAATCCTCAGTCCCAGCAAGCAGTTCCCCATTCGACTCGCAGAGTGCCCGTTCATCGCACTGGACAACCAGGAAGGCTTTCGGCTTGCGGTTGTTGGGATCCCAAAGAATGGCAGCCAGGTCAGCCGGTTTATCAAAGAGATGAAAAAATCAGCTCACTTGCCTCATTCCGACTTTTATATTCCAATATTATGACCTTTTTTCCCCTCCATAAAGAAAATGTAAAGAACTCGAATCTGCTGTTCACGTGACACATTCATATTTGGCAGATCGTGTCAGATATACGGTGTTTAAAAAACCTTCTATTTTTAAAAGCAATATATTTAGCGATCTCTGAAATAGCTCTGTTAACACTGCCAAATCTGAAAATATAGCTTAAGTATTCTGTACTGTCTTTTTTAACTTTCCTATTGATGCTTTTGGATGCCTTCCTTTCAACATAAATGGATTTTGCTTCACAAATACTGCCAGTAATTAGGGCCTTATCAGTTTAAGCTGGGTTTTGCAAGCAAGGGACACGTTTCTTCTTCATTAGTTCACCTAATTGAGTTATAGAAAGTGAAATATTATGCCACACAATAAGTGTCTTCTTTGCCTCTTTCTGGAAGCTTGTTATAAAAGTTTAAGTCCTCTTAAAAGGGAAGGAACATTTTTTTTCTTAAATCCGTTTATCCCCTGGCCTCAAGTATAAAATTACTTTTTATAACTTCTGAAAGATGCTGCTTCTAGTTTTGGTTCTCAAAACCATGCAACGTTCCGATATGGCAAAGGTCAGCCTACACACCTGCTGACGAAACAGGAGTGAGAAGGGCCTAATGCCTGTGGAGCCGTAGGAGACGCCTCCAGTTAGTGGTGTGGTTCTAACAACAGGTTTACTTCTACTGTGGCAGAATATTTACACTTATTTTTTAAACATGTGCTTTATTTTTTAAAATTTATTGTCTTTTTTCTATTACCATGTAGTCTTCCTCCCCGCCCCCCAAGAGTGACTGTCGTATTTTCCCCAATTCTGCCAGTTTGGAACCCTCGCAGCCACATGCCACCTGCCTTGGGGGGGACCTCATGCTCAAAGGGTCTGTGCCTTTGTCTTTGCTTTTACCACAAGTGAACTTGGACTCCATTAGAGATGTGGATTTGAGCAGCCAAATGGGTACCTTTGTCAACTGTAAGAAACATCATCTGTGTGTTATTTTTATTGCGCTTAAAGTTCTTTTCTACACCATATGATTTTTGAAAATTTCCAACAATTTTATATTGTTTTCCTCAATAAAAATGGTTTTGCTTTTGTGAGTTGCTGCAATTGAAGTTGTACAGAACAGCAAATGTTTTTACATGGCCCTTCAGACAACCAGCTGTTATTCTTGGCTATAAAAAGTCTTCCTCGAGCCTCCTCATACTGGCTTTTCAAAAGGAATCTTCCAAGTTTTTGAGAAAGGATAAAATTTATATTTCCCTAGAAAGAGAATAGCAGGGGAAAGATCCAGTTCTGCCAAACAGAAATGAATCAATTATTCTTTTATAAGATAATGCGCTACTTTAGGTTCCTGATTGAGGTCTGCATCCATCATTCATTGTTTCCGTAATACAGGTTTGGTGCGAAAATTCTGTTTGAAAAACACTAGTGCATTAGAAGGGTATCTCATTGTAGTTTAGTTTGTATTTCTCTTGACTAGCTAATGATATTGATCTTTCATGAGGGTTTTTATTTGCCATTTGTATATTTTCTTTTAAGAAGTATTTGCGTGTATCTTTTACATATTTTATAGGTTTTTCTTCATAATATTGAATTGCGAGAGTTCTTTGGACAGCATAGATGCAAGTCCTTTGTCAGATTCAGATTGCATTTTGTCCCAGAGATTTGCTTTTTTGTTTAGGTGTCTTTTAAAGAGCAGAGTTTTTCTAATTTGCATCAATTTTTTATGTTTCATTTGTGTGTGTGTTATTTAAGAAATCTTTGCTTACGGGAAGTCACAAAGATTTTCTTCTAGAAGTTTTGTAATTTAGCTTTTAATTTAGATTTGTAATCCATTTGCATGTGGTGTGAGATAAAAGTCCATTTTTCATACAGATAGCCAGCCGTTCCAACATCATTTGTTGAAGACACTTTCCTTTACCCACTGAATTACCTTGTCGTCTTTGTTGAAAACCAATTGATCACATTGGTATGACTATTTCTAGATTCTCTGTTCTGTCTCTTCTCCCTGCCATACTATCTTGATTAGCATAGCTTTTTAGTTAGTCTTGAAATCAGGAAGTGTATGCCCTCTAACTTTTGTTTTTCTTTCTTCTTTAAAAATTGGTTTGGCTATGCTAGGTTGTTTACCTTTCCATACAAATTTTAGAATCAGTTTGTTAGATTTTTTTTTTAAAGCCTGCTGCTATTTTAATAATAATGATATTAAATATAGATCATTTGGGGGAGATTTGACATCTTAATAGTGGATTTTCCAGTCCACAAGCATGCCATATCCCTTCATTCATTCAGCAATCTTTAATTTCTCTCAAATGTGCTTTCCTCTTCCAATTGTGATTTAATTTAATGAACACCCACCATGGGCCAGGCTTTACCCTGTGCGGCCTGCACTGCTCTGCGCATGTTCGGTGGGTGGCGGCAACTGACAGGCAAGTCGCCAGCCCAGAGTCACAGAGCTAAGAGTGTCAGAGTGGGACTTAAAAGAGGTCTCCTGACCCCAGGGACTGTGCTCTTAGTTCCTGCTAATCAAGGCATTCATTTGGGAGGCACAGACATTTATTTAAAGAAGTTTTTAGCAATTGTTGCATGTCTGTTTCCCACCTCCTGTCTCCTGCAGCTGAAAATATATAAACTCTATGAGTGGATAGATATTTCCGTGGACTGATAGCGATCTTTAGCCCACCCTCTCTGACTCACAGTGGACTTGGCTGTCATTAGGAAGTCACGTCAGGATTCTTTCCGAAATGCATTTTAATTAACTCGGGTTTTCTTCTCTCCTGGTTATCTCATCTAGACACCATCAAGCAGGAAAACAGTCTCATGCCATCGGTATCTCATAGGAAGTCCTCAGAATCCCCCAAAGTTGTCTCATCGTACGCCATCCCGTTGATTTGTATCTGGGGGTCACCTGACACCGTTATCCCAGCTGGCATGTGAGGTCTCGGAATACGGCAGAGTTGGGTTTCACTTGTTGAAAGTTTTCTGGAACTTCAGTTGCTCCTCATGGTTTTTTTCTTCCTCCTTTTAAAAGACAAGAAAGACGGACGGGCTGTTTTATAACCCTCTTCAATCCTCTGATCTTCAGCGGGGAAAATGTTGAAAGACATGGTGCAGCTGTTTTATGTTGCAGTTTATAATCTAATTAAGTATATTTTATCCAGATCATTATGGACTTCATTAGAGCTGGGCTTCTTATAACAAAAAGCTGATGAGTTAGATTTTGGAGACTCATCTGGGTCTCTTTAATTTTTGTGATCATGACGGCTGTCCTTGATGAAAAAAAATTTCCAATCTGCCAATCTGATTTAGTTGCTCATTTATTTTTGAAAAGTTGTTGCTTCCAATTCCGCTCACTTTTTTTGTGAGCATGCAGTTTTCAGAGTGATCAGTAAATGAAGTGTGTTATTTCGGAGAGAGTGCCACTTGGGAATGATGCATAGTCTTTCTGGAAGCCTGTGTATCATTTGAACATCCTGGCACATGTGGGAAATAAAACATCTAAAGTAACTAGTACAAT
Source organism: Anoura caudifer (assembly GCA_004027475.1). Lineage (NCBI taxonomy): Eukaryota > Metazoa > Chordata > Mammalia > Chiroptera > Phyllostomidae > Anoura > Anoura caudifer. The sequence goes on along the minus strand of PVKU01004472.1, from coordinate 68,828 downwards.
CTAGGTCAAAGGGAGATGAAATTACATTCTTCTTGCTGTGCTTTTTGTACTGGAGAAGAAATTAGTTTTATGGTTTTCAGTTTAATTGCTAATTTTTTCCAGAGTCAAGGAGAAGTATCAGAGCTAGAAATTGATTTGAAAAAGGAGAGTGACTCATGTTTGCCTTAGTTACATAATTTTTACATAAAGATTTGAAAGTATTTGTATTCTCAGTTGTCTTAGATGTGATGACCAGTTTCTGTGCAACTCCCTAGTCTATCTTATTTAAAAGAAATTAATGTTAAGGATGCTTAAGAAATTCTCATCTTTCCAAAGAATTGTTTGTACTTGGGATGTCTTCACAATTTTATATTTTCTAAATCAAGGTGTATCTGTGGCCTTGGATTTGCTTGTCCTTTTAGCCCTGATTGTGTGATCCTACTATCATTCATAGCTTTTCCCCATTTGGATAATTAATTGGTTTAACTGTGGTTGGTCCCGAGCAATCCCGAATTGTTACTCAGTAAGGCACAAATTAAAATAGAATTTAATGGTTAATACTCAGTTGGAACATGCACCTTGCGCGACGTCTTTAAGCCATGAAGCCCGTGCTTCTGCTCTCTCCCCCAGCTCGGGAGCACACATTTGCGGGCCCGCACAATCACACGTTTCTGTTCCATGGAACGGAAACCCTCCAGCAGCCTCTCAGCGTTCTTTCCCGGTGTCAGTTCCGGACTGCTCGTACAAACAGCCAACTTCTTTCCTCCATACCCTTCAGTTCCTCATCTCCTTCCTCATGCCTGGCCTAGGAATTCCTTTTGCTTTTGAGGACATCATTGTGTACATTGGACGTGACCCGCAAAACCACTTCTTCATTTGTGTGCTTTTGCTTCCCACCTCAACAGTAAGACTGCTCCTCCAGGTAGAGCACCCTGGGTTATTCTAGATGAACAGCACATCTGGTCTGGCCTGGCCTTGAGACCCTCACTGTTTGCTTTGCCTCCTGCGTATACCACCCTCCTCCGTTTATCTGGAAGCCTACATTCAACAATTGTATTATACATTGAGGCTCTTTGAATTCAAATTGGCTAAGGGTATATCTATGAAACTGTTTTGTGTGTTGGACTGGGCCTGCCTTAACTGGCTGGAGACCAGCGTGGAACTAGGGCTTTTTGATGATCCTTTTTATTGGACAAAGACATAAAAATCCTAGAAATAATGGTGGGTGTAATGAGGGCCTACAGTGAATCTCCAGTCTTCTATTTGGAGTGGGCAAGAGCATTGGCTTGTAGTTCACGGACCTAATCTCCATGCATTTTGCGTAAGGCTGCCCGTTGGTTGTATTAATGCATTTGGTGTTTGCTCTCTAGCTAACATCAAGTTGTATTCCCTATTTATATTTCCTTATACAGGTCTTATATTTTTTGTTAAATTTATCCTTGTACAATGAACTCCCCCCTATTGTAGAAAACTATACTGCAAATCAGTTCAGGTTAGATCTGTGTTTAATTATTTACAACACTCTTGAATTAGAAGAAAGTTAGAGTGCATATTATTTTGTGCAGTGATTTATTTCCATTTTTTTACATACAAGTCTGAGGCAGAAGAGGCTGCAAGAAGACGTCATTGAGCTCTGGGGGGACAGCCACAGGAAGAGATCTGCCCTCTCTCACCAGGAGCTGCCTGAGGACAGCCCGCAGCCCAGCAGCTAGCGATAGCCGTGAGCACTCCTAAGTCCAGCGTCCCGACAGGTTTTCCTGTTGGGTTTACGGGAGGCCCTGGAAACCACTGGTGAGAATCCTTATTCAGTCCACTGTGCTCAGGCTTTTGCCTGGCAGAACGCGAATCCCAGCGTTTCTGAGAAAGGGAAAAACACACTGTAATAGCTTTGGGAAAAACTGCCCCCTCCAACGATTATTTTATGTTATCCTTTACTGCACATGTGATACATTATTCATTGTTTTTAAGCATGTTTGTTATAAATGCCATTTAACCACATTTTGAAGGTAAACAGTGTTTATCAAATTATCATCTGGTATTCCACTCCGAGTCAGCACTGATTTTTCACCACAGACCTACGCCTGCAGGCGAACATGTGTGTTTACTTTCTGCCCTGTTGTCTGCCCAAAGGCTGTGAGCCATACCACGGCCTGTGGAGTTGGTCCTTGGGTTTCAGGCCATCCCCCATATTAAAATAATCATCTTGTTTTGTTAGTCTTACCGCAAGATATGTTTTAATTATGTGCACTAGTTCATTTTGCTTTTCTGGACCTTGGCTTTTCTGGATGTGACATTGTTCAAGCATTTTGTGTTCAGAATATGTGAGTGTCTTCATTGATTTGCTCTTAGTGCCTTGCATAGCAATAGGTGCCCAATGAATGTTTGTTTAATTGAATACAGCAATGCATGGTGGGACTTTGGTTGATTATGTAATTTTGTGCGTCAGAAATTCTTAGATATCTCGATTCCTCTTTGTCTATTGTATTTTTGATATTAGTGGTCGTGGGTGAGGCAGTGTTAGTCCATGGAAAAGACAGAAAGGACGATGATGACCATGATGATGATGATGATGATGATGATGATGTGTTTGTTGCTCTGCCTGTCTCTCTGCTTATGCGTACATGTTGGCATGTATTTATTTGTATGTAGGTGAGAGTGAGGATAAAGAAGTAGTAAGGATGCTGAAAAGGGAGGGAGCCAGAAAAAAATTTCCACCGTGTTCTAGAAATTATTTTAGGCCATCCAGTCTTTTATTTACCCCTCAGGACACACTTATTAAGCATCTGTTGTGTAAGAGCAGGCACCATACAGAGCTCTGGAGTCACCTGAAGGAACTGAGTCCAACAGAAGAGGTAATGGGGACATTTGTGGCCAAGGCCCTGACAGAGGTAGACGGGGGGTTCCAGGATAGGGCAGCAGTACTGGGATGGGGTTCCAGCAGGCTTTCAGGAAGGGAGCCTTGGGTTTAGTCTTGAAGACTGAGAGAGGAGGTGACTGGCTGGAAATGGGAGGAAGAGGGCTCTAGGCAAAGGAAACAGCAACCCTGAAGGAGTAAAGGATACAGCTCTCATTTCTCTTGGGAGACAGGACAGAAACGGAGCTGAAGAGGGCATACCAGTGCCTGTTTGGGAACTGAATCATTAATCTGGTTAGGTCCTTTAAGATGAATCGATAAAAATACCCATAAAAAGCAAACGGTTGCCCTTGAACAGTCTGCGGTTCGCAGCGTGTACTACTTGAAGCCACCATTGCTTCTCCCCATTGCTCAACTGCATTTAGGAATTTAGAGACCATTTGAAGATATGCCTCTTGAATTATGATTGTTTTTCTATATGTAGTCCATGAATCCCCCAGTGTTTTCTTACCATATTGATTTGCTTCTAATCTTAATTTTTCTCTACTTTCACAATATGTAATGGATGTTTGTGCATCCAGAGGAACGTTAATAACTATTAATTGGCATTGAAGAATATCAGAAATTCAAAGGATGACCTGCCTAAGGATAGAGCTGGGAGGGAGCAGCTGGCTGTCTCTCGTCTTTCAGCTGTGCATTCCAGAACATACAGATAGTCTGTCCCAGGAGCTTCTTGTGGTTGGAAGAACATGGGCACTGGATTCAGGTGTGCCTGGGGTCACACCTGTGCAATGTCTTACCAGTCACGTGTGATCTGGGACACCTTCCTTCATCTTTTTGATCCTCAGTTTCCTCAACTATGAAATAAACACAAACTACAATCAACTTTGTGGGGGAGGGTAGAGACAGGTTACAACATACTGCACAAGGGCCTAAGACATAGTACCTGTTCTTATTGGTGGTTTTATCTATGAATACAAATACTCATTAAAGTGTATGAATTTGGCCATACCTTTATTTTTCTAACGAAAAATTAAAACATCTAAATTGAGCTAGGTTTAACTCCATATGCATCAATTGAAAGATATTACGACACCTCTAATTGTATTCCAGAACCAGAAATTATGGTTTTTCTGATATATTCAGTGCATTTGATTGCTCTCGCTGTGCATGTCTTGTTCTCTCTGCCTTTAAGATGGCTTTCATATAGAGTATAATTACTGCCGAATTACCCACCTAGCAGATTTTTGGCTTATTATGTTCATGCTCAGCCCCTGGCAACACTGAAGTATCCTCGCATGGCACATTCCTTTCACATAAGAAATTCAGCTCTGCACAAGTTAGCCAGAAATTCACAATTAGAAACCCTAGAAACATGATAATTTGGGCACACACCACATTTTGTCTTTTGATGTCTATAGTATTGTTTCTATTTTGAAATTCACACTGGGGGAGAGGGTAAGGAACACTGAATCTTTCATCCTAAGGATGAAAGGTGCGTCTTGATCAGAAGGTAGTTCCTAGCAATTATATGTCAGAGATGGGAAAAGCACAGCCGTCTGTCTTCCAGTTAATTGCCATTTGTGCAATGTTGAACATGATTTTCAGACAAAATTCTCAGCAAATATCAAGATGTACTAGAGAATCAGACCACAAAATGTTAGCGCTCTATGGAAATTTAGGAATCAGCTAGTTGAGAAATTGTCACAATATTTTAGCACAAGATCCTTTTTCCAAATGAAAAAGGATACGGGAGCCCACCAAGCCACTTTGATAATGAGTATGTAGATATTTGCTGAGGAGGGGGGGTTGAGGAGCCCCCGAGCCGGGCACCTCTTCCTTCATTGCCTCCACTCAGCCTGCTGGGCCTGGGGAGGGTCTGGGAAGCAGAGTTGGTAAGCGCTGGTTTCAGACCAGCCCAGCTGAGAACCTTGACACCTGCTGGAGGGTGGGATGGAGGGGCCATCGTTTTTTCCAGTGTGGCTAGACAGATTGTTTTTATCTTTGGGAGCTGCTGCTTTTGTAATTAATTCGGCAGGTTCCTATCAGAAAGCCATGCTCAGAGGGCAGCATCGGCCTAACTGGGCTATTCCATCTGAGAGAAGCATAGTGTCGTGCCCAAGCCGTCCCAAACCCAGTTCCTGTTTGCGCAGGAGGTGAGGTAGCAGCGGCATTTCTAGCTCTGTGGTCCTGAAGCGCAGGTGGTTGACTTCTGAGTTAGCTGTGTTGGTGGGCTGGATGTGCCAAGAAGTTATAATCCTGGTGGTTTTACTCTCAGTCAGAACTAAATAAATCCTCTCCCATTTTAGTCTTTGCATGTCAACAGTGTTTAGATGGTGTAGGTGATGCAGCGGTACCCCCAAATAGCCCCAAACCAATTGTAAACCAAAATGGTGGAGTATTTCCATTTACTGATCCACTCTGATTTCATGTAAGGTAGGTTTTTGGTGCTGGAGTGAGTTTGGACTCAACCACTCTCTTTTATTCCTGAATCTCTTTTGATCTTGTGGTCAGATACTGAGGATTCTCAGACCTGGTTTTTGTCTTTGAATTACAATGAAGTTAATTGACAGAGGACTGATCCTGCGATCTTACCTGTATTACTAATGACTAATCAATTGAGCAAACTCCTACCTAGGGCTTTTCTTTTGAGGATCCTCCTCTGTTTGTTGCCATATACCTGATGTTTCCATGTTGTGACTCAGTTGAACTGTCACCAGCGACTCCTACCATCTTCACCCCACGGGGCACCCTTTCACATCCGGCCCTCAGTCCTGTTTACTGAGCCCGTTAGTAAGGGGGGACGGGAGGTCTCTACCAGTTTCTGAGCATCAGTTATTCCTTTGGAGATGCAGCAGCAATATGGTCACGTTCCGAAGGCTGCCTCAGATCATCCTGGGTGCCACACTTACTACTGACCTACGTCCTTCTCGTCCCCCACAGCCTGTATTTGTTGTGGCCGCTTTGGTTTTATGCGTTGGCCTTTGTAAATACACACTTTCTAACATACATTGTATAGGGAGTACAATGAGACGGCGTGGGTGTCTGTCTGCCTGTGTCTGTGTTTACATATGGGCGGACATGCACATCGGCACATGCACACACACATGGGCATGCACACACATGCACATGTGCACACACATGCAGTGAGGGGCACCTAAACATGAGTAAATTTCATGACATGGATGGAGGAGCCAATTATAATTTCAAGGATTATTTTTATGACTCAACTGAGAAATTTTAAATTGTTATTATCCATTGCCAGTATTATTTAGGGTGCAAATCCATGTTGAAACCTCCAGATTTCCGTGGCGTGTGTTCCGTTCCTTCGCCTGTGATTGGGTTTGTTTCTTCATGGTAGGAGAAAGCAAGCAAAATTAACTGTGGCTCTGAACCCCAGTAGAGACTTGACTGTCTCATCTTTTTCCCTAAGCAAAAAATCTAGCCTCATTTATGCAAACAACAAGTATCTAAGTTGGCAGTGTTTTACTTTCCCTCTGTTTCCACTTAGAAAATTTACCAAAGATATTTGTTTTTTTAATTTGTAGATGGCAAAAACTAAAGTTACTCCAAATTATGGCTGAAGCCTTTTTACCTGCAGCAGAATCCCACGGGAAGGAAGGTGTGGGTCTGGAATGGACACACTGAGCGGCCCCTTAGTGACGAGATGACCCAGGTGCCACTGTATTAGTACCGACGGGATGGAGTGGGGTGCGCAAGTCAGTCTTGCTCTCTCCCTGATGGAACGGAAAAGTCTTGCAGTTTTCACATGGGTATGATGTAGGAAACTCTTCTGGTTTCTGGAGTTTTTAGAATTTATGTAGAGACGTGGTTTTGAAGGTCAGAACCCAGTGGCCTGGGGGGTACCTCTGCTGTATGTTTCAACCTGTCATGGAAAATTGTATTTGAAAAGTTGACTTTACTGATTAAGACATGTTGTCGGTAGCATAGGCTACCTGAGGTACAGTCTTTCCACCTTGAGTTTCTTGTGGTTTACTGGCTCTTGAACCTGAAGCTGTAAATAGCTGATAAATTCCACTAGGTTAAAATAAAGTTTAAAAAAATTCTGCATGGTGAAACCCCTATAAGAAAAGCAAAAAACCAACCTTGGAGAGAGGCCTATGCCACTCATTCATGGAGGAGGGGTAATTTCGCTAATGCTGGGGTCAGCGACTACAGCCCCTAGGCCACATCCCACCTGCTGCCTGTTTCTGTGAGTCAAGTTTTGTTAGAAGACAGCCACCCTTGCTCATTTGCGTACTGCTTGTGGCAGCTTTCACCTTGTGGTGGCAGAACTGAGCAGTGGCAACAGAGACCATATGGCCAGCAAAGCCGAGGAGATTTCCCGTCTAGCCGCCTACAGGAACAGCCTGCTAACCCTTGCACTAATGAATAATGTGCTTCCACAAGCACAAATGAATATGAAAAGACCAACAACCCAACAGAAAGTTAGGCAAGTGGTATGCATGTTAGTGTCTCAGCAAAACAAAACAGCAGCAAACAGATTTCTCCCAAATGGTTCAAAGGGAGAGGCACAGATGAAGGGGGGGGAGGGAGAAGGAGACTGACAAGGGGTAGGACAGTCAGTGACCAGCAAGAGCAGGAAGCCAGGGCCAGCCCTGGGACGGAAGGCACAAGGCCAGAGAACCGTTACTGGAGCTCACAGTCAGGAGCAGGGAGGGTGGGCGGAGGGGAGTCATCATGGCAGAGGGGTGGGGCCTCTGTGCCAAACCAGGCCCTGGAACGAGACAAAGATGGGAAGGAAATAGCCTGATGTCTCTGTTCTCCCACCTTCCAATTGACCGCCTGCTGGTGCCACCAGTTCCTGCTTTCAACCGGTCGGTGGCCACTAGGCAAGGGAGCCCAAATGCTACCATCCTCAGGGCCCAGCCTCCTAGGACACGCATGAGGAGGTCCTCAACCTCATTGGTAACAACAGCAGTGCAAGTCAAAGCCATACTGAAATGTCACTTTTGACCAATCATATTGAAAAAGTGCCAGGTGTTTGATAGCACCTTGCGTCAGCGAGGGTGTAGGGAAGCAGGCTGTGTGTGTGCATGTGGGTGAATGCGCTGTCTCTCAAAATTACAGAAGTATGGGTCCTCGCCTTACCAGTTCCACCTCTAGGACTCTATCCTACAGATATTTTAGTAAATACATGAAGTGACATATGAGGGAGGCTATCCACAGCAGCCTATTTTTTTTTTTTTTTTGGTAATATGAAAAGAGTAGAAATAACCTAAATGTCCGTCAGTTGGGGAATAGTTATGTAAATTGTGCTGCATCCATTCAGTGGAATGCTGTGAAGCCATAAAACAGAATGAGGAAGCTCTTTATGTCCTCATAGGAAATTAGCTCTGAAGTCATATTGCTTTGTGTACAGAGAAAATAAAAATAGGGGGTAGAGTATGCAGCCATTTGTGTAAAAAAAGTAGGAGAGCAAAGGATGCATAACTATATTTGCTTGTATATTCACAAAATAGAAAACCCATGAAATGGTGAAAGTAGACATCTCTGGGGAGGGAGCTAGGGCAGGGAGATTTTGTCATCTTCTGGAACCTGTAAAATTTTGACTCAATGTCAGTGTATTAACTATTTAAAATGGAAGAAAATTAAGAATAACCTTGTGGCCCAGTTAGCTGCAGTCATAAACAGATAGCTTTCATCTGAACATTTAGTTAGGAGAATCTCAGAATTCTCGCACCTGAGTGGTGACCTCTAAGCATTTCCCTAACAAGCTCTGGGAGGCCGATGGGCGGAGCCTTCAGTGAGGAAGCTCTGTCTCCCCTCAGCCCGCTTGCTACCTTGGTCCATTAGTATTGCTCCCAGGACTGCCTCTTAGATCTTTGTTTTCCGTAACGTACTGAAATCAACACCACCTTCTTTGTAAAATGTTCTCTATCATTGGGTTTTCAGCTGCTGCAGCCTGCCCTGTCTGTTGGCCTGATGTGTTGAAACTTCCCTATGCTTGCATAGGGAAGTTTTTACTCAAGATAGAGGCACGCTTCAGCTACTTGGAGATGTGTCTTTTGAATATTTATGTTGATAATGGAGCCAATTCTGGATTATCAACAAGTAAATAATTGCGTAATCAGAGGAGAAAAATATAGGAACAAGTCTGGATTTCTCAAATCTGTCTCCTTTCATTTTTTTTTTCTGGGCAATACTTGCCTGAAGTAGAAAGAACTGAATATGGATGAGCGTATGTTGCAAACTGATTTCCCCCTGTAATCGCTTTGCGGTGCGAACACGGGCAGCAAGAGTAGATTGGGAACACAGGCAATCAGAGATGTGATCTTACACCTGCCAGATACGGCGGGTAGCACATAAGCATCCACGGAGAAATGGACATGCCGCTGCCTTGTGACAAGAGGCTCCAATTACTGTGATTCAGACGCATCTGTCTGCCAATAGCTCACCTCGGGAAGCGATAACGCCGTCCTGACGTGGGAGTCCGTCAGAAGGCTCACTTTGTGAGTGGCTCGGGAGTCATCCGGGAACGTAGCTGTGGGGCCGTGGCTCCCTTCCCTTTCATTTACTTCGGCTCAGGGGCGCAGCTCACAGGAAACTGTTCGAGCCAGAAGGCTTGTAACAAGACGGCATGTAAATGCCGTTCTGGGAGCACATGTTCCTCAGGCCCATGGCTGTGAAGTAGGGCTTTAACATGGCCAACTGCCAGGTTCTGATCAGGGAAATGAAGATACATTGACCCTCTTAATTTTGGCACGAAAACGATTTGGATGGTGTGTGGACCACTTCAGGCCCTAATTTACGATCATAAAGTTTAGACAGGGCCACCTGGCTATTACACACCCTGAGACAGTGACCAGGAGGAAGGGAGTGGTAGTGCTCACCCAGTTTTATTTTCGAGGCCAGAACACTATGAGGCTTCATCCTCTGTGCATGCGTGTGCATGTGTGTGCGTACACATGTGTATTTTTCTCTTCCCTTGCTGGTATCATAATCAGGAGTGTCATACAAGCTCATCCGTACAGCCAGAATCAGGCAGCAGGGGACAGAGACTTCTGGGAGAGGTATCACTCCTCTGTGGCATCAGCTCAGCACTGAGGAGTGCTGCAGTCCTCCAGGTCAAGGTCACGTACCCACCAGCATGTGGGAGTGTGTGGAGTCAGCATCTGCGTAGACGTGCCCCACCCCCTCCCTGCCACATGCCCAGATCCCCCAGCCCACCCTCACCTGTTCCTTTTCTCAGGTGTGTTGCACTGATAATCTGCTCTCACTTGTTTGTTCTCTGACTCTTAGTGTACGAGACTTTTTTCTTTCTTAACTAAGTGCGAACTCTTGGGTCCCTGACATCAAGGTATATCCTTTCCATTTTCTTTCTTCAGTGTCTATAACAGAACATACTGATTCATTTTTTGGCTGTGCTTTTTCTCTTTTAACTATGGCTCTTGGCCAATTGAATCACAGTTCACTCCACCCCCTGTCCCACTGTTCATATTTTTGATGATGAAGCGTTGTGGTATCTGAATTGCACAGTTTGGACTAATGATGCTGTTTAGCATGAAGTATTCCTAATTTCCCCCAAAATTCAGATTTGTGAAAAAATGTAAATTAGCTCAGCAGTGACTATATCATCATCAGCCCTTTCCATGGAGTTGCATTTTCTCTGGATCCGCAGATGAACATCCATGGGCTCACATTCTGTGTACACGCAACTCCCCAGAGGAAAGAATATTCGGTGAGCCTCTGTTACTGGCAAGAACTGACTGCACTAGGTGATTTTTCCATGTAACATTTAGTAATTATTTAATTATTACTCAGTTCCGTGCATTATTTAATCCTTGTAGTGATCTTCTGAACTGTTATTATTTTGAATTTCTTTAAACCTTTTAGTTTGAAATACTTGTGGGTTCATGTGCAGTTGGAATAAACAATACTGACCGAGGTCCCTGTCTGCACCCATTACCTGCTTCCCTCCAGCGTAACATCTCACAGCGGTGTGAGTCAGCGTTGGGAAAAGGAGGTTTACAGTTGTGAGTGTGCAAAACACAGAGTCTGTTCTTGTGTTGTTACTCATCAATCATTGGGTTTTTCATTTGCGTTTCACCTGCAAGCCTGCGTTTGCCCGCCCCATGTGGCACAGTGTCACGACCAGACCGTTGGCACGACCCAGTCGAGAATCCACGCTTTTCCACCACGGGAAGCCCTCAGGTCGCCCTCTCACAGCTACATCCACTGCCTTCCTGTGCCACCTCCTCCTGAGCCCTTACCGCTGCTAATCTGTATGCCATTTCTGTCATTCCAAGGATATTGTATAAACAGAGACATACAACCTTTTGCATTGGCTGGTTCACTTTGCACGAGTCTCTGGATATTCACCCAGGTGGTTGTGGTGTGTACCAGTGGGTTTTTCCTTGTTTATTGCCAAGTACCGTTCTTCACCCATTGAAGGGCATCTGGGTTGTCTCTAGTTCGGGGCTATTACAAACCAAGTTGCTGTAAACATTTGCGTGCTGGTTCCTGTGGGAGCGTACATTTTCATTTCTAGGAGTGCTGTTGCTGGGTTGTGTGGCGGCTGCACTTTTGGCATACAACTTGCAGCGGTCTAAAGTGCGTATTACTATCCTTAGGTGAGGACGCCGAAGCTCTGAGTGGTTAGCTGACTTGCCCAAGATCACATCTCTATAAGTAACAGAGCTATGCTTGAACTCAGTTCTGTCTGCCTCCCGGAATTCATACCTTTCCCAGTCAAGGACACTAATGCAGTGTGCAGCCCTTCCCCGGAACGGCGTGTGGGGTGGGAAGCAGAAGCCGCTGTTTCACCGCCCTGGGGTCGCTAAAAATGAGGCAGTGATTTCATGGGCATCTACTGTGTGTGTTTTTATCTCAAAGAGCAAAAATTAAACGTTATACAGAGGGCACCAGAGCCCATGGTAGACACGATCAAATTAAGGCTCCTGACATTTTCATACAAAGGCAGCAAGTTTTATGATCCTATTTTTGCTGAGAGATTGAAGGGCTAGAACTGCTTGCCCATTGAATCATGGGGACAGCCAGGACTTGGAGGGGCGTAGCTCTCCATCCCTCTTCCGTCTGGTTGTCATTTATCCTTCAGTTTGGACGGCCTTCAGCGCTGGGGCAGGCAGCCGGTGACTGGTGATTTTTAGAAAGTCAGATCCCATCAGTTATTGATGAGTTTGTGGGGGAGGTTGGAGGGAGTGCGGATGGTGAACCAGTCCCAGGGGTTGGGTGATAAGACCGCCCAGGGTTCCGAAACTCTGAGCGTGTTTATGTTTATTAGATGCGCTGCGGGAAGAGCAGCCTCTTCCTGTAATCTGAAGGGTTATTTCTGGGTGACATCTTGACAGGAATCTCTCCTTCGGGAGCAGAACGCTCATTCAGTGTGCCTGACCGACGGTTAATTATTAATACTTCATGTCCTGATAAGGAGAGTGATGCTACCTGGATGTCTATTAGGGAGCCATTGGCTTTTTGCTTTTTTTCTTCCCCCCAACAAAAAGGAGAACCTTTTATAAGCAGTTTGAGAAAATTGCAGCCACAAAATTGCACATTGCTGCCAGAGTGAAAGGGTCTGTTCCATATGACTTTAGAAGCTGTATAATGTACGCTATTACGGGAACTACCCCTTCTATTTCAGAGATCTGAAACAAAGGCGGGTGGTTATTGCTGCTCTTTGCAGCCTAAATATTGTTTCTGAGTTAAAGTGACTGATTTTGGTGTCGTCTCTGCAGACTATGATAAAGCTTGAATGAAAATGACCTAATTTTATGCTCCTAGCAGTAAAGCTTTTGAAATCAGCTTTTTCCATAACTTAACATCTTTTTAACCTGAAATAATGTTTATTTCCAGAGGTCATTATCATTTCTATGAGAGTAACGAATTTTTCCGGTTAACACTTCACTCAATTTCTGATCTCAGTATTTAATATGTAATAAATACATAATAAATAAGCTTCCAGAAGTTGGTCTGATTAAGCTCTCTCTCTCTCTTCTTGGCAGATGGATAATTTGCTACCTGGATTGTTAGTATGATCTGTTATATAATGATATTATATCAATCATCCTTTCTTTGTTTAGGTGATCCCATATGTATATGTGACCCTATATAAAGACCCTAATAATAGAGTCATAAAATATTATTGCTAGGAGCATATGGGAAAATAGCTAGTCCAAACCCCACACTTTATGTATAAGGAAGTTCCGAGCCTGGTGGCTGACCCCCAATTTAGTTTTGTCAGGGAACGAGAAGCTCACTCTGTGCCAGTGATTTCCCGGCATTGTTCTGGGCAGGTAGCCCCCCCCCTCCCCCCCGCCTCACAAAGGCAGGCATGCTCATGCATGCCCCCCAAAGCACAGGCACGTGGCTTGCCTCTGTCACCTCAGATCACTTTTATTGGGAGATTCTGTATTTTGGGGTTTATGTAACATATATTGTTTGATATAAGGATTCTACTGCAAGAAAGGGGTTTGAAAAATATAGCCAAGATGCTTAATAAGATTTTAAGGCTTTGTCAGTGATAACATAGTAAACAACACGTAATCTGTGTGTGGGTTTGTATGGTATTTTTGATCTGCAATGTGGAACAATGGAACTTTGAAGAAGCTTTTTCTGTGTCAGGCATTGTACCGAACCCTTTACCACATATGAGGAAAACAAGAGTCAGAGAGGTTAAGTAACTTGCCCAAGGTCACACAGTGGCGTATACAGACCCGGGATTTACACCAAGGCCTTGCAGCACCAGAACCCTCGGGTGCCCTGTCATCTGTGGAACCGACCCCCTACTAACGCATGCTGGCCTCCCGTTTTACACTGTAACAAGTACTTCCATAATGAACATCTTTGTGCGCAGCTGCTTGTGAGAATAACTCACTTTGATATGCGCCTTTTAATATTTGAGAGCCAGCCTATTTTTTAAGAACAACTTTGGTTTGTCTTGACTCATTTGAAGAGGGTATGGCCTGTCCGCAAGAGGAGCTGATGCCCTGAGCACAGCAACATACCGTCTTGATAACGGCGATGACTTTCGATTGCTTTCATCATTTAATTTTTTTCATTTTTTATTAAACTTACTGGGGTGCCATTGGCTAGCAAGATTATCTAGGTTTCAGGTGTGTAATTCTATAGTAAGTCATCTGTATGCTGTGTGTTCACCACCCCAGTCTCCTTCCATCACTGTGGATCCTCCTCCATCCTCTCCCATCCCCCACCCCCTTTCCCTGTGCTGTCTGTCTGCGACATGGTTTTTCCCCTAACTCCTGCACCTTTTCTTTTGTCATTTTATGAGACTTCTGCTTATTTAATGGAAGACTACCAGTCTTCGGCTGTGTTCAGCAGCGCTTGCTCTCATTTGCTGCCGGAGTCCATGCTTTTGACTCTTAGGGTCATTCAAGGCCTAGGGGAGGGAACCCAAGTTAGGTAACAGTTCTGGCTGCCCTCGAGCAGTCAAACCTCCGAGAGGCCACAGACGGATTCTGACAGTAACCTGGCACTTACAGAATGAGGCGCTATTGTCACACTGAAAGGCGAAGTTTCATTTTTACATTTTCCATTTGAACGGGTTTACAGTTGCTAAATGAATAAAAAACATACCAACAAAAAAAGTGCCTGTGAAATTTTCACCTGTACTGCTGAGAAAGCAACAGAATTGTGAAGCTGAGATGGCTTTTCATCAATAGAGTGATTAATTGGGACATCAGAGTGTGTGGAGGCTGATCGATAATGTAATGATTGATGAGTGAACTTCCTGTCTCCCAGGAAGCATCTCCTCTGCCTCTTTCTTTCCTCACACCTACATGACAGTTCCTCAGGCTGGGCCAGGTGGCTGGTTGGCCAGGCCGGTGGTGTCTTCGCAGCGTTAGGAACCCACATCCGTGGGCTTCGGTCCCAAGTGTGAGCGGTCTCACGCTCTCCCATCCCTGACCACAGACTGTCTTGTGGGGCACTGCGGGTGGATCAAGCACCAGAATATGCTGTCTGCACTGGAGAAGATGAACTTGGCACTTCTCATCAGAGGAAGACAGTGGAATTCTGCACCCATGTCATGAGGCTTGGAAGCTCCTGCTGGAGGCAGCGAGGACAGCAGAAAGGTCTCCCTGATCTTCACCCGAGGTGAGGAGAGGAGGCGATGGAGAGCCTCAGTTTTTCTTTTTCTCAGATACTTCGGTGACCACCTTGTGATAGTCACACATTTCTGCCATTAGTATTGAGGATAGTTGCCCGTCATCCTAATAGAGCAGATGATGTTCTCTCCAGCTTTTCTTTTTGCACTCAGACTTGCCGTGGACCTAGACAGGCCTGTAAAGACTTGTACTGATAACTTTTAATGTGAGTCCGGTCCATGCTCGTGAGTTAGGCCTTGTGAAAAGGGATTCTGGGTTTCATACCGAAATGAATATTGACATTTGATTCAGTCAAATATAAAAGCTGTAGAAAGTCCTGCCACCCCCATTAAGAAGTAACATTTCCTTTAGCACATAACTTCAAGAACCTGGAAGAGAAACTATATGCTTTGAGGAGGGTGGGAATCAGGAGGCAGAGTAATGGTTAGGACCATGGGTTTTATAATCAGGCTTTTTTGTTTCTCCAGGTTTTGACCTAGAAAAAGTTATTCAAAACCCCAGGCCTCAGTTTACTTGTCTATAAAACAGGACTAATTACAATAGTAATTATTATAATATTTATAATATAATATTAAATTATAATTAGAGTATGATACAATTATAATTAATTATCATAACAGTACCTCCTTTGTAGGTTGTCATGGAATAGAGTAAACTCACATGAAACATTTAGAATAATACCTAGACGATGCCCTCAGCTCAGTAAATGTTAGCTGCTATCATGATTGTTCTTATTTTATAGAAATGTTACTGTCATTTAATAATAATTATTTTGTCAGCCTGCGTTCTTGCAATGAGTCAGGAAGGGTACAAAAGCATTTAAAAGAGAGTGGTCAGAAACTTGAACACGAAGCTGGGGTTAGTGCTTGAAGGGAAGCAGAATTTACAGACTGTGTAGGCTTTTGAAACCTAAGTAGCCCAAGAAGAGTTGTCTTCATCATGTACGTTCCCAAAACTCCTTAGGGAATCAAGACCACAAGAAGCCTCCCTAATGAGTTTAGCAGTTAGTTTCTCACTGAAAATTGCAGTTGCCGAGAATACTTTTTACCAATGGTACTTTATCAAGGGAATTATGCTGAAGAAAAGGGGGCCAGCAGAGATTTGTGTTGGGCTGTCAGCCTGCAGATGAGTCTGAGTGGATTCAGCACTCGGCTGCATTGCTGCGCATTGGTGGCAGGCATCACAGCTGTCCACAGCTGTCCGCGGTACAGGGTTACGTTCAGATGGGAACGTAAGATGGGACAAAGATGTGGCTCTGATTGCGCAGAGGGGCTTGTGCAATCCCTTGGTTCTGAGTATTGAGTATGTGCGGAAATGATAGTGAGCTGTTCTGGCAGGCTGGTAACGAGTCTATAAGCAGGAAGATACATGCTGTGCGTGTGAAGAGAAAAGTGTTTTAAACCTTTTTTCTTTCTAATATGTCTTATATATCTTTTTAAATTTATTTTTGCTCCAACTTTACTGAGGTATAATTGACTCTGGTTATATTTATTCATGTCATTCTGCTGTATAAATATCTTCTTTCAAAGATCGGAATTCCAAGAAGGCAAATATTTTATTTTTAATACTGTTCTTTATTTTTAAATATACAATTATTAGTATTTTAGTACTTATATATTAAAATTATTAGTACTGGTATGTATGTTTAAATCAGTACCTTGCTTTGGTACTAGGACACAGATATAATTTTTCATTCAGCACCTTGGTACTGACATTACAGGACTTGAAAAGTTAAACTACTTTTTTCCATTGGCATTTGGATACAGCGGGTGCACCCAGATAATCTCAGCGTGAATCCCTGACAGCATCATAAACACAGATGCAAGACTTTACGAAGCGGGTGTCTTTATGTCAGGACATCAGTTAAGAGAATCTTTTGCGAAAGTAAAAATGGCAGCTTTTCTTTCTTTTTCCTTTTTTTTTTTTTTAACCATAACTGTATTGTGGAAGATTCTATGAGCAATATTTGTAAATCACACTTAGCATGTGGAAAAGGCCATCATCTACATTAAACGTACTTTCCTTTTTAGCCTTTCTACTCCAATATCTGCTTTGGAAGAAATCAGAAGACTAACTGTAAAGTAGAGGGAGAGTATAGAGCTGGGTTTCTCACCGCGGTACTGTGGACAAAGCCCTTTTGTTGTGGGCACCGTCCTGTGCATTGTAGGGTGGTCAGCAGCCGGCAGGCTTCTGCCTGCTGGGTTCCAGTCACAACAGTCAGGACGGCTCCAGACGTTTCCAGATGTCCAAGGAGCAGACTTACCCTGATCGAGCACACGGAGTAGGGAATACCAGAGAAATGCCTCAAGCCCAGGAAGAGCAGGGCTCAACCGCAGCAGAAAAACAGTAGGGGGTTCACGGTTTTTAAATCAAAATGAAAGTTTCTATTAAAAAATACAAGAAATTCAGAACCAAAAAAGACATTGGGAAATTATTTGCAGCACTTAAACCAAAGTATCAATACCATAATCATGTAAAGATTGTTAACTAACCAATAAGAAAGTGATGAAGACACCTGTAGATAAATAGACAAAGCATATGAAACACAATTTTCTCACAGAACTACGATGGCAAACATGAAATGTTCAAACTCATGTATAAAATCGACGATGCCTCTTCTTCTTACTGTTTCTGTACAGTTCAGTCCAGAAGTCATTACACAAGGCCGAGCCATTGGGTGCCTTGGTTGGGAAGGGGTTCTGGGAGAGGGGAGAGTCCCAGTGGTCCAGCGGGGGTCAGAGCTCAGGGCCAGGGAGGCGAACCCTCAGAGTTCATCTTGGAGTGGGATGGGGGAGGGCAACAAAGACACGGCTTGTTTGGGCAAGGGAGGAGACTAGAGCGGGCTCCGTTCATCGGCGGTATTGGTGCGAGGTCATGACATTCCACAGAGAGATGTGCAGACACAGATGTCCGTGTTTGGGTGCATGTGTTGTGTGCACATACATTTCCTGGCTCCTCCGAGAGAGCCTGGGAGCAGGGACACCTCGTGGAAACCTAGTGCTACATCTTGGTTTCTAAATACCCTCTCCTCTTAAAAGTGCTTCTTGGAGAAATGGCCGATTCTAGGGCCGGATAAGCCCTAGATGAACCTGGTAGATATGTCTTTTTGTTCCATAAATAAACGAAGTGCTCAAAGAATGATGGGTTTTAGCAAAAGGATATAGGAGCCACCTTGAAGGGCTTCTCACTAGCCAAATGCGGGGCAACTGGAACATTGGTATATAATAGTAAAAGATTGTAACTCATTGAGTAAAATAGAAATTCATGAGTCCATACTGATCTGAATAAGTCACTGCATCAAGTGTAAGTTTCATGAGGAATGGAGGATTTGCCTAGATCAGAGTAACTCCCTGCACCTCCAAGGACTCATTAACGACAAAGAGAAAACGAGTCACTTCACAGTCGAGGAGGCTGGCAGACCATCTTTGCCGAGTGACCACAGTTCATGCCATCAGTAATAAGACTGATTGGAATTCTGTACCCCTGATAGGATATAATGAGAACACTTCATCATTACTGTGATGTTTCTGCTAAAGATGCGTAACCCGAATCTAATTATGAGGAAACATCAAGCAAACCCAAACTGAGGGACGTTATGCAAAATAACTGGCCTCTGATCTTCGAAAGTGTCACCGTCGCGAAAGGTAAGGAAACACAAGCTTTGAACTGGATCCGTTTGCTGTGGAAGTCGTTATGAAGTGTTCGGCAAACCTCAAATAGACCGAGGATGAGACGGCCATGATGTTTCAGTCTTAATTTCCTGATTTTCATGGCGTACGGGAAATACATGATCTGGAGAGGATCTGGGGCAACTAACTCTGAAATGGTTCAGAAAAAGATAAATTTTACAGTTCTTGCAACTCTTCTTTGAGTTTGAGATGCTTTCAAAACAAAAATAAAGAAAGAAACAATTAACGATAGAAGTGCTGGTCGTCTTCTATGTTGCTGACATACCCTTTGTGTAGCAAATTAAAGTTAGAGATCACAAACCGTTAAAATGTTCATATCCTGACTTATACCTGGTATTCTATGTAAACAAAGAAGAAAGTTGGAAACATACTTGTATCGTTAAGTGGAGAAGTCATATTAAAAACTGCACGTAGAGTGGGTTTTTAACTGTTTACAAAAATATGAAAAGACTGGACATGCCCTCTACCCACGGTTTGTAGCGTTCCCCCTTCAAGGCAGGGTGGCCCTGAATGGCCACCCACTGACTGAGCTGTTTTCTTGTGATTTCTTTTCAGGATATAGTTTATGTCCACGAAGGTAATTCCAGCATCCTTGGCCTTAGGCAGCTCATGGTGCTCCCTCCCTGGCCTCATCTCAGCTGGTCCCCACCGCCCTTCCGCAGAAGCTCTGCCTTCTTGCGTCTCTCCCAGGACAGGATGTCTCCTGTTTCCTGTGTCAGACATCTTCCATCTGTGTGGTTTTCTGCGTCTGCGAATAGACAGACAGGGCCAGCCTGGCCATGAGGAGCTCCGGATGCACACTCTCTGGGTAGAGGGGTGGTTGCTTGGGCTTCCGATGCCCTGTTTCAGAATGCTGGCCCAGGGCTAGAAGCTGGAACACTTGCTCATCGGCACTGCGCCTAAAAGGAACTTGGGGGATCTTTGGGAAAGTAGAAGATACCTTCCAAAGGCCACGGGGCCTGAAACCAGCTTTTAGTAAACACCCACGGCAAATAAATAATCCTCTTCAAACCGTCACAGCAGCCTTACAAAGGATCTGTTATATTTCCACTGAACACACTAGGAAAGTGGGGTTCCAGGAGGTTAGTAATGTGTGACCAGTTCACCAGCCAGTAAGTGGTGGCATCAGTATTAAGCCCACGTCTCTTGGTCTCAAGTTCATGCCGTTTCACGAAGCCCTGCTTCCTGCAGAAAGCACACGCACAGTGTTTCCTGGTGACCAGGAAACCGCAGGGGCTGCACTCCCCAGGTCGCTGCCTCAGATGCTTATTTTCCCTTACCTGTAAAGTTGCTATGAAAGCCAATTCCTGCAGTGCCTTTGAATTCTAGCTATTGTATTTTGATTTTTTCTGTATTTTTTTATTATGACATAATATTAATAAGATATTATAAACAGACTGTACACCAGAAGGCCTCTTGGGTAGAATTTGCATCTCTCTGTTTGCAGAAAGCCAGCATGTGGACATCCAATGCGATATCACAGAGACAGTTCAAGAAAACTCATCCTCTCTTTGTAGTACAACCTGTGATTTCCAGCGCAATGTCCTCAGACCCTTCCATGCGCGGTTACACAGTGTATGTTTCAGGGCTTCTGCAGCTAAACGTGCTGAACTGTCTCCTACCTCGTGTGTCCCTCCAGGTTTGTGACTTGGCCATTAGTCATTTTGGCCTCAGCCTTGCTGCCTCGGTAAGACTTCATTGTTAAATTATCCTAGTTAAAAAAAAATCCACAAATTCAAAATTAAATAAATTTAATATCAAGCCAATAACTGTTATATTATAGTTCAGAAATCTTATAGTATCTGCTGCTACAGAATAAAATTATGTATGTGAATAAAACATTGAGTGCTAGGTATTGAATGAAAGATTCTTGACATGGCAATTTTCTTAGATTTCAAGCACGCACAAAAAAAATCCCGTGAAATGTAATCTGTCTTCTTGGCACATTTGAAACAGTCCCGAATTCAATGTTTTCCTTGTGGAAATGTAATTCCTGTAGCTCTCCATTTCCTCCAAATATTAAACACGCTGTCTTGGTGCAGAAGAGCGAAGATAGTGCTTACAAAAAAATGGACGGTGGAGGGTCTTTTCTTCCTGTGAATTAGAAAACATGACAGATTTCTCAGGTCCTAGATTTCTCAGTCACTTACTCAGAATGCTCCCCAAATGAGCCCTGTGCTGCTGCCCTTTTCTCACACACGTGCTGGGGTGGGGGGCAGATACACACGTGTATAGTGTAGTTACCAAAGATCAGAACACTTGTGACAGAGCCCCTTTGCCCTCCGCGTTTTCCTTGCTGTGCTGTGCCCCTTGAAGGAACTGATGCCTGTGGGGGGGTGGTTGTGCGAGAAGGGGCGTTGGTTCGGGGCAGTGGCCATTGGTGAAACTGCCTTTTACACAGATTCATTTCCCTCCTCGGGTCTGCATTCACCACACGGGGACGCAGACACATGCTGTTGATAGAGGTGATCACCAAAACTGTCAGTGCATCCCGGAAGGTGGAATGGCAAACTGCAAAGGTTTCCTGCCAGGGAGCGTGTAGACACGGCAATCAGCTTCGTGTTCTGTCGCATGAACATAGTGGCATACGCCAGGAGGAGGTGCCTGGTGAGCTCTTCCCGCCTCCCCTCCCCGGGAAACTCCAGCGCCTGGGGCATCGTCTCCTTCCTTGGTTGTAAAGTGGGCTGGCAAATGTGGGTCTCACACGTAGACAGAGAGGGAGGTCATTGGCGTTGGAAACACACACAGGCTGGGTCCTTGTCTGCGCCGTGTGCAAGTTTTCAGCACTTGCGTACGTGTCGGGGAGCATGGGGCTCTCCAATTTGGGTGCTTTTCTCAGCAAGAAAACAAAACAAAAGAGGAATTTCTCTTCCGTATAGTTGTTAATGTTGGGTGTGTAAGTAGGAAAGTGTCTGAGAGTAGCTGCTGTCCCTGTCGCATGCTGTCATCAGCCAGCAGTGCACCCGCAGCTGGTGGTGGCCAAGACCAGTCGCTCTTACTGCTGTCCGCACGTGGGCCCCTCTGGGTGTCAGGCTGAGCAGCCCTGTTACCGGGTGTTTGGTCCTTCTGCCGGGAGAGGAGAGTCGTGGGGGCAGTGGGAGCTGGTGCTGAGTTTACGTCAGTGAGCAAACGTGAACTTGGCAGGAGGAGGAATTTCCGACAGATGCTATGTGATCAGGGAGGTTTCGGTGAGCCTGTGAGCGAGCAGACCACCTGATGGCAGAGACCAGTGCCCCCTGTATGGGTCACCGTGGTATATAACTCAGTGGCCTTCGTAGTCGAAGAACTCCATGTTTAGAAACCACTAAGTCAAAAGGCTACACAAGGTCAACTGAAGGGCACAGCGTTATTGGGTTCCAGTGTCTGAGGCTGCATTTTTAGACCATTTCTCAACATTCTAAATTCGCAGGAGCTTGCACGGGGTCCTGGGCAAGTCAGGATTTCCTCCCAGAGTGCAACCAGTGGCCTGGGTGGCTTTCATCCCCCTTCCCTCTGCCTCTTTCCTAAATTTCCCCTACTCCTGGGCCAAACCCATGGTGCTGGCTTTCTGACGCTGCTGAACCACGGTCAGTAAAACTGTAAGTTGTCTTACTGAGCATTGACACCAACCAGTGGTGCTCCTATTGTCCTGTGAGTTCAAGTAAGCCAGAGCTGAGGCAGGGCAGCGAAGGGCAGTGTAGACACAGCATGAAGTGACACCATGTGAAGATGGGGGCAGAGGACGTTTGAGGGCCGCTCCCAGCCTCGGGCAAGCGTGGGAGCTCCTGGGGCCTCTGTTTCCCCGTCTGGAAAGTCGGGAATTCGGGCCAGACCAGGTCAGAAGGTTTTGAAGCCTCCCGACCTCTCATTATATGTATGTATTTGGAATTTATCTTGCTGCTATGCCGTTACATGTCTAAATGTATAATCCCACTTAAAATGCTGATTTCTAGCCCAAGCACCATCTAGACTATCTTCCCCTGGATCACATGAGGTGACGAGGTACCTCTCCAGCCCTCTCCGAGTCTCAGGATTCTGGGAGAAAGTTATGCGTTCTTTCTGTGACAGAAGTTCTCCAGAGTTTTCCCAGGAGACTCACCAACAAAATAGACACAACAGCTTTCCTTGGGGAAGCACCATCTTCCCTTAACCCCCTTCAGCCTCATCTTCAGTTTTTGATCTTCAGTGTATGACGTCGCAAAGTTTGTGTCCATAAAGAACATGTCATGGTTACTGTGCGATGCCTTCTAACGCCTGTGCTTTGGAGCAGTCTTCTTAGACCTCCAAACCGTAAGCATGGGTAAGATTGTTCTTTAACTTAAAAAAATTTCGTGATAGATATTTGAAGATGGGGGAATTAACTCTCCTGTGTCTCCCTTTCTCTTTCCTGGTTGGATTTTCTTCATCATAGCTATCCATACTATGACTCAGCAAAGACAATTCAGTTAACTGATTGTCAGAGAACTCAGATTTCTCCTGCAAGAATTATTATTTTTTAATAATAAAAGGACATTTTTTTTCATTGCTTCTAGAGAGAGAGTAAGGGGGAGAGAGGAACATCAGTGTGAGAGACAAGCATTGATTGGTTGTCTCCCAGCTGTGCCCAGACCAGGAACCGAACCTGCAACCTTTCAGTTACGGGACAACGCTGCAACCCATTGAGCCACACCGCCCAGGGCAAGAACTCATTTTTAAGCAAATCAAAATAATAGGAAATGAAGGAAACAGAGGTGGAGTTTATGGAATTATGTCCAGGTGGCTCTCCCTGACATCGCTGGGCTCTGTTGATATGGTTGCTTGCTTTGGGGGGCATTTCTTTCCAGGGAGAAAAGCTGAGCCCAGCGCTGGAGGTTTAGGTCCTCCCGTCTGTGTAGGGAGAAGCCGCATCACTGGTGTGGGGTCCTGCAGTGAACTGGTGAAGGGGGGGTGGGGGGCCAAGAGTGGACCATAACCTGGGACAGCACTGCTTTCATCCATTTTACCCACCTGCAGAATTAGGGGATGTGACCCACTGGTAAAAGGCAGATTCTCCAGCTTGTCGTTTTCAACCTTTGAGTCAGAGCCTAGGCGGAACTGTGGTGGTATCTTCATTTACGAGAGGTTGTTCTCGGGAAGAGCTAGTTTTGGCTTCGTGACATACTAGTGAATTAGGGAGTAGAAGTTGCCCATTGTTATTGGACAGTTAAGTAATTTGTGGGTGAGTAGTTGCACATGAAACTGGTGCTCAGAAAGAAACCAGGAGAGGTCAGCTTTAAACAGTCCAGTTTCAACCTATTTTTCGCGTTTTTACTACAACTGAGTTGTTCCAGATGGAAGGCATTCTGCATCCTCTTCCCCGTCGGAAGCCCGGAAGAGGAGAGGAGCGCCTCGCAACACCCACGCTACCCCTCCCGATGTTAGTTTCACGATTCTTCTCACGACTACTTCGGGCTCTTATTTTTGTTGGGGATTACAGCAAGGGAGCTTTATAACAAACTTTATAACATACGTGCCTTAAATGAGACAATATCACCTCTCAACAGCTTGTTTCACGTCGTTCTAGTTATTCTTCTTGGGGTGACGACAATATTCTGAAGGTTTTTTTAATGTTTCTTTCCTTTTTTAAACAGTGAAAATGCCGAGACCTGATCAGAGAGGTAGAGACTCCTAACCTAACACGTTGTGCTCTGTGTTGTATGTACACACCGGTGTTGTTTTCCGCTTTGTCACCCTTTCATGTATGTATGTGGGTACACACATGTGCATGTTACGTGCAGAGTTATCAAGGTTACCAAGTAGAAGTACGTACTCATAAATACTTTTAGGACTTCGAAAAGTGTGACAAATCCAGGTTTAGAAGAGAATGCTTGAAAGTTAGGATTGCAGAATCTTACAAGAAATGGAAAGGACGCCTCCGAGCAGGTTAATTAAGTCCCCTGGCTGCGGGCTGTTCTGCACCCGCAGGATCCCGGGCCCAGCCTCCACCTCCGGTGCGTTGGAACTGCCCTCGTCACAGGGGTCCCTGGAGCAGCTGTCACATGGCCTCTCCGGTCTGCAGCATTGTGAGTGTCACATCAGATGCTTCGTTGCAGGGCTCTGAGCGCAAACCACGTACAGCCCAAGGTTCTTACTAGTTTGCCGTTGTTTTTCGCAGGGATCATTTACTGAGTGTCGACAGGTAGGCATCAGGCATGCACAGCAACCCTCAGTTTTCAGCTAGGAGAAGAAACGGGGGCTAAATGACTCTGCCAGTGAGTGGCTTGGCCAGTACTTGAACCTGGGTCTCCCTGACTGCAGAGTCTAACCTCATCCCCCGTGCTCTGCCATCTGAGCTGGGAAAGGCGTGGTGGCGTCTCCGGGGATTTACACACACTCTGCAGGCCTCAACAGAATCGGTCCTGCGGTTTAGTTTCTTAACGGGGATGCTGAGGGCAAAGGAGAGGCTCGCTCTTTCAAAACAATGACTTTGGCATTCACAAGAACCCTAGAAAGTTGGCAGCACCTTGCTTTGTGTGCAAACACTGCTGCTTTGTTCCCGAGTTGCAGCTCCTCGTTAAACAGCTCCCTCCCCGCGGTGCTGCAGAAAGGGCAGGGGAACTTCAGAGGTGCGGCGACTCCCAAAGCCCCATTGCTGCCAGCACTGCTGGTATTTTCAAAATTTGAAAAATAGAGGCGGCATTCATAGAGCCCCTTCACCCTCCAGGATCCCAGAAGACTTCCGAGCACGGAAATGTTAATGGGCCGAGGGGCCGGGAGGCCAGAGGGCAGCCTCCTTCCCAGAAGCTCAGGCCAAGCCAGCCCTCCGCACAGCAGAGTGCGGGCGCCCACAGAGGCCCACCTTCATTGCTTATTTATGGAGAGTGAAGGACGCATAAAGAGACTCGGACAGCAGGCCAGCAAATGGCGACTGATGTTTCCCCAGCCCCCGACCCGGCGTGTGGGGGTGAGGGACGACCTCCACTCTTTCTGTGAGACTCACGTGGGCAGGCGGCCAGGCACAGCCTGTGTTTCTCATGACCGGCCCAGGGCAGGAGCCCGGAGCATTTCACCCTTCCTCTCTCGCCCTGTTGACGCACAAGGCGAGGCCGAGAGAAGTGGAGGGGCTTGACGGTTGTCACAGCTGCGCTGCCACTGGGACCCGCGCCAGGCGCCGCGTCCTCGGGAGGCCCTTCGCCGTGTCTCCTTCGACCACGATGCTGTGACCCCTGTTACCACATTGTTACAGGTCATGGGGGAGACTGTGGCTTATGCTTTTTTTGTGTGTAAGAGACCTTCTTGTACATGGGGGGAATAACTTGTTTGTTAATTGATTACTGTCCCTTTTCAAAATTTCAGTTTGGTTCTTTTCTAATGAATTTAATCCTGTTTCTCACCTCTGAATAGAAATGGCCCTGCAGTGGATTTCTTATCCTACCCTCTACCTTTTCTTCCATTCTTCTCTTAAAACACACACACACACACACACACACACACACACACACACACAAAACAATTACTGTGGTAAGAACATTTCCCCCGAAATCTACCCTTTTAGCAGATTTTCACACCACAGTATCGGATAATTGTCTTGCAGGCACATCGCTTGACAGCGAGCTCTAGAACTCACTCCTCTTCTGAAACTGGAATTTTATACCCATTGCTTGGCAAGTGCCCCAGCCCCTGGCACCCGCATTCTGTTCTCTGCTTTTATGGCTTCGGCTCCTCCAGCTGCTTCGTGGAGGTGGAGGCACGCAGTCTGTGCCCTCTGGGACTGCCGATTTCTCTGAGCACATGTCCTCGAGGCCCACCCACGTTGTCGCACGTTGCAGGATTTGCTTCTTTTCCAAAGCCGAATAACTTTCTGTGGTGCGCACATAGCGTGTTTTTTATGCGTCCATCCTTCAGTGGGGCCGTCCAGATTGTTCCTGCACCTTGGCTACCGTGAACGATGCCACGGGGAAGCTGCGTGTGCTGATCTCTCCTTCAGATTCTGACTTCAGTTGTTTTGGATAAATGCCCACAATTGGAATGTTCCGTTCTTACCTCCCTTTCTTCCCCTCACTCGCCCACATCTCCCCCTATAAACCTAACGTGCCGGACACCTGGTTTGTTAAGGAGCCTCAGCTCCTTAGGGTGTGTGCTTATTTATGCAGGTGTTTACTGCTACCAAGCTTAAGTCCCCTCCTTTGAACCTTAATGAGAGCCCCTCCCGCTTTTCTCCATGCCCCCACCCAAGTCAGTCAGAAGGTAGAATGGCAAGGCTTGCTTGCCCTGCAAAGTGTGTTTTTACTCCAACAATTTTAAACTTTACTTTGGGGGCCATTGCATGTACAGTCAGACTTCTAGCAATCACAGCATGTTTGTGCTTTTTACACAAACATCAAAAGCACAAGTTTTATATTTTTAAAACAATCTTAAAACATTGTAGTAGCATTGGCTCCCAGATGTACATTCAACATCCACTCTGCTCTTTTTCCCTCACTCTCTAAAGATTTAGTCATCTTTTGAGGACACGAACCCTGACCCAGAGCTTGGGGACAGTCCAGTCTCCAATGCCACACGGAGGCCCGCTGCGCATGCAGGTGGACCGAAGAGAAACATCTTTAAGTAGCCAGACACATGTGCTGTGGCCCCTGACCGAGGCTGCCTCCTTGTGCGGCTTCTACCAGAGACCCCAGGTTCAAGGACAACGCTGACCGGATGTTCAAAGGACTAGGCACTGCCCCTTCCTGTCTTTGACATTTTCATGGGATTCTCTGTGAAAGAATTCTGTCGTCAGCGGGTGCTTGTGTGTACCTTTGTAATATTTTAAAGGGGCCTCTCTGCATCCTTAAACCATGGCCAGATTGACTCCCTGCAGCACACTGACCTGCTGCCCACGCCCCACTGCATCCCTGGGCAAGGAGGACTGGGCCCCCTTGTCCCCACCTCTTCTCATTTCAGTGTCACACAGCCCATCACGAGGAAGGGCGGCCACCCCCGGTTTAGAGGGGCGAACCGAAGTGCAGGGAAGCTGTTCAAGGTCAGACAGCTCGTGGGTCGAGAAACCGATTTAATCCCAGTGCCAAGTGTACTGTACTCTCCTCCAGATGGGACTGCTTCCCAGCCGCACGCATTTCCGTTGCTGCTGTGAGAAAAGAAAGGTGGCTACCTGACCCACAAAATCTCAGTGCAATGGGGATGTGCTGGGCCTGCCCCCTTGGGTTAATTTAGAAATGGTAACAAGATAGGAAGAGCCCACATTTGTGAAGCTTTTCTTTTCTCACATACTTAATGTGTCTCTCCTCCATTTAAATGTTTTAATCATTATCTCTCTTTAAAAAATTTCTGGTAACATTTGTCATCCCATAGGTCTCCCCAGAGAATAGCATTTACTTAGAGGTCCTCATTTGATAGGTTTCCCCACCCCACTCAACTCTGTGGTCCATGCCCTGGTCCAGGCCCTGGCCCCATGTAACCCTTTGCGTGCATATGTATTCTTGGGCCTGTGAGGATGGAGCTCCTGCATGAGGAAGCTGGATGAAAGCCTGGAAAAGTTATTTTGTTTAAATTCTTCCCTTGAAGTTCCTTTGGTGAAGGAGCCAGGCTGGAAATCCTACTGAACAAAGTTGCGTTTCATAGTAACAGTGTAATCGGGGGCTATAATTCATAGCCATTCAATTGCTTCCTTTGAAGTATAAGAAAAACCAGAACAACTTTTATGGCCCCTTAACCCACAGGATTATGGTACAGATGAATTAAAGTCAAGTGTCTCGTGAACTCTCCCAGGTACTGTGGCCGGCTGAGCTCCCCCCTCACCCTAGGGCTCATTAGTGGGTGGACTTTCAGCTGGAAACTGGGGTCAGGGTATCACAGTCTTGGGAGGCTTTTCTTCTTTCTCATCTTTGCATTTTTATAAAATAAATCAGAGAGGAGGAGCCAGGTTATGGCGGCTCAGTTGGAAATGGGAATTGTTCTCTCTCCGCCAGATTTTGGGGGAAGGGCAGCAGGGAAGAGCTGCTATGTACTCGGCAATTCCTAAATGTCAGCCCTGTGCTGGCCATTCTGCGTACCGTTTTTATCGAAACCTCTCAGCAGTCCTGTGTCATTAGTATAAGCGGTCCCATTTTTACAAGTAGGAATGAGACAGGCTGGAGAAATTCAGTAAGTTCAAGATCACCTAGTAGGTGGTAGCACCTGAATTTCATCGGAGGTGTGAGCCAAGGCACGTGCTTTGGCCCCACCCTGTGCTGCCTCCCAGAACTTGCACCTGAGGCCACAGGACAGACTGTCATGCTGCTGGGTCCCTCAGCCTGGGTCCTAACCCCGGGGTGACCAGTTTCCCAGGAAGTTGCTGAGATTTACACCATCGTATCTGTTTCTGAAGGAATGTCATGGGGAAACTGTTGAGAAAGAAAAGCAGCAAAAAATATGTATTAGCATTCAGTGACTGTATGTCTGGTATTTATATTATACGCTGCAACAAACATGTTTCATGACATCTTTCTAGCTAATGTTAAGAGATGCTTAAAATATCACCAGAAAGATAGAAGAGTTGGTTCTATATTGCTAGGAAAGGTGCATTTCTTAAAGGGCAACTTTTTAAACAATTTTTTTTTTTTGATAGCCTGGTTGATTTAAGAAGTGGCAGGGGAGTGGATCTTTCAGAATGTGGAATATGAAGTGATGCTCCGCTTGTTCTGAGAGGAGGTAACCCATAGGAAACAAAGCTGTGTGAACTTACACTGTATGCATTTCTTAGCAATATGTTCTGTCACCTATATTTATGGTCTGGAATGTTTTCAGTATGGATTTAGCCTTGGGCGATACTGGATAGGCCACTACAGGTCCCACCACGCCACTAGATGGCGCTGTGGTAGCATGGATATGCCCGATGCCCCACCTGGGTTGGAGAAGCAGATGAGAACTGTGGGGATATACCCCAAGCCCTGATGAAGTGTGTGTGAGAGCCCCAGAGTGTTACAGAATTTTTTCACATTTCTGGTTCTGGTACCAGTTCTGTGTGTCTGCACATCCTCACTGGTGTTCCTTTGCCCCTTTACTATCTTTCCCTCTGTTCTTCTAGCACATGTTTTCGTGAGGCCTGCCCACCAACCTTCCTTACCTGTAACTCCATTCTCTCTCTCTTCCTCTTTACACACCCTTTCTCTTCGATGGGTGTACAAACGCTTACACTGTGCAGTGGCAAGCAGATGTTTCTGACTGAGCTGTGCGATGGGACCAACCCGGGGGGCTGCTTTGCAAGGAGAGGGCCATGCTGCCTGTTAGACTGGAGTCTTTCCTCCCTCCCGGCATGCCCTCAGTGGCTCACCTGGCTGCTTTTCTCCAGAGTCAATTGGGTGCTTTCTCAGAAATGATGAGTTTGGTTCTAGCAAATGCAGCCGGAAACAGAGGGACTCGGCTGTAGAGGGTGGAAGTGTACCAAGCACCTTGATCTTCCTGAACATCACCCAGCACCAGAGCTGGAAGGGAACCGCCAGAGCCTTTGTCTGGATCCCTCGGTCTGGGGGGTGGTGGGCAACAGCGAAGCCTGGGACCCCGCCTGCTCCCCGCCAGCGAGTGCTCTGTGCTGGGAGGCTGCCAGCTCCAAGACAGAGCTGCGGACTCAGAAAGGAAGTGTCTGCAGGCGTTATTTATTGCGGGGTCTGCAGTTTTGAAGATTACCAGTTCAGAGACATGACTTGTGTTTGACTATCATTTGTAGTTCAAAGAGGATCATCAGAAACATTTAAAATATTTCAGTCTTTCCCATAAAGCGTTTGTCATTGCTGTGTGGGATTATTACACATTGTTTCCATCCTCAAACCACATTGCAAACCCCAGGCGTGTTTCTCGGGTGGCTAGTGTCAAAACTCCGCAGCTTCAGACCTCGAATTCCTCACATCCTTTCATTTCTGGAATGAAGGTGGACACTGGCTTTTCCTAGTACCTAGAGCAAGTGGGAACTTTCAAAACACACGTCCCCGATGAGGCTGAAGAAGGGCTGGCCGGAGGAGGAAGGGCTCGTGGGAATCAAACTTGTAGGCGGGCCGACATGTTGGTACTCGCCCGGCATGTTTTTCTCTTCGCTGCAATTCACCGTCTATTGAGATAAAACTTCCTCACCAGTCAGAAGGCACACTTTCCGAGATGTCACTCAATCACACTAGCACTTCACAGCGGAGTCAGGTGAGTTAGGTTGCAAGGCGATGCTTCAAACTGGCCATATGGGTTCTTAAAGATGATTGCGTGTGGTGAGCTCAGGAGAATCGTGTGCCTCCAGCTCGGTCCCCCCTGTCAAAGGTGCGGGACATGACCCATTTCACGAGATGCAGTGCAGTGGTGTCAGTACCCGGTCCCGCACCAATTATTCCCCTTTGTCATTACAAACTCTCTCTTTACAAAATCACAAGCATGTAGTTCTGTAACATAAACAGTATCACACTCAAGCACACCATAGGACATTTTAGGTGAAATGTTCAAATTAAAACTGTAAATTGTTGCACCCATATTATGACCCCACCAACCACACTCAGGCAGGCCTTGCTTCTGCCAGACCCTGTATGTTATTTATGGGCGGGCTTTGCCTTGTTACCACAAAACTTCAGAAGTTAAATAAAATCTTACTCAGGTGAAATACATTAGTCTCTATGTAAGTTTTCCAGACTTTCAACGTGTATAGAATATTTTTTCAAAGGAATGTAACCTTTTTTATTTCCCAGCACTGTGGAAGCCAAGTAGGGGATTAGCAAATGGTCACTGATGTTGCCCCATCAGGTGGTTCTCTGCCTTCCAGCATCTCACAGTTGACTAGACAAGACGCTGGGCACCCAGCGATAAGCAGTGATCAGTGTGAGGCCCGTAGGCTTTGTTATCTTGACGACTGCTTTGGTCATGCTGCAGGCTAAAGGGCTGTAATTTAAGTGTGTGTCTGGGGGTGGCCCTGGAGGGGAAACAGTGAAGGGTCCTTTGGACCCCAGCCTGGGTTTTCAGGGTCTAGAGAAGTTTCCTGTCGTCCTTAGTTTTTGAGTGTGGTTGACAGTCTGGGACATTGTAGAAGGAATGGGAAACCCCACAGACTACGGCCCCTCCTGCCCCACAGGCAGGGAGGGGAGAGAAGTACTATCTCACCTCTAGCTTCACATCCTTGTTCCTCCTCTTCCTCCTCCTCCTCTCTTGTCCTCACCTCTTCTGGGAAGATTAGAAAAGAGCTGACACTTACCTGTGTCCCACCTTGTGCCCCATCTGGCTGGCTCGAGGCTTGGAAACCGGGAGGGGCAGAAGGAACAAGGTAGCTGTTTGTGTGTGTCTGTCTGCAGCCTGGCAGGCACAGTGCCTCGTTACAACACAAGCCCCGAGATTTAGTTGGCTGATCGCTATCAAGCATCTTTGTTCTGAGGAATTAAGCAAGAGAAAACATCTTCAGTCCCTGATGGAGTGTAAGTAGGAGTCATAGCTTATCTTACTGACTTTCGTAACAGCCTTGTAAAGTAGGAATAATTATTTCCATTTCATAGCAGGATTCAAAACAGTTAAGTGAACTAGCCACATTGCCTGGTGCCTTGCAGATCGGGGATAAATACTTGCTAAATGAATCAGTAAGGAAAATATGTAAGAGAGCCAGGGCTGGAAACCCAACTTTGTGACCTCAAGTCCGGCGCTCCCTCTGCTTTCTTGTTCCTGGTCTTCCTGGAAGGGGCTTGGACGACCCCCAGAGACCAGTGGTATCCTCTGCTGTGTGTCCAGCAGTCACTGATTTTGAAAGATGTCAGTTTCATTAGCCATTACATCTCTTCCTTCAGTTAATTATACACCCCTGTCCCTAAGCTCCTTCTTCTAAAACTCACCCATGTGTCTTTCATACTGGCAAGTGGCTTTGTTGTTAAAAATATGGATTCTGGATGCAGACATCCTGAGTTTAAACCCAGCTCTGCCACTCATGAGCCATGTGACCTTGGGCAAGTTATTTAACCTCCAGTGTCTCAGATTCATTAACTGAGAACACAGGGATTATGCTAGAACCGGCATCAAAGGGTTGTTGCAAAGAGCGTGTGAGTTAACGTATGGACCGCACTGAGAACGGCTCCTGGCGTAAAGTGCGTGCTGTGCACACGCAGGCAGTAAGTGTAGCGCCGCTGCGAACGTTATCCTCGTCCCGTGCGTCTCGGCCTCTAGAAATCTGTGTGACGGCGGAGTGGCCGCTGTCCCTGCCGCCTCTTTCAGATTTCCGGAGTCAGCGTTGTGTTGTTACATTTAGGTTTTTCATACTGTTTTCTCCCAGTTGTTTTGTTTGGTTTCATGTTTGGTGGTTTACTTGTTTTTAATCTCAGTAAAATGTCCCCAGCGTGAAATTCACCATTGTAACAATTTTTAAATTTACAATTCAGTGGCGTTAATTGTGTTCATAAATGCTGCGCCACCGTCCCTGCTATTTATTTCCGAAACGTCCCACGGCGCCCAGCAGAACCGCCCCGCTGAGCCCTGTGCTCCGCGCCCCTCTCCTCCATACCCGGGAGCCCCCGGTGGGCTCTCCGTCTCTGTGCACGCAACTGTCCCAGGTGCCTCTGCCACCCAGGTGGAATTACAAGAGTGACCTTTTGTGTCTGGTCTCTTCAGCACAGTGTCCTCCAGGTTCATCACATTTTGTTTTCCTGTTCGTTTGTCCATGGCCATTTGGGTTGTTTCCGCCTCTCGGCTACTGTGGAAGAGCCGCTGTGAACATCGGTACACGTAACCATTTGTGCCGAGTACCCATCTGTGTAAGTGTGTGTTTTCGGTTCTGACTTTCATGCCTTTAGGTGTTTCCCTAGAAGTGGGGTTGTGGGTTCGTGTGGTAGTTCTGTGCTTAGCTCTTTGAGGAACCACCACAGTTTTCTACAGCAGGTACGCTACTTTACGTTCTCACCAGCAGTGTGTAAGGGTGCTGGGTTCTCCACGCTCTCTCCTGCATTTGCTGTTTTTCACTTTTTTGATAATAGCCGTCCTGACGGGTGTGAAGTGCTGTGTCACTGTGCTTGTCACAGGGTGTCATGCTAGAAATACAGCTCTTCAGTAACATGAAACAGACTTATGATGAGACATCACGCTACTTCGGACCTGAGTTTGTACTTGGATCCCTGACTTAGAATTGTTTATTCAACAAGAAAC
The DNA here is from genome assembly GCA_004027475.1 of Anoura caudifer. Lineage (NCBI taxonomy): Eukaryota > Metazoa > Chordata > Mammalia > Chiroptera > Phyllostomidae > Anoura > Anoura caudifer. The sequence continues at coordinate 35,139 of PVKU01004472.1, read as the reverse complement.
CTGTCTTGATAGTTGCTCTCAGGTTTCAAAACCCTGGGAGCTCAGAAAATGAAGTTTCATTGCATTTTTTACCAAAAATTAACGCTCTCCACGCTCTCCGGAAAGGCGACTAAGAGACGGGTGGGACGTCACCGATGCGGGCCGTGAGTGGGGAGAAAGCTCCTCGCCTTTGCTCCCCTGTGGATGAAGTGCCGTGAGCCGAGCCTCAGAGCAGCCAGCCTGTGACGGCACATTTTGGAATCCACTTCTCACAGGTGTTGGCAGCGCTGGCCCAGGTCCAGCACAGCGTTTTCCCTGGAGGAACGCCACGCTTTGGATTTCCTTGTCTACACACTGTGTCATTGTCAAACCTTTCAGCTGGGATCAGAGAGAGGTTGGTTCGTCTGGGCACTGCTGCAAGAGCGCCTACGTGTGACCTCCGGTCGGAGCGCCTGCCAGAGAGAGCTGTTCCCCCTGCAGCACAGCTGAGGGCTGGGAGATGCACCCGATAGTGGCTGGTGCAGCTCCCAGAGGTTCTGATCACTCCCTGACTTGCCAGGCCTCCGCCCCACCCCTGACCTTGCACTTCCTCCTCTGTCCTCACATACTCCCAGCCGCCTGGAGTCGGGTCTTGTTTCCCTGGTGCTGCAGATGCTCCAAGGTTGGGGAAGGGCTGGGAATCCGGACGGTGAGTTGCAGCCCTTGTTCCAGTGGCACCACTTGTGCAGCCGAGTGACCTGGACCACATCCTTCACCGCACAGCATGCCCTTACCAGGCACCACTCCCTTTTTCTCAGGGAGTGTGAGCTCGGTCCCTGTGGTTCCCAGCCTAGAGTACACGAGAGCACGTGGAGGGGGTGTGTTGCTAACTAAAAATGTTGGTCATTACCACCTGTCAGAGCTTCTTGGAGAGGGAAGGGGTCTTCTGTGTCTCACAGCACAAACCGAGCCGAGACTGGAAGCTCAGTAAATTCCATTTGAGACAGAGATGCTGACGCTCCTCATTTCGCAAGAAAGTTGGTCCTGCAGGGGTCCCTCCCCAAGGGACATTCCCAGTTGCCTTTAACCCTCAGATGACTCAGTTGCTCTGAGATGTCTTTGAACAAATTGGCCTTTCTTCCCCTTTCTTTCCTTTTGCTCCTCCATATTTGGCATTGCTAAATTAGTTCGCTGAGTGTCTTATCAGGTGGAGGCAGTGTGTCATTTCTTAGATTAAAGTCCGTTGCTGAACTGAGTCCAGAGAGCCATCGCTGACAGTGTCACACCTGTGGAAACACATTCCACGCACCCCACCCCCAGAGGCAGACGCTGACGTGGTCTCGGTGCCGATTCCTAAGCAGAACGTTGCAGGGGCGTCGGTCATGCCAGGGCGGCAGAGTCTAGGGCAGACGCCCTCCTCCAAAGACGGAGGCATCTCCCGAAACAATGGGAAGGAGTGGGCCAAAGTGCAAACCCGGGGCCCATAAACTGCTCTTTCCTCTCCACTCTGCCCCCCTCCCACAGGCTTTGAGCTTTTGGTGTCTGGAGGTGTCCCCGGTTTGGATGGGGACACTGGAAAGCCTGCCAGCCCTAGGTCTGCATGCTGTTCTTGATTTGGTTGGGCTCTTGAATCCTGGGCTTATTGGTTGGAACCACCCCTGCTTTATATTCGTACTTGTGTCTGCGATGACATTTGTCAGATGTTTATTGAAGTCCTACTGTGCACCTAGCACGAGGCTGCTATGTGTTCCGTTCTCACATGGTTAGGTCAGTGTTGAAAGTGATGCCCGTATCATGAAATTCTGTTCCCTGCAAACCTTTTAGCATCGCATGGAGGAAAAAGTCCATTTGTTGGCACACACTGCACCCCAACCCCAGCCAACTGGCTGGCAGGGGTGGCCCAGTGGTCGCCAGGGTCTGGGGAAGTTGGGAGCTGCTCTGAAGGCTTTGTCATCAATCAGCCGGCGGGTTTTCACCGAGCATCCTCTCCACAGCCAGTAGCATGGGGGAAACCACTTTGGAATGAGACTCGCCAACGCTTTTTGTCAGAGTAGCACAATGCGTGTGTTCTCTTTGGCCCGAAAAGATGGGTTACGTGGATATATTTGTAAAGTCAAGCAGGAAAGTTTATTAAACATTCACGGCATTAAGCATTGTTAACTGCCAGAAAGATATTAGGTGTTGGAAAGTCAGACACTGTAATGGGCATAAATCTCAGTCCAAAAACTACAGTGTGCAAGAAATAACACTTAAAATTTATTCTATAAAGCTGCCCAGTTTCTGGCTCCGGCTCCTCTTTCCACCGGCGTGGTGGAAACTTCATCTCCCTCTCGAGGCTCTGAGGTCAGCCCCAGGGCCACGCTGTTTGGGGCTTGGGGTCTCAGCCAGCCCTCTCTGCAGGTCTGGTGGCTCTCGTGTGTTTTCTTGCCACACGTAGGACCTGGGAGCTTCCTGTGAAGTCACATGTGGCTCTGCTGACCGAGTTCCTCGTCCTGGGAAATTGCACCACCAGGCAGCAGTGCTCCCAAGATTCTCGGGGCCCAGGCCCCTGCTCCTTCAGAACCCCCGAAGCCCTGAGCGGAGTCTGCCCCGTGGGAGCAGCACAGGGAGTGCAAAGAGAAGAACACCAGTCAATGTCCCAGAATCTCATGCAGCCCCACTGTTCATCTTGGCGTAACCTGTGAATATTGGCCACAGGTATTGGCATCAAATGCTAAATTCCCATCCCTGCCCTGGGACTGTCACTGTTCTCTCCGTTTTTCAGGTGTGTACGCAGGCTGAGGTTAGAGACTTGTCGTGTGAGCGGGCCGCGCTGTGGGGTTCTCAGGCCGTCCTGGGCTTTGCGAAGCCACCTCTGACATGTTGCGTTAACAGGCCTGACCACTTGTTGAGTCACTGAGTATTAGAAACAGCCAGGTGAATGCTGTGATTGCTTTATTTATTTGTACTTTAAGAGAAGTTAATTTTTTCAAAAAGGCTAGGTTTACCTTTGTCCTTTTGATGGTATCTTTTTCTTTCTTTAAAAAAAAAATCCTGCATCTTTTCTTTCTCTATCTCACCCCGTGTTGCCTAGTGTGATCTGCTTTGGGCGAAGGGAAGCAGTCGGTGAACTAAGCACCACGTGTGCTTAACTAAGGGCGTAACGCCTCGTTTTCCGACTGGGGCTTTCCCTGTTTCTGCAATGAGGCCAGAGATGCCGCATGGAGGTGCGACTCCTGCTCCAGACGTGGGCTGTGACTGTGGTGGTGAGGAAGGAGCCAAAGCCCTGGGCATGAGCCCCTGACCCCACGATGACCAGGAGAAAAGTGGCAGTTCCAGAGGACCAGGTCAGGGCGAGAACTGGCCTTGGTCGAGCGTGACCTCCCCAACCCCCTCCAGTCAGTCAGCCAGCGTCCACCACGGTAGTTTGATTAGAGCCCACCGGCCAGGTGCCCGTTCACTTGTGTGCACCTAAACCCCAGAGCCCCGGCCTCCTCTCAGCTGACTCCACTGCTTGCGCTTGATTGGACCAGACTCTGAAACGGACAGGAGACCTTGGCGGGGGGTGGGGGGTGGACAGTGGCCATCACAGAGCAGTCCCGAGAGTCTGGGCGGCGATGCCCTCAGTCGTGTGGGCAGGTGCTTCCTGGTCACGAGGACTGGATGACATGGCCACTTCAGAATTGCTGCTCATGTGACTTGGGAGATGAAAGTGTAAAGAAAACAGCTCTAATATTTTTTATGTTTTATAACAAGAAGAGCAGCTGGGAGAAGAGACAAACAGATGACCAGAGCCGGCGAGTCCTTTCGGATTCCTCTCCACAACACAGAACTAAGCTTTCTAAACATCCAGAGTGATTAAATGTGCGGGGTTTTGCATTTTGAGTGAGTCTCTGAGTGGACTATCAGTGACTGAATTTCATGTCTGGGTTTTTTTTTTTATTGTGCTAAAATATACATAACATAGTATTTTCCATTTTAACAATTTACATTATACATTCCTAAATTGACCCATAAGCCTCTGGGGTGAGGGGAGGTGGGACCACTTGTAATTGGGAGTCAACTGTGCATGATGGAAAATGTGTTTCTTTTGATTTTTTCGAGGCACCGGACAGGATGACCAGGAGGCTAAGGCGGTGGATTCCTTCCGTGTCTCCAAGTCCAAGGCCTGGACAAAAGTCCGAGGGTTCATTGTGGTTTTCTCATTTCAGGACGCGCACCCAGCCTCCTTGTCCCGCCCGCCTCTGTGGCCGGAGGAGCACTGAGCACCGATTGGCCTGCGCCCTACTTACTGCCCAGCCCTGTGGCAGGGGCTGGGTGTTGGGTGTTCAGACCCCCCCCAGTCAGGCCCACTGCTGACTTGGGGCTTGAAGGCGATGCCTCGGGTGTGGGGCCACTCCTGCGGGAGGGGTGGCAGTGGAAAGAGGGGGAAGGGATGCTGCCGTGGCGGCCCACCCCACGCGCTCGCAGAAGCAGCCTGGGTGCGTGACTTCCAGCGGGGAGCGTGGGCGCGTCATCACTATTGCGCACCTACCTGCCTGCCTCACGCCAGCCACGGTGCTCGGGCTTGACTTCATTGTCTCTCATCCTGAAGCGTTTTTGAGGTAAGTGATCTTTGACCAATTCCGCTGGAGAAAATGGAAACTCAGAGAGAAAGTAGCTGCTCCAAGCCTCCGCGCCTAGCAAATGGCCGAGGGGTGGGGGGGGGGGGGTGAGGTTGAGCTCCTCTGGACTGTGTCACGATGGACGTTTCAGAGACGATTCTCTAGCACAAACGGGTCTGGGAACCCTCGCGTGGGACCGGGACCAGCCTCCTCGCGCTCACGCATTCCAAGGCCTCACCTGTTTGGGACTCGGGTTATGTCTCCCTTGGCAGTTTTCTCTGTTAGGCTCTTGGGCGGTGCTCACCCCTCTCTGCTGTTAATGAGTCGTGTAAATGCGGGGTCCGGCACAAATAACGCCCGTTTTTATTACAAAATCCTAAGCATGTCATTCTGTAGCATAGCACTGTCACGCTCAAGCACGCCATATGACACTTCAGGTGAGGTGTTCAAATTAAATCTGTAAATTACTACACCCATGTTGTTACCCTACCAACCACATTCAAGCCTTACTTCTGCCGGACCTCGAGTGCGTGCCTGGGTCAAGGTTCTTAGTAAGTCTAAGGCTTGTGCCCTTATTTATAAAGTGGGAATGATAGTGTGAGCAGTATTTGAAAACACTGCGGTGAGGAATAAGTTAAGAAGACACAGGAGGCATTCTGAGTGCAGTGCAGGCACGCGGGGAGGATTCAGAGGATGTTGCTTGTTGTCGGTAATTGTTAAGCTCCCCTGGTTCCTTCGGCTGTTTGTAATCGTGTGTTTTCTAGGTCCTTGTCTTTCCTCCCTAACTTTTGGTGTGTGCTAAATTTCCTCCAACAATGTGTTCCCCTCGGGGGTGGGAGGGTGTCTGTTAGCACAGAACTCTAGGTATCTGGCCACATCAGCAGACGGTAGGACTGTGGCTTCCAGGGCCCCAAGGGCGAAGTCTCTGCCTGCCGACATTCTCTGCGTATTAAACATCCTGGAATCTCCCGTCGTGCTGAAAGTTCTTTTCTCTCGGGAAATATATGAGTGGGGGAGTACAGGAACATCTGGATCCTCCAAGATGTTTTTGGACGTTCTTCCACTTGGCCGCAGGCCTCACCCGTGTTTGGAGGCTGGTTTCATCTGAACGGTGGGTGGATTCCAGGACGGCGACACTCCGTTTCTATCTGGTACGGATCTGTCAGCGTTTTCCTGGTCAGCCGGCAGCGCTGGCTTGTTTGAAAGGAGGTACGCACTCTGGCGGAGCGTCAGCCGCCCCCACAGCGCGTGCACGGACATTCACACAAACGCGGATGTGTTCACTCGGTCTGCTTGCTTTGTTCCATGATCCCCGAGGACCTGTGTGTCTGCTGCGTCCAGTGGAACCAGTTTTCTTTAAAGTGAGGCAAGACCATGTGAATGAAGCCCGAGGAAGGCAGCGCACAGCCCGGTGCAAGCGCTCAGCACGTCCTGTGTTGCTGTTGGGTGTGGGTGGGTCACCTTCACACCGAGGAACCACGGGTGGAGAGATGCAGGGTTTCTCTTTGCCTTTGGCGGTGTACAGGGTGGGCTGCTCAGGGGCTGTACGCTTTCACTGAAGACCGCGAACATGCCAAGATTGTCGCTGTTTCAGTCCGCTAACAGAGGCCTTTACTACTGGCCCTAACATTTCATGTAATCCTGCGTGTGGCGTCACAACGGTGTAAAAGTGGCTGGGCTCACCGAGGGGCCGTGGGGTGGCCTGTAAAACTTGGCCCGGCTTCCGGAATGACAGTCCCGGTTCATACAGCAGAAATGTATTTTGAGGTATTTGTCTTCAATTAAAATATCAGAAAACAAACTCAGGTACTCCCAGAAAATGGAAAATTGCCCACTACCAGCTTCTCTTAGACCCCCTCATTCTCCTAGTGACCGGAGGAGGAAAAAACTATCGTCATGACAAAGTTTCTTCAGAGCATCTTTGAAAGACTCCTCGCCATCCCCAAACGCAAGTTCAACGTCTCATCACTCATTCCTTGAAGAAATGAAGTGAACAAGAGATTTAACATGTTCAAATTGAGGCGAAATAAACATATAACATCGGCTGCAGAAGGGTTACTGTTTCAGGTAACCCTGCTAGCTGAGTATGCTCCCTTGCTTTTAGGGTTACTGATACATTATTTAAAAATTATTCATAGTAGGGCTCATGCTTTGAGCCAGGTGTTATTCTCAGGATTAGAGATTCAGAGGTTTATTTCTGAGAACCTCACGGGCTAGCACAGTGATAGGCTTGAGGACAGATAATTGCTGTTAATGGAGGCAGGTTCCACGGGGAATGGTAGCAGGAAAGGGCCCTGAATCCAGGGGCACAGGGGGCGGGGGTTTAGAAAGGAGAGAATGCAGGTGCAGGGGTTTCCAGGATAGCCTTCCAGGCAGAGGGGATGGAATATACAAAAGTTTTCAGATGTTGAGAGAACGTGCCATGTTCAAAGATGTAATTCAATAGTTCAGTATTGCTGGAGCTTAAAATAAGAGGGAGCAACTAGAAAGGAAGTTCGACAGATAGGAAGGAGCCAGATATTGAAAGCTCTGGAGGCCATGCCTCAGAGTAGTTCTGTCCGTGGCAATGAGAGCCGCCGCGCAGTTTTGCAGAGAGGATCGTCAGGTGCGCCTGAAAGATGGCTGTCTGTCTGCTGCATGAAGATACGAGGGGGAGCTCAAGATGAGGAGACCTGAATGGTGGACGTCACCTTGGTCCAGATGAGATGATGTTGACTTAAGTTGGGATCGAGGTCACGGAGATGGGAACAAAGGGGCAGATCTGAGATAGACCTGGGGCGGGGTGCATTGAACTTGGGATGACTGGGCATGAGACAGAAGGATTTAAGGGCTGGTTTGCATGCCTGGGTAACTGGGGGAGTTATTTTGTTAGAAAATGAAGGAAAGGGGACAGGAATAAGATACAAGGTCGTGGGTCACTTTTAGGCATTGATGTCTTTGAGGTGCCTGTTGGACAAATGGGAATAATTACCTAATTGGTGACTATTTTATATTTGAAGTCTGGGAGAGAGGTCTAGATTTGGGAGTCATCGGAACAGAGATGCTAGTTGAAACATAGGGATAGATGAGAATTTTCAGGCAAAATGTGTAGAGAAGAGGGCCAGGAACAGGGCCCAAAGGGTTACCAACACTGATGGGGTGGTGGTAAGCAGGTGATGTAAAAAGACGACCAGAGAAGGACAACGAGAGAGCTGGTAGGAGACCCAGGACAGAGAGAGGTGACAGAATCCGAGGGGGAGGGCAGCTGCTTGGGCAGGTGAGCGATGCCAGATGCGGTGGGGAGATGCAGACGGATGTATGTGTCCGTTGACCTAGAAGCCCTAGTTCATGCAGGGCGAGGGGTGTGCAGTTCTATGGGCCTGAGTGGGCAGATGTCAGGTTGAGAGCAGGAAGGAAGAAAATCGTGTATGGAGAACATTGTCATAGGAATTTGGATGTATAAGGAATGAGAGAGAAATACACCATACCTGTTCTCAAGTGGGATTTTTGTGTTTTAAGATGAAATTTGAATGTGCCTATATGTGTCGGGAAGGAAGCCGTATGGAGGGAGAGGCAGAAGAATCTGGAATAAGAAGGGCAGTCAACATAGAATGTCCTAGAATAGTGTTTCTCAAAGTCTGGTCTGGGCCCTGCAGTAGCAATGTCACCAGAAATTTGTTAGAAAAGGAAATTACCAGCCCTCACCTCAGATCCATGGAAGCCGAGACTCCGGTTTGGGGCCCAGCAGGCTGGGTTTTCACAAGCCTTCCAAGGGACCCCCACGCCCACCGCAGTTGGGGAACTCTGGTTCTGCAGGGAGTGCAGGTGGGCGCAGGTGTCTGGCACAGGGCAGGGCGGGGGAGGGGCACTTCTGCAGGGGTCAGGTGCACATAGTGTCATGGTAGACGGTCCTGCAGTTGATGGACTTTGCTCCTGATTGCGTCACTTGCTGTTTAGAGGAAGGAAGCGGGGCCGCCTCCGATCCTGGGATAGGGGCAGGACCGGCTGAGTCCATTCAGACGTGATACCCAGTTCCGTTTTGGAAGCGTTGCCTTCTAGTGGAGCCAGAATATAACTGGTTGTAACAGAAATACCCCTTCATTCTCTCTCTCATTGCATTCTCTTTCCCTCCTGACTCTTTCTCACCAGGAGCAAGCTGTTTCACCGACTTGAGTGGTTTCTGGTTGCTTTGACCCCGAACTGTCCCCAACTTGGTCACCAGATGCTTTGGGCTTTCGGTTTGTGTTCTCAGCGGGCTCTTGCATCCTTGTCTTTGTCACCGGGTACCTTGGGGAGGTTGCTGAGATCATTCGGAACCAGAACAAAAGAAAATGAGAGCAAGGGTTCATTCACCATGCCAGTCCGAGAGAGTTACAGATGTTACTTTGTCAACACGCCCCCACAGAAGGTTTGGAGCGAACACGAGAAAAGCAGCACATGTAGTTTAGGAATAGAAACTAAACAATTTAAAAATCCTCTGCAGGCATCTGCTCAAGGGTCCCCGTGGCCCACTTTGGCTGAGCTGTTGATCTCCTCAGCTGTGTTTCTTAGCTGGTCATGAAAGGTGGCTGTCGTTTCATTTCATGACGATGCTGTGGTGAAGGACTGAGGGAGAGGAGGAGTGTTTGGGCATGTCTGGTTCCCACAGAAAAAAAGAGTGAGTCTGCTGGAATTAGCCGTGCATTTTCTTTCCTTTTGGTGAAAATGCAGGTATATTCTAGCAGAGGCGCGCAGTCCCCCCAGGGTGGAAGAGTCGGAAAGTTACGGCGGAACACCCTTGCAGGCTGTGGCAGGATAAGATAAGGCAGGGGCAGGGGCGCGCCACGTGTGGGTGAGGCCTTCAGTGTCCCGGGCTCTCCGCGGGGGAGCGAGGTTACGCTGGGACAGCGCCATCCTGCAGGGCCCCAGTGCTGTGAAGATTCTTTGGAGAGATGCTTGACCGCCTCTCTTACGGCGTAGTGACAAAAGTGATAGGAAAAGCCTCCCTCCGAATCCTGTAGGTCTCCTCAGAGCCAACCCGGTGGGTCCGTCCTCATCTGAGTTTTTGCTCATCCTTTCCAATAAGTGTTCTTGATATGTGGAAACAGTTTTTATGTGCCATGGTCATTCTTCTGCAGTACCTGGACCGATCTTCCTTCCTTCCTTCCTTCCTTCCTTCCTTCCTTCCTTCCTTCCTTCCTTCCTTCCTTCCTTCCTTGTTATGGGAGATAGGAATGAAATATGAATTAAATGGCATTAGGAGGGAATTAATTTTAAAAAGCTTGTTATAACGAGGTGTGTTTTTGATACTGCATGTAACTTACAAATCATCCTTTCCCTGTTATGTTGGATCAGCCTTCAGACGGACATTTTGATTGTTTTGGATTTGATCAGAAACTGAGACAGTAAATGCCACTTTTATTTAAATCTAAATGTGATCTTATCATAATTGTGATTAAAACCACCACTGCCTTTAGAGGCAGCATTTCGGCATGTCCCCCCAGATGGTAAGGAGCCATGTGCCTGGGCCATGTGGGAGGGTCACGGCCCCGCAGACCTCTCGGAAGGGGGGCCCCGGGGTCTCAGGGACCATGGCTGTGCCTGCAGCCGGGCCGGAGCGAGGGCCCGGAGGGGGTCCTGCCAAACCCACCCTGTAAGTCGTGTGTGGAAGCAATCATTCTCCGACCAAAAAGAAAAAATAGAGGGAAAACGAATGTTGAATTCTCTCTTCATGCATCAAGTCCTGTGTGATCATTTTCCAAGTTAAAGGGCCCTTTCTTACTTTCAATCTAACCATAAACAACGGTATCGGAGCCAGAATTTGCACATGCTTTTAATATTGACGCTAAAGGATCTTCCTCAGAAACGTCTGGCTTTTCTGTTTCTTTCTTTGCTTTGGTCGTGGCAGCGCAGACTGGTTTTTCTTTCCGCTCTGAACATCTCTTTTCACTCCTGACCATGAGCGTTTGTGTTTGTGAGCGTTCAGCTCCTGACAGCTGCTTCGGGTTCAGCTGTGCGAGGGAACCTTCGGTGGGAGCTTCGCTGCAAGTGTTTATTCCGTTAAAACATTTCTAATGGAAATGTATGTGTATTGAAAAAGGATTTCGAAAGGTTCTTCTTAGGTGTAATCCGTCCGACAGCCCAGCATTATTGAATTCTTGTAGCAGTTATGTCTTGGTTGTTTATCCAGCGGGCCCCTGGGCCGTCAGTTAACTAAGGGACACCTCGTGGCAGCACCAAGATTTCCATGGACTGGCCTCTCAGAGGGGGCAGAGCTCCTGGACAGCGGCCTGGCCCAGCGGCCACCCCTCCAGGGCTGTTGTGTGGGCTGTTGGTACTGCCCGACACAGGGTCTCAACATTTATTTGGCTACACAGTCATTCGGAACTCAAGGTTTATTGAACACCTGCTATCGACCAGGTATCAGAGAGCGGGGTCTGAGCCAGCCAGACAGGACTTTTGTCCTCTTAGAGCTTAAATTTTAGTGTGATCACAGTGGGCTGGTTCCAATTAGGGGTTCGCTGACTTTTCTGTAAAGGACTGGGTGGGAAGTGTTTCAGGCTTTCTGGGCCTTTCTGGGCTTTCTAGGCTTCATTGTAACTATCCTACTCTGCCCTTGAGCACAAAAGCAGCCATAGACCATTGTAATTGAATGGGCAGGGCTGAGAATCAATAAAACTTTATTTACAAAACAGGTGGCTGGTGAGCAGATAATGCCAGAGATCCTGCGGGGGTGGCGTCCTCACCCCAAGGTCTGGACTGGACACTGTTTTCCAGCTTGCAAGGCGTCTGTCCAGCCCGCACCAGGTAGCCGTAAAGACTGAGCGCCTTTCTCAGCGTTTGCTGGTTAGTGCACAATGGCGGGCTGCTGCGTTTGTCCTGTTCTTGGAATTGTTTTCTCTGCCTTGGGTCTAATAGGTTTTCCCAGAGCCCTCAGCGAGGAAGTATTGCCCTGATTTGGTCCACATGCTGTATGTAGGTGATAAGCAGAAAGGAAACAGGCGGACTCAGACCTAAACCCTGAACCCCGGTGAAGCGCGGTTCACTCCTGCTGCCCGTCCAGCTCGGTAGAGTGGATCAGCGGAGCCGTAAAATCCCCGCAGCAGAGAGACTTCCATTTACTCTGCGCGGCCTTTCAGCTCATGCTGGACACTGTGGGTGATGCAGGACTTGGGTTTTGTCCTCAGGGTTCACAGTCACAGGAGCCAAGAAGATGAAGTAAATTCCTGCCTGCCTTCTCCAGCTGTGCGTGACTACCCCTCCCATACCTGCAATAAGGTGAGAATGGCCATGGCCCAGGCCCTGGTCTGCAGGGGTGCGGTTCACCATAAAGCAAACAGAAAACAACACACAGTCACATGCAGTCAAAGGACACAGCCTGTGACAGAGACCTTGTTGTCTGCATGGCTGAGCTCTTCTTCTGTGTAATGCAGGAGGCTTCCAGCGTGTCATGTGTACTCACCTGTGAGGCTAAGATTACCATTCCCATTTATAGTCGTGCAGACTGAGGCCTAGAGAGCCTGAACCCCACAGCTGACAAGCGCAGGGTGAGTGTACGAACCCCACAGCTGATGAGTGCAGGGTGAGTGTATGACCCCATAGCTGACGAGTGCAGGGTGAGTGTACGACCCCACAGCTGATGAGTGCAGGGTGAGTGTATGACCCCACAGCTGACGAGTGCAAGGTGAGCGAACCCAGACAGTCTGGCTGTAGAGCCTGTCTTCTGACCGCCAGGCTCTGGAACATGATTCTGCTCTTTATGAGGATGTATGCTGACGTGTGACATCTGGGAAGTTGCATTTTTCTTTTGACCAAAAATTAAGAACGATAGTTTTATAACAGCATTTTTGCTTTCAAACAAAAATGTGACCGTGCCCCACACAGCGCGCACTGCCAACGGAGGCAGCCCGCTGCCAGGGCCCGGATCCAGCCCCAGGTGTGTTGTTCGGCCAGTGTGGGTGTTTTGGAACTCTGAATCTGGACACCGTGTTAGTTTCCTAGGGTGGCCGTCGGAGAGTACCCCAAAATGGGTGGCTGGAAACAACAGGTTTATTCCTTCCCAGTTCTGGAGAAGAGAGCTCTGACATCAGGCCATCTGTGGAGTTAGTACCTCCTGAGGGTTCCCAGGGAGGGTCTGTCCCATCCTCTCTCTTGCTACTGGTGACAGCTGGCCATCCTCGTCGTTTCCCGGCTTATGGATGCATCACTCCCATCTCTGCCCCCATCTTCACGTGGAATGTTCCTGGGCCCTTCGGGGGCCGTAGTAGAACTTCATGTACGTTAACTCGCTTGTGGTGTCAGAAGCTCGTCTCTAACCACCAGACTTACCAAACCAGCTGCAGTGCTTTCATGCCTTAGTGTCCGAATGACAATACAACGTAATCCTGATGAGTCAGTCTGAGTTCCCTGACCTCCACTCTCAGGAGACAGGGGTGAGGACGAGAAAACAGTCTGGTATCAGGTGCTGATTAAACAGTCAAGGGTCAGGGCACATTCAGACCCTTGTCCCCGTTCACTTGGCACAGACAGAGCGAGGGGTCAGTGATGCCTGGAGGTGTGGTGAGGTCAGCAGTCATGGGGGGGGGGGGTCACAGATTGCAGGTGACCATGCTTACGAAGACGGCCCAGTGTTCCCACCAGACTTTTCTGCAGCTGGGCCTTTGGAGTGTGCGTCTCTGAATCACTTACCAGCTGTGCAATGTGGCTAAATTTCCGAATCTTCCTGAGCTCACGATGTCTCAGCTGTGGAGCGGGGTTCCTGCTGAAGAGCATTGTTAGTAGTCGTCGTGATCATGCATCAGAGGGCCCCCCACAATGTGGCATGAGGTTCCCCCTTGGGAAGAAGGACGCCGCCTGGTCAGCCTGCAGTGTGCGTGCTGTTCACAGACGGTGCAAACTGAGATTGTGCGACAGCCGGTTTGGGTGCAACTTGACACTCAGATGAAACCCTGGCATTTTTATATGTTGTTTTATGATAAATGTCAACAAAATGATGCTTTTTAGAGACACTTGATTTTTACATACACTTTGAGAGGTCATAAACTCCCCCGTGATTGCTAATAGGGTTCCAAAGGAGAGGAGACCTAGCCGTGTGACGAAATGCAACCCGGATTTTCAAACCACACAGAGCGATGCTGCAGGTGTTTATTCCGGGCTGTCTGCGTGCATCTGGTACCAGCATTTCTCTCCAGCAGAGCAACCCCCAGTCCTGGCTTTTTTCCTTCTCAGTTAGTCTGAATTTCCTCAGAACCTTTGCCCTTTGCAGGCCTGTGTGCTGTTCAGTAAATGAACAAATGAGTTTCGGAGTGCGTGCTGACTGATGGCAGGATGGCACCTTCAGTGCAGAGGGTGGGGTCAGGTGAACACCCTGGCAGGGCGGCCGCGCTGAGCCGGACAGGGGGCTTTGGCACGGAGGTGTTCTCCCTCACAGCAGAGGGAGGCCTGGCCCCGCCTGGAAAGCGTGTTTTGTAATGTGCGCCCTGGCAGAAGTCACCATCATCGCTGTTGCTGGAAGAAGTGGCTGTGGTCATTGTAATTGCTAACGACGATCCTGTTTTGTGATGGTTCATCCACTGGGTAGTCGTTGATTAATTATTGTGATTAATTCTCCTAGTGACCCTATGTTAATTTTCATTCATCTAAGAAATTCATCAATTTCTTAGTTTAACTAAGTAATCCAGCAGAGTGATTTTATTTTTCTTCCTCTGCTGACTTCACAAAGAGAATTCCCAACTACTTACCTTTTTGAGAAAAGAGATCAGTTTCAATAGTTTTAGCAAGGTAACACATTATTAACTGAGAAAATAATTGGGGTTATACATTTTTTAGAGGTCGCTCTCAGGGGACACAGTACCAGTTCTGAAGTCAGGAAGTCACAGTTTTGCAACGCAGAACATCGTCGGCTCCTTGTGCTCGGGGTGGGTAGAGGGGCATTTCCTCACCAGTCTGTGGGAGCATCTTCCACCTCCACTCGTGAGTAGCGAGAGAGAGACAGAGCGGAGGGGCCAACACATGTAACACAGGAAGGACGCGGGCAGCACCGGATTACTGATGGAGTGTAGAATTAATCGAGTGTAGGTCATGTGTGATTTGTGCCCGCCATCTACGCTGTGACGCAGGTATCCTTATGTCCATGTTACAGAACAAACTTGAGTTGAATGACCCAGACAAGGTGGTGACACTAAAAGAGGTCTCTGACATCAAGGCCCACGCCCTCTGCTTTGGCCTCCCAGGGTTTTATCTTGGAAACAAAATTTATCAGGTTTGAACTTCTTCAACTCGCTGCTTTGGATGGTGTCCTTTTTCAATGCGGTGCAAATTCCGAATCCGTGAAGCAGTTTGGGCCCTGCAGGGTGAGTGCCTCCCAGCTGTCTGACAAAGGCCTCTCCTGCGGCTGCGCAGCCAGGGCACAGGCCCGCAGGTGAGACCCTTGCAGCTCAGTCGGGGAGTGAAGCTCCTTCGATCTGAGGAGGCCTGAGGGATTCGGCAGGTGGGGGTTTTCTCAGGACAAGACTGAAAGCCCAGGCCAGGAGCTGGTGAGCCCCCAGGGGTCATTTCTGAAGGGAACATTACAGCGCTCAGAGCCGTTCTCTGAGATCGTCTTGACAGCAGTGTGTGGACTGAGGTCGTGTTGGGGTGAACTGAGGGCCGAGTGACATTATCGTCCACACTGTTTGGGAGCGAGAGGAATCTGGACTTCCATTTATTTGATTTGGGATCCATTAACTTCGTCATAGGTATTCCTCAGAGCTATGAATAAATACTGTACTGTCCTGGGCAAGGATGCAAAGTTTGGGGACGTTAAGGAATACCCTTAGGCTACAAAATAAATGCGCAATACTTAAATACCCCCTAGAAGTGGTGAGCAAGCAGCAGAAATATGCAAACATATAATTCATGCCACTCCTGCCTGTTGCTTTATACCAGCCATTCCTCCGAAACCTGATTTCTCCTATGCTATTTGGGAAAATTAGTCACAAATGGAATTATTCAAGGAATAATGCATTTACTTTGCATTTAATGCTCTGCCATTACCCCTCAGTTTAGGTCTTTGATCTCTGTTGCTTTAATTAAAAAGAAACTTTTGAGTTGTGCCTGCTCCCAATCTGAGGGCCCCAGGAAGTCTGTGTCCCGCCCCAGGCAGGCCCGTCAGGAGCCCTGCAGATGAACTAGGTCTGCGGTACAGATGCTTTGTTCCTTGGGGCCCGGTGCACAGCGCACAGGTACAGACAGCAGATGTGGTCACAGGCCCGCCTTCCTTGCTTCTCCGACGGGAACAAATTCACAGTGCAGCAGATTCTCAGGGGCAACTCCCGGCCCCCTAAATGCCCTTGTGCTAGTGACTTTCTCCAGACAGAGTAGCCTCACTGCCCCTAAACATCCTCTCTGCTCTGCCTGTTCATCCTTCCCTCCCTAACCCCTAGCAACCACTGACGCTTTTGCAGACTCCATCAATTTGCCTTTTCTGGACGTCATATTGTTGGAATCACACAGTGGAGCCTTTTCACATTGGCTTCTTCACTTAGTAAAGAATATGCGTTTAAGCTTCCTCTGTGTCTGTTCATGGCTCGATACTAGCTCATTTCCTTTCAGCGCTGAATAAGACTTTACTGTCTGCATGGACCACAGCTTATTCATCCATTCACCTGCTCAGGGACATCTTGGTTACTTCCAGCTTTGGGCAGTTATATAAGCAAAGATGCATTTTATATGATTCCATTTTCTCAGCATATTAATTATACTTCTTTTTTAACTCTTGTTTTGGTGGGCATGCTAGACTTTCCAGTACACATTTACCACTAATTCAAGTCCACTTTCAAATAATTCTGTACCACTTCATTAGTAGTATACTTGATAGTAACAAAATATTCCTAATTTCTCCATCCATCCTGTATAATTGTTCATTAATTTCACTTATATCTGAGCATGCATCATTGAATACTTTGTTGCTACTTTTGTCTGTTAGAGGCAATAAGATAAGAAAAATTAAAGGTTTCCTTTCACTTGTTCCTTCTCTGATGCTCTTTCTTTCTTCATGTTGATCCAAGTTTCTGACCTTATCATTTTCTTTTCTCTGAAGAACTTCTTTTAATAGGTCTCCTGGCAACAAGTTCCCTCATTTTTTGTTTGTCTGAGAAAATCTTTGTTTCTCTTTCATTTTTTAAAAAAGATTTTATTTGTTTCTTATTAGAGAGAGGGGTAGGGAAGGAGAAAGAGTGGGAGAGAAACCTCAGTGTGTAGTTGCCTTTTATATGCCCCCCTACTGGGGACCTGGCCCATAACCCAGGCATGTGCCCTGACTGGGAATTGAACTGGTAACCTTTTGGTTTGCAGGCTGGTGCTCAACCCACTGAGCCACACCAGCCAGGGCTGTCTTTCATTTTTGAAGGACAATTTTACAGGCTACAAAATTCTAGATTGGTAATTTTTTTTCCTCTCAGTATTTAAATGTTTTACCCTGCTTACACGGTCTATGAGAAATTGGATGTAATACTTACCTTTGCTTTAGAGGTTCCCCTCACTTCCCTGGCTCTGTTCAAGATTTGTAACTTATCTTTGATTTTCTGAAATTTAAATCTGGTATGTCTAGGTGTAGTTTGGGGTTTTTGTTGTTGTTTTTTGTGGGTTTTTTTTTTTTTTTTTTTTTTTTTTTTTTTTTTTTTTTTTTTTTTTTTTTTTTTTTTTTTTTTTTTTGCATTGATCCTGCTTAATGTTCTCTGAATTTTCTGGAGCTGTAGTTTGGTGTCTGATGTTAATTTGGGGGAAATACTCAGTCATTGTTACTTCAAATACTGCTTCTGTTTCTTTCTCTTTTCCCTCTGATTTTCCAGTTACACATACTTTTTATAGTTGTCCCACAGTTCCTG
This sequence comes from Anoura caudifer, assembly GCA_004027475.1. Classification (NCBI taxonomy): domain Eukaryota; kingdom Metazoa; phylum Chordata; class Mammalia; order Chiroptera; family Phyllostomidae; genus Anoura; species Anoura caudifer. The sequence continues at coordinate 17,774 of PVKU01004472.1, read as the reverse complement.
GATATTCTGTCCTGTTTTTTTTTTCCAGTCTTTTTTCTCTTTGCTTTTCCGTTTTGTTTCAGTTGTCATATCCCTCAGGGTCAGAGATATTTTTTTCCTGCATCTGTGCCCGGTCTGCTAATGAGCCTCAGAATGCATCAAAGGCATTCTTCATTTCTGTTACTTTTTTTTTTTTTATCTCTAGCATTTCTGTTTGATTCTATATTAGGATTTTTATCTCTCTGCTTACACAGGGTCTGGCACAAACAATGCCCCTTTTTTACAGAATCTTTATTACAAAATCAGAAGCATGTCATTCTGTAACATAACAACATCACACTCAAGCACACCACAGGACACTTCAGGTGAAATGTTCAAACTAAAACTATAAATTATTACACCCGTGTCGTTACCCTACCGACCACACTCGAGCAGGCCTTCCTTCTGCCGGACCCTGTACATCTGTTCTTGCATGCTTGTTGTCTGTGGGTTTCCACCTCAGCCCTTGGTATATTCATCAGTATTTTTAAATTCCTTGTCCGGTCATTCCAACGTTGCCGCCGTATTCGTCCGACTCTGGTTCTGAAGCTGGTCCAGGCAGCTCAGACTGTGTTGTTTGCCTCTCAGTATGCCTGGCAGTCGTCTGTGGAGAGGCGGACGTGAGGTGTGGATGCAAGGAGCTGCAGTCCGCAGGCCTTCAATGACACCCTGCAGGGTCCACGGGGCTGGAGGGCGTCCTGTAGCCCTGCCGTCGGGCCTCAGTCTGCTGGTGAGCATGCGCCCTGAGCTGGAGGCCTCACCAGTGCTTCCCCGCTTGTCCTTCTGTTACTGGGGACAAGATGGCTAACATGGCTGCTGCTGGGTGTTTCCCTTCCCAGGGCACTTGGGCTCTGATGGAGCCCCAGCAGCGTAGGCTCTGGTGAAACAGTGTCTCCAGGGCCCGGGCCTTGTAAAGAAGAATAGGTTCTGTGGTGTTTGGGGACTTGGTCCCTGTTTGCCCTCGCTTTGCCGGAAGCAGGAGAGGACTTTTCTCCAGCGCTTATTGTGAGGGTCAGGCACAGCTCTTGGAGGTAAAGCTCCTGATAGAGTGGGGGTCCCCTACAACCAGGTCATCTGGAGATAGTAACTCTCAGCCTCATCCACACCTAGTCTGCTCCCCCACATGAGTCGCTGCAGGGGTTTCGGCTGATGTGAGCGGAGGTTCTGTGTATCCCCCTCCAGCAGGGGGCAGCAGTCTGCCCCGAGACCCCAGCTCTCCGATGGTCCTGAGCATTGCTGGTTTTCCAGTTGGTTCAGCTTTTTACTTGTTGGTAGGATAGAGTGCCAACTCCTCAACTTCTTACATGCTGGACCGGAAACTGGGAGTCTCATCCTGTTCTCGAAACAGGCTTTGGGCATTGTTATGTTTCCGAACGCAATGCCAGCAGCAGAATCTGCATGGTGACCCGTGGGTGCTAGGTCCATGAGAACTTAAGAAGGAAGGACCTCGTGTCTCACCTGATAAACTCCCTTGACTCTTCTATCATTCAGGTAAAATCCCGATTTCTGACAAGATTTCAAACTGCAGCATATTTTAAATATAATATCAGCAGTAAGCCCATGAGAGACATTATCATGTAGTAAGGGCTACTGTGATTTTTCCTTGTGTGGATGTTTCTAGAAACAGTGAGACACAGAGATGATTGATTTTGCAGCTGTTAAGGCCAAGCCTTGGCCCGTGATTCTGTGTCCCTGTTTCCCCTGCGCCGTTCAGCAGCACAGCCAACGTGCAGGTTCCGCCCCTCCTTCCCCTGCACCTCATCTGGTTGACACGTTGATAGGAGCTTGGCCAGGCTGCCTGGCAACTGAGCTGAAAGCCATATGGCTTGTTCAATTGACAGGGATGCTCTGGAATAAAATAACCACGTGCACAGCCCTGCACAAGGTCTGCCCGTCACAGAGGCGCTGAACTTCAGGAGTGCAGCGATCGCCTAGCCCTTCCCCTCCTTTCGCAGTTCTGAACTCAGCATTAGCAAGATGGTCTCTGGCATCATCAGGGTTCTCTGATCATGTCACGTACAGTCATCTTGCAAGAAGACTGGTGAAGTGAGATGAAGAACCTGAAGCAGGGAGAAATCCAGCCGCTTGCCTGAAGTACCAAGGGCCGTGGTAAACACGGGGCAGGAAGTGAGATTCATTAGTTGGGTCTCACTGTGAAGTCACTGGTTTTCAAACATATTCTTTCTCTACCACAAACCCTTTCTTTAGTCCAGTGCTGGGCAAGCTCATATGTAAAGCAGAGGAAGAAAAGCCACTGGCCCCTGTGGGTGGGGTGGGAGGTTGTATAGTGGGATGTGGTATTTAGGAGCGAGACTCAGAAGCTAGGCTGCTTGGTGGCATCATCTGTAACATGAGGATGTTGTTTCTCGCCCAGAGGGCTGCTGGAAAGGGCAACTAGGACAATATCCAGTTCTAGTAAACACGCTGCTCATCCTTTCTTTCCTTGGGTCGTACAGAAAGCTTTTCCTCAGTACCTCACCATACCCTAGGCCCTGCTTTACACATGGGGTTATATCAGTGAACACGACAGACGTCCTCGCTTTCATGGAGCTTGCATTCCCATAAAAATGATCAGACAGTGGGTTTAGGATGTGGGACCTCTCCGAATGATGCTTCCTCGCTCTCCTTGGCTCCAGGGTTTCTGCAGGCACAATAAAAACCACCGCCATAGGCCACATGTCTTAATGTCGGGACGCTGTTCTGAGCTGGAGGGGGAAAAATTGGAATTGCATGGGAGCACCGGAATTTTCCATTGCTGACATAAACTCTTCCACAAATATCAGGTAGGGAAGTAGGAGAATTCCTGCGTTTGAGGGTCCAGCTTGGGAGCTAATTAGAGACTTGACTGCTTGCAGCTGTGTGTCTTATTTTGCATCTTATGCAAGCTGATACTTCAGTGAAAGGGTGAGAAGGAAATTTAGATCCAAAATGCTGACAAGATAAAATGCGTTGTCTAAAGACTCATTTCCCTTTAAAAAAAAAATGGTTATAACCCAGATATCTTCTCTTAGCCAGTGAATGTGGAGAAAGTGGAAAACTTAAGAAAATCATTGGGTTGAAAATTGTGTTCTAGGTCAGGGTTGACTCAGTTTACATCAGGATGAGCAGGCACAGCTCTGCTGAGAGGGGTAAGGAGGGAAGCGGCCCGTTGTCGTGCCTGAGAGAGGTTCGAGCCTGTTTTGTAACTATCTTCAGTTCTTTTCATATACCTGCATTTAAACCTTATCTGACTCTGCCTTTCCTCTGTGGTTTTCAGTGACATAGAATTCCAACAAACTGACTTGATTTGGGGGAGAAAGTTAGATTTTTTTTTCTATGTTGCCACCTTAAAGGGCTAAATATCACACATGGGGGTCTTTGGCTTTGTGCGGAATATGTCCCAAGGCAGTTAGAAATTTCCCGATCTAAAAATTCCATATAATGTGTAATCATCCCTTTTTCTCTCCCTGAAAAACGTAAAGTATATTTGCAAAAGTGAAGTCATCCAGATTTGTAATGATTCTCTAAATTCAAGATCAAAGTCATTTACAAAGCTAATTTCTGACTGGGCTTTAGGCCGACTGATTTACGTCTTTCACCGGCCCTGTTAGTTGGTTTTCACGTCAGGATCATTTGAAAAAGATTTTTGCCACTTTACCCACGTTTCTGCTCTCATTGCAGAGAGGCAAGAATACCAAAGCCCATGAGTCACAGTCATTACTTGATGGGCCCTTTCCTGTGGACATCGACCTTGCAACAAGGAGGATTCACATGTCTTTCTCAATAAAATCACAAGCCATTGCACATCCCCTGCCTCTGGCATCAAGCGTGGTCAAACCCGCCGGTGTCAAATCCTTGCGTTTCCTGTCGTGCAGCTGACTGAACTTTGTCTGAGTCAGTACCGATTTCCCTGTGGACTCAGATTCTACCTGAATTCGTTTGTTTCTGTTTTTTTTTTTTCCCAAAAGTTATCCTGTCCAGTGTACTCAAATGTGTAGATTTTACTCAGTCTTTTTTCCACACTTATGATTGTTCAGAGAAAGGAGCCATCAGAGAAGAAAGTGTTGGTGCAAGATGGACAATGAGCAGAGAAGACTTTAGGTGTCGGTGTGTTGGATGAGAACCTAGTCAATGATGGGGAGACAAACAGGAAACCTTTCTTAGCCTCAGAGCAGTGAGCATTGTAGAGGCCATCTGCCCAATTCTCTTTTCACCTTTCGTTTTAGAAATGGGGAAACATGATGTGACTTCTCTCCCTAGTCACATGATGGAGTTGGGACCAGAGCCCAGGTTTCCTGATTGCTTGGCCTGTGTTCTTATTATTGAATCACACCAGCTTCTGAGAGGCTGGCTCATCTCCATCAGAAAGCTCTGGCCAGGAGCAGTCTGGAGCCCTAGAAAACCGGGGCTAGAATGGACATTTGGGCTCGTCGGACACCACTCCTCAGTTTGTGCGAGGGGTTCTTCACCACTCCCAATGGGTCGTTACCTAGCTTCTGCATAAACACTGCTTTGTGAGCAAGACCGCTTCAGATTTTAAGGACTTTCTGTACAAGGGATCCCAGGTACACTCCCCTGTGATTTCTGTCCATTTGTCCTGGTTTTTGTCACTGGTGATGTCCTGTACGCTAGAGATACAAAATGAAAGAACACATGGATCCTCCCTTCTGGACATGACTTCATAGCTTAGTAGGGGGGCCAACAAATACCATATTTTGCCATGTATAATGCATACCACGTTTTTGTGTGCATCATATGGGATTATTATACCCATGGTATGTAATCATTGTACTCGTGTATAATGCACATCCTTGTTTTTCCCTAAAAAATTTGGGCAAAACAGTGTGCATTATACACAGCAAAATACCGGTAAATAAGCAGTTATGGTCCAGCAGGACAAGTACTATAGAGGGTATGTGTTTTGCTCTGGAGGAGAAGACTCTAAACTAGACTGCAAGGTGAGGACAAACTTCCTGAGGGAGAGCTCCCTGAAGGAGCTGAATTTCGGAGGAGGAGCTGGACGGATGAAGCAAGGGGCAGCGGCTTTCCGGACAAAGGAACGAGCCTGCGGAAAGGCGCAGGTGCACTCGCCAGCACAGCACTGAGAGGGTGGTGTGATGCTCCAGACGGCTGGAGAGAGGGAGATCAGGGCACGTGCTAGGAGCGCAGCGCGGGAAGCACGTGCGAGGCGGACTCCAGGGCCTTCCTCGCGGAGCTGTCTGCACTGTGTTCGGTTGGCTGAGTCCTCCGAGGAGTGGTTCACGCCCTTCACCCCACCTCAGGTGCCTTGTGATTTAGCTTGTCCTGCTTTGGAGTCTGAGGATCCAACACCACCATCAGGCTTCCCCGAGTCCCGGTCTTCTCATCTGTAAGTGAGAGTGACGGTAGCTTCTTCCAGCTTCGGTGGAGGTCAAAGAGTGTCTGAAAGCACCTCATGGAGCTCCTGGCTCACTGGAGCTATTAAAAATGTTGGTTTTCCTTCTTTTCCTAAAGTTTCTGTGATAATTACATCCCGAGTCCTTACCTTAGCTGTCACGGATGCTAACATCAGCCTGACGTTTTCTTGCAAGGAGCCTATCATCTTTACCTAACCATACAAGGCTACACTTTGGAGTGAATTAAGGCCAAAGTAAAGATTTTCCTCATTTGCTTCCTAAGGCTCAAGAGAAAAAGTAATTAGGAAGGTAAGTTACGAGTTTTCCAGATATTCTGCGTTTAGCAGGCTAAGAGAGATGCCAAAGATCCCTGTCAGAGAAAGACAGAAAGGCCAGGGGAGCTGTCGGATTTGATTGAACTGTGTGGGGGAGATGGTGTTGATATGACGGAGATATTTTGTTTGAAGAGGAATTTTTAAGCTTGCTCAAATATAGCAGCAATATGTCTGGAGCACCCGGTGCGTGTGAACTAAAGCACGTAGAAGGAATAGGGCAACCCAGGAACGATACAGAGTGTCAAAGAGTTGGATTATTTGCAATGAAACTGTAGCTCAAATTAGACCAGAGAAGGTATGTCCAGGGGCAAGTTAAGTTAGAGAGGACTGGCCACTCCTGGGTCCCTTCCAAGGTCTTTATAGACAGAGGCAAGAGAAAGGCAGAAGAGAAAGAGCGTCTACCGGAGCCATGGAGAGGAAAAGGAGGATTTAATTATGGAAATGGGAATGAAGGGAAGGGTGATATGTAGGCTTTATGTGTATATCTGTTACATCCAATGTGTCAGATAATCCGTCCCTCCCTCCCTCCCTCCCATGGAGCGGTATGTGCGCGCTACATAGTTGGGCCTAAATTATGACCGTGATAAGACGATGATGTCAAGTCCAAATGCAGTGAACTTCTGTGAGTAATAACTCCGTTTCATGGAAAAACTTTCGTGTTGTGACAGCCTTTTCTTTACCTTTGAATTTAATTCCTTTTTGTTATTTTCTGTTCCAATTGTTTTGAAAGTAATTGGCCAGCGCTGCACATAAACACGTGCTCATTTGGCTTGGTGTGATTTGTCTTCCCCCGCATCTTCACCCACAGTGTTGCTTGAGGATTCGCTTCTGTTTCTGGAAGGTGAGGAACAGAGTGACAGCACTCGGGCTGCTGGTCTGCGTCCTGGGGACTTGGTTCTGCGGCAGAGCTGGCATCCGATGTGTTGAAAAGGCAGTAAGCAGGGTGGCAGCTGCGCTGCCTTGAAATGGGTGTGCAGGGTTCAAGTGGCGGCACAGCGAACCACAGGAGCTGCTCAGCAGAATATTCCCGTCGTTGGCTGAGCTGGAGATGGGCAGGCGGAGAACGAACTCAAAATGTCACTGCCTCCCACCGACCACAAAGCCTTCCCAGGTGTGCCAGGGCAGACTCGTATCCAGAAGAGCCGGAGTGACAAAGGAGGTAGAGGAGGGGGCGGGGGGCGGCAGAGGGGCCGGGGCGGAGAGAGGGTGGATCCTTGTGAACTGGAGTGGTCCGCAGGCACCCAGAAGGAAGGAGGTAGAACTAACACCAACAAAGAGAGCACTCTGCCAGCCTGGCTTGTGGTAGGTCCGCCCACATCGCAGTCGGGTTTTTTTTCTCTCACTTGCCTCAACTCGGATGATCTGCGTTGTCAGTTCATCTGAGTGTCTGCCCACTGCTGGCCTTAGGGGCCCACGTGGTTTTGTGGTTTTGTGAATAAATGTCCCAGATGTTTGCTAAGCATCCGTGCACATGCTGGGCTCAGAGGGGGAGACAGTGATGAATCAGCTACATTTTTTTTCCTGAAGTCCATTTATTCAAAAAAATATTTATGGCAGGCCTACTGCGTGTCAGGTACAGTAGTAGGTGCAAGCATAGAAAATATCATGGTTTGTTTACGTGGCCACCTGATAATGAATGTTTTGGCTCATTCGCCGTTTTTTCCATTTACAAACAAGGTTACTGTTGTTGTTTTTCTCACCTGTGCCTCCCGGAGCTCATTTGCAGGAGGTTCTATTAGATAGTGAAAAATGAATGAACTGTAGCTACATGCCTCAGCATATGTGAATCTTGGGAACATATTGTCAAGCCAGGAAACAAAAACAAAAATAAACATGAACAATTTGCAAAATAGTAAATATAGTTTGATTCCATTTATAAGAAACCAAAGGCATTTGGAACTAAACAATATGTTGTTTAGGAATACCTGCATATGGGATAACACTATCATAAAAATGAGGGAATAAGAAACGCAAAATTAAGATAGTAGTCACCCCAGAAAGATGGAGAGCAGGTGGGAGGGGAGGGAGCACAATGTGTATTGTTATCATTTGACTGGTACCCGAAGGTGCACGTAATTTCTGTTCACTCGGTGGGTGGTAGGTGAATGGAGCCTTGACATACATTATGAATATTACCATGTATAATATATTTTTGTTAAATATCATGTTTATAAATAATTAGTTTCTTAAATATTTTAAAAGCAAGATATGGATCATGACCTCAAGGAATTTGTGGATTTTTGAAAAATGAATGACCTACAAGCATATGAATGTCAGAAGTGCGGAAGAGATGTGAGTCAGTGATGTTCCGTTGTTACACTCTCATGGCGGAGATTGATTTTTATGTAATTGGCTTCAATTGCAAGTAGAATGTGGCTATATTATAAATGAATAAAGTGCTATGAGAATTTATAGAAATAAGATTAACAGAAGAATTTCTTGAAAGAGGTGTCATTGAAGGATGAATGAAATTGTAAGTAATGTGGGTAGCGATCAACGTATTTTTTTGAGAGGGAGCGCTACGAACAGAGATAGGAAGCCGCAGGAGCCGAGGACGTGGCTGAGGAATGGTGGACAGGCCGGGGAAGTGATGTGTGCAGGGGTGTGTGGTGCTGTGGAAGGGTAGTATGAGGGTGGACATTCTCTTTTTAAAAATCCTCACCGGAGGATAGACAGTTCATTGATTTTAGAGAGAGAGAGAGGATGGGGGTGGAGGGGGAGAGAGAAACATCTGTGGGCTGCCTCCCGAATGCACCCCACTAGGTATGCGCTCTCACCGAAGATGGGACCTGCAACTTTTGGGGGCAGGGGGTGGTGCTGCAACCAACTGAGCCACCGTTCAGGGCTGAGGATAGACATTCTTTAATGTCATATGGAAGAATTTTGTCTTTAGCAGCCACTGGATGGATCTCATATTTCTCTTTACCTGATAGTTTCAAGACCAGGTTGGAGAAAGAAGGGGAGGGTAGCGGGGGCGGGGCAGATCATGAAGGTCTGAGGGAGCCGCGGTGGAAGCAGAGAGAAAGGGATGAATGTCAGAGGTGACACAGAGATGGGACTTGGTTGGTAATGGACTTGGGGATGATCTGCCGCTTTATTTAGCTTCCCTTTTCACCTGGGTTCTACATGGACTCCTGTGTCTGTCTCATCTTGATAAACATCTTTGATACATTATTACCATGCAGTAAGCAACTCAGTACAGGAGTTACCAACTGCATGCTAGCTAGCATCTCTAAAACACTTCTCTAGGAAGGAGTAGCAATGTTTGACCACTACGGACATTTATACCAGTGCGAATGACATAAAGGCTAAGGAGAAACATGCTTTTTCTAATTCAGGTGTTCATTTATCAGGACATTGACCACTTATCTGTGATTTGATTACATCAATGAGCTAACATGTAAAAGTATCTGATTACTACATGTTGGTTTCTTTTTCCTTAAAATATTACATCTATTAGCTATTTTATTTTTAATTATTCAGGGTAAAGAGGATTATTGTCTTCCAAAAAGTTGAACAGAAAATCCTTTTATCATTTCAGCAAAAATCAGTGTTGAAGATCTTTCTGAAGTCCTGTTATGCTTCAGGAAGTACAACTCACTAAAGGTTTGCTTTGGGAGGTATAAGCAGGGTGTTTGTTGTTTCTGTTGTTCATGTTAGAAAACTCGAACCGAGATTGTAAGCTCATGGTTTTTTTTCTTCTTGAGATTTGCTTTCCTTACCTTCTCTCTTCAGAGTAATATCCTGAAAAATATTTTTAGTTAATTTAAAGGCTTCTGTGTATTGGAGTCCAGTAAACCAGTACACAGGCAGGTTTCCTAATGAGGTAGATTTAATTACGGAAGAAAAAAGGGAATGTCAGCTTGCTTTGTGTTTTTCCCCCCTGATATATTGATAATAGTTTATGTTATGATGGAAGATGTCCAGCTATCTTGAATTCCTCTTTGAGGAAACAACGCCACCTTACCCAGGGATGTTTATTTGATCGCTTTCTGGGATGTTTGGGGATCTCATGATTACATGCCTACTGAGTTCCTTTGTTTTAGATTCTTACAGCCTCCTGCTCAGCCTCTAATTGCTACCTGGTCTAGCTGATGATGCCTTTGTGGGAGCAAGCCGTGCTTTCCTAAAGCTGAAGCAAGATCCGTCTTCACTTTGATATAGCGCGTAGGTCTGCTCTGATCCTGGCCTGGATAAGTGCGGGTGGTTGGCTACATCCTAAGGCTTTTGTTGGGGCACGACACCCTGTACGCATTCGAGGGCATCTGGGAAGTTCAGGCTCATTGTTCTAGAAGGCGCTTCACATCTCTCTGCTTCAGCGCATGGCCAGCGCTTACCTGCCTTGAGCTTAGCAAAGCCCTGGTCTGTCTGCACTCTGCTGTGAAGCCTGGCATGTCAACTTCCAGTGGGCGGAAGAGGGGTACCTTTCACTGGTCATCAACAGGAGCATCTGGAGAGCCGGCAGCACCACCTTCCCCAGTTAGACTGATTGGAGCAACGGTGACAGCAGCACCCAGGAGCTAGCGCTCCCCCCACTCACCCCGTCCCATCCGCTGCCTCTGAAAGAGATCACCTTTCTGATGCGCTGGGCTGAACCTTACCAGGCAGCCATGTAAAGCTGTTCTATTTTTTCCTGCTCTTGTCAGTCTTCTCTTTTTCTTCACAGCAATCCAAATACATAGTGACAGTCAGTGACTCTCAAACTTCTGTTCCCTGTGGGACTTTGTAACATTTTTATTGTCAACTCATTGTTCCCTTAACCTTTTCTTTTTATGCCTGGTTTCTTCTCTTTGATTTCTGCTCCATTTCGAAACCAAAGTGATCTGTGGCCGTCAGTGTTTTCGGTAGATCTTTTATTGACAGTGCTTTGGTTCGCTCTTCCCCTTCAAGGAGGCTTTGCAATAATCATCCTTATTTAGGGGTGTTTCTGTGTTATTGTCTGTGAAACCAGCATTCCATTGCTGATGTACAGTGTTGTTTTCAGAAACAGCGGACTAATTCTCATTTGGACTGTTGTGCTTTTTTTATTGTCCCTGAACTTAAAATTGGAAACCTCACATATGCAAATTCGGTTATGCTGGCTGTAATTATCAAAGTCTGATTCCTGTCGTCGCAAGTATGTTCCGTTTTGCATTTAGATGTTGTAGGAAATGAGGGCGGAGGATGAGCCAAAATCAGGCTGCAGGCAGACAGAATCATTTGGAATTTCATGTTTTACTCAAAATAACAACTGCATGTGACCCATGAGCAGCAAAGTGGTATCGAGCAGTAGCGAGGCTGTGGACGCTCGCAAATCAGGAAGAGTTCGGACGTTTCTCCTTCGGGGAGACGTTACGGAGAGTGGCCGTGAGGAAGGGCAGTGCTCAGGAAGCGGGGGTTGGAGTGCCAGACCATGTGCAGCAGACTCTGACTTGTCCCGGTGAGGACTTGTCCACAGCCATGAAAGGTAGCTCGTGCGCGTCAGGATAAGATGACCGTTGCGTGGATAATGCCGTCAGGTATTTGCGTACATGAGGAATGCAGCGGGCTCTGGGCCGCCGAGGACTCTGCCGGCTGGGGTTCATTCAGAAGATCGCCCCCTCTTTGGCATCGCAGGTTGCAAGTGTGACGCGGAAACAGTGGGACTCGTTTTCTCCAGTGCCTGTGTAGTTCCTGTGCGTGCCCCTAATATCTTTCTCTAGGTCCCTTCTGTGTCTGGTGGTCTGTAGCCCGTGCTCTCGATGAGGCCTGTCACGCTGATAGTAAACGAGCTTGCACCCCACTCGCAGCTTTTCTCCCCCCTACTCTCCTCCTCACCAGTGCTTTCACTGGGCCATGTGGTAGGTGGGAAAAATAACGTGAACTGGGTTTTAAAGTAATTTAAATTCCATTCCAAGGGAAATTACACTGCTTAACTCAGTATTGAAAGAAGATGTTGGGAACATTTCTGCACATTAAGCCCCCTCCAGAGGATAGCCGGACTTGGCGAGGCCGTCGGCTTGGCACAGGCAGCGTGCTTCTCGTCAGTCAGGGCTGCAGTTGGGGTTTCGAGTGACTTACGATAGTCTGTTGTTATGACAGCGGCTGCAGGGCCTGATGGAAACAAAGACCTTCGGGCAGGAGCGAGTGCCTCGAGTCCGGGGGAGCAGCCCGATCTGTTTAGCAGAAGAGGCTCTAAGAGACGGGGGGTAGTCTGAAGCCCGGGGCCTAGTGTGGCCCTGGCAGCGCAGTCTCCTGAACTCAGGTACAAGGGATGCAGCTCATGACTGACGTTCTTCCAGGAGCCTGCAGGGATCCATAGCGACACCGTATTGCGTTAACTTCAAGGTGCGTGTTTGTCCGCAGTTTTACGTCTGTGAAATTGGGAGCTGTCGTGCAGCCGATGGCCTGACGTAGTTTGTTAACGGTGCTCCTTATTGGTACATGACATAACAGTGCATCTTCCCGCTTCCTGCGTGTGCCCAACGCTTGATGAACTACGGTCGTAATAATGATTTTACGACTATTTGTTAAGCTCCCCATGTGCCAGCAGCCATTCCAAGGCTGCATGTAGTGTCATTAAATATTCACAATTCAGACGGTTTATAGCTTTCTGGTCAGTTCTGGCCCTTTGTTTCTGGGGTCTTCCTAATCAAAACTAATTGGTTACGGTGTAGAAATTGCGGCATGTACATAATTTAGCACATTTCAGCTCACATGAAAATACTGATCCCCTGATGTTTTCAGATGTGATCAAGTGGGAATGCAGAAGGCATCCACAGAACCAGGGAAGCAGTCGAGTTTATTTTGGGGGGCATGGGGGAGGGCTGGGGTGGGAGGGAGGGTTCTTTCCAATTCTGTCTTTGATGGTTCAGTGTACGAGTCCCTACCAGTGCTGCGACAGTCACATGACGAGGTGTCTGGGCTTCATTCGCTCCCTGTCCCTTTAGCCACTGACTCTTCTGTAGCCGATGGAACCTTCCAGCCTGCACTGGGGCGGCCCCAGTTTGGGAATGGTGGCTGACTGCGGCTGGACAAGGAGCGAAGGGGAAGTTCAAAGGCATTCACGCCTCCCAGCTGGTCCTCAGCAATCCCCAGCCGTCCTCCTCTGACTGTTCAGAGAGTTCGGGGGCCAGTGCACCTCCCAGAGCCGTGGAAGAGCGGCAGACTCGGGAGTTTCCAAATTGGTCTGGCAGATTGGGGTGCTGCCCTGCATTATTGCAACCTGGGTCTTGACAGAGTGACTTACAGAGAAATACGGCCCATAGGAAAAATCATCTTGGGCCAAAGAAGGCTACTAACATTTATCAGAATTAGAGGGAAACATGACTTTTTTTATACTCTATTTCATTTAGGTCACTAGGCAAAATAAAAAGGTCAGTTTTTCTCCTTCCTTCCTAGTGCCTAGCACCGTGCCTTATATATAATAGGCCCTCAGTAAACAAATGAATGGATCTCTGCTTCCGAAGGCCCTGGACCGTATTGCTGTGTTCCTGACCTTGCCTTTCCCTTGAACCCCCTTGCCCAGTCCGTCCTGTGTCTCATTCCTTGAGGACCAAGTTCTCTGCTGAGACAGGCTGGGTTTGTTGATGGGGGAGAGCAGGTGAACATGCCGCCTTAGAATCATGTGTCCATTTCTCCTGGCCTGCCTTTCCTCATCCCAAAAGCGGCTGCGCTGTACTCACAGCTCCCTTGTGAAGGGCAGGGGACTAGAAGGTGAACAAGTGAAAAGTGCTTCAAAACGTAGCCCGTAGACATGTCAGGTGTTCCTCTCAGGTGAAACATTGGGTTCTGTGAGGGCTGTGCTTTGTCGGAAGACAGTGGGTTTCACGGTGTGGCTCTTTCCAGGTGGGCTCACAGTGTCTGGAGACCATCGCTACTTGGGCGCACCCTCTTCCTCTTCAGGGTCGCTGTCACTTGCATTTGACCTTCCTCGTATCTCCTTTCTGATTCTTCGGAGAAAAAATTAGATTGTTGGCCTTTAGTCTTGAATACTGCTGTGCTTTCTTCCTCTTCTCCATGTCCAGCGACATGGAAGAGAACAGGACGCATTTCTGAGGTTTGTAAGTCTTTTTGAACCGAGGAAGAAATGCAGTGGGTATTTTGTTCCATGTGCTGTGGCACGACCCTGTGTCCCTGTTCCTTTGAATTCTCAGTGCTCGGTTTTGCAATGTCCGATACTGTCAGAGGTCACCACCACCTTCAACTTTGACAGTCAGAGGGGTCTGTCTAGGTATTGAGTCGATGCCAGTTTTCTTCAGTCTAAGGAAGAGCATTGTTAGAATCCATAATTAAGTTGGTGTCTTCCCACCATGTCACATACAGAATAAGAAGTTTGAGCTAAACCTGGGATTCCAGATTCCAGGGTACCTCCTTTGGCGGGATGTGGGGGTCTCTTCAGGGGCCTTCCCTGCCCCGTCCCTGCCGAGCTAACAACCCTCAGCTGGCCACCCAGCAGCTCTCGTCTCTGCTGGTCTCAGGGTCACAGGGAGTGGAGTTCTCCCCCTGAACCTTGTCTGGCTCTGCACCTTGGTCAGCGTGGGGCTGAGTGAGTGTGTGTTTGTTGCAGGAAGGAACGGAGAGGAGAGAGAGAGAATAGAAGGAAAGGGAGAAGATCATCAAGAGAACTTTTATTGATTTATTCATGATTGCTTCATAATGACGATCGCCTTTGTTAATTAAAAGTTCTATGTAGAAGTCCCAAGGCTGACAAAGCCACCGATGTTAAATATACTCAGCCCACAGTCACTCATTCTGCAAGCATCCTTTGAGCACGCCCGTTGTGGCAGACCAGTCGGAGCCATGGGGGGAAAAAGAGTAGAGTTTTTACGCCCTTGGAACTCAAACAGGAGGGAATGCCCGAATGTGAGAGCGGGTGTGTGGACAGGTACCCCGCCCCTAGCTGGGCAAGTCTGAGGGCTCCCGTGGCAGACAAGTGAGAGTTCAGTGGAAAAGGGAGGGGCAGTCTTGGCAGCGCACTGGCCCACCCTGCGGAGACAGGGGGTGTGGAGACAGGGGGGTGTGGACAGTGGAAACCTCAGAGGGCAGAAAGGGAGGGCAGGCGCCGGAGAAGAGACTAGGAGACTTGGTGGGACCAGGTTCACGCTCAGCCGCCAGCCTCTCCCCCCAGGCCAGCGCTCGTCTGTCTTTTTAAAGACCACCCTTCTGTATTGCTTCCTTATTCAGGAGTCCCAGGCAGAGCTGCTCAGAGTGTACTATCAGCAGGGCACATTCCAAAATAAAAGATATATTTAATCTGTTGTTACAGATGTCCTCCTCTCTTCACATCCGATGAACTCCGAACAGGCCAAGGGGCCTCCCTCACGAATCTCTGTAGCGTGCTGGAGTTTTATCTGGCCTGCAGCTCGGGAATCTGGTCGGGACAGAGGCTGGGAATAGGAACCATTGGTATAGTCCTCGTGATGACGTATTTTAAACGGTGCCAGAAGAGGGGACAAATGACCAAATCGTGTCCTTGCGCGGACGTCCCAGCAGTCTGCTTTGCGTATCTGGCTGTCTGTAAGAGCGGCTGGAGCAGGCAGGGAAAGGCTGATTGTGAGCATCTGGGGAGAGGGGTGGGTGGGATGGGCTGAAGCCTTGAAGCTGGGATCCCTTTTCTCTCTCACGTCCTGCTCTATCTCTGAGAGTGAAGGAATACATGCTGAGAGATCACGAGAGGGAGTGTCCGACCTCAGAGCCTCATTTCTTGCAGGCTCTGGGCTGTACAATAAGAGTTGTAATTCCCTCTAGTTTGACCGGTGTTCCTTCTCCCCTGGCTGCTGCCCCCGTGGGTCCCTGGGCAGTGTCCAGGGGGTGGGGGTGGCATGAGCAACCATGGAAGGATTGACCCAAGACGACTCCCTCATCTCCTGCCTCCAGAAACAGCCCCGGGGTGAGTCCCTGAAACACTCGTGCCAGCCCAGGCAGCATGTGGGTGAGGCATGCACGCCTGACCTACTAGGATGTGAAATCTAGGGTTCTGGGGTTTCACTCCCTGGGACGCCAAGTGTGATCAGGATGACAAATGCTTGCCTGCCAAAATTTCTCTTGGAAGGACTAGTCACCTGAATTTCTGCAGAATGAGGGTAACCTCAGCTCACACTTGAATTTCTCTTTCATTTGGGGATTACATCAAGCAGTTGGTTAGTGTTCAGTTTTGTCGTTCACGTGGAACATTTTTCTGTGGTATTCTTTTCTCCATTAACTCGATGGGAAAACACAGATGATTGGAGCCTGCAGCGTCCAAGTCAGCCTGAGTCAGGTGATACGCGCCACCTAGCATCCTCCAGTGAGGAACCGAGTGCTGGACCTGAGAGAGGCTGCAGCGGAGAGCCCTGGCACTGCCCGGGGGTGGGTTGGCTCCAGTTTCATGGAAGGAGAATAAAGAAACTGGATTACCATGGAAGAGAACATTCTTGGGGATTCAGGCCAAACAAAAGAATCTTTAAGGGCGACCTATGGGTGAACGTTAAGTTCATTGTGATAATAAGCTTTTTGGGTAGGAGCCGTGATGAGATGAAATTAAAGGCTTCTGGCAGCGCTGTGGAAACCTCCAACAATATCCTGTAATGAATTATTGAGGAATATCACAGTTGTTCTGAGCCTCGGGATGTGGGAGGAAAACTCAACAATGGAAACCATGGTACAGAGCTTCACACTTCCATGCGGATTCAACAGACACCTGTAGAAAGGGCTTATTCGTCAGATGGCTTACAAGGAGGTGAAATGCCAGGTGACATCCTCAGGGAAAGAACAATGGACGGGTTTGTCACTGTCCTTCCTGTTTTGCTTTCTGTTCTCAAGGGTGATTGTTTAATATACAGTAAGTTCAGCTATGAGTAAAGAAAGGCCTTGGAAAAATGAAAATGCAGGTAGCTTTTAGAAAGCAAGCATGTGATCTAAAAGGGCTTCGTTCTGTGAGTCCTCATTTGCTAACATTTGGTCGTTGACCTTGGGTAAGATATAAAATAAGAACCACAATTTTATGATTGCTATTCCCTCCCTGGTGATACTGGCCTTGATGTTGATTGTAGCCTTGGCAGGTCATTGTCGAGCATTTTGTGTGTTGAGCGCGCATTGGTTGCGGCCACAGTTGAAACATGACGGACATTGTTGCTGTTCTGGAGACGGTCCCGGGGTGCGCCAGGTCCAAAGAACGCACTTCCAGGTGTATTGTTAGTGGGATGATAAAGAGCTGTTCTTCTGTGAGATTACTACTTCTTCTTCTTCTTCTTCTTCTTCTTCTTCTTCTTTTACTTAGTTTGTATTATAAAATGCATTGCAAAATCTTAGATAATATTCATAGTTTATAAAGAGAGATTTTTAATTTTCCCACTTAACAAGTTGGTTTAGTTTGCTTTGAATTAGTTTTGTACTCCCTAAAATAAGCATTGTTTTCAAATGAATATTTTTGGCCTGGGCCTCAGAGAGCAACCGGCTTTCATGACGTGATGTTTGGCATTCTTATAATTTACTCTTGAAGAAACAGGCTAATTAGCTTTTGTGATTTTTGTGTTCTGCTTCTAAGTGACAAGGTAAGAGAGAAGGTTTTAGGTGGTTAGGTGCAGTCACATTTCAAATAACACCGTGGAGACTTTAATAATTTTCATGCCATTTGGTAAAAATAAGATTATATACTGATATGTTCTCTTTCTAACATTTTCTAAATACTAGAGATGTTTCGAGGTGCTGTGCAAGAATTTCAAGCAGATAAAAGTTACTATATGGAGCATCTTGAGTCAAATTCATTGAATTCTCATTTTTATGTTCCTCCTCCAACATCCTTGCTTGCTGTTGTTAACCAGTGGTTTGCAAATGAAATAGCTGCTGACTGAGCAACACTGGAAAAGTCCATATAATGTCACCGCAAGGCTGGCAGGGGACCTCAGTCATTTGCCACCTCATCCTGCAAGCCTGCTCACCGATACGACATCCAGGCTCTCCAGATACTTCCTGACAAGGGAAAATACATTGCAGCAATCATTTGATTTATTGATTTTTAAAAAGAATTGAAATGGAAACAGATGTCAGAACCATCCTTACTGTTGTGAATGCTCTAGAAACACTTGTGAGAATCCCGGGATTTGTGGTTTTGTCATTTGGGAAATGC
>PVKU01004471.1:0-146272 GCA_004027475.1 Anoura caudifer | reverse complement strand
GCTCCTCGGGTCCAGCAGCTCGCTCATCACCCTCTGCTGGCTGAGCCGTGCGCTCAGTCACACCTGGTTTCTCTGGACATCTCTGCCCTCCCCTCCTGGGCACAGGCCCAGGGCTGCACGGGCTGGGCCATGCGCTTGACAAATCCTAAACTTTCAAAAGAACTGCCAACTGTTGTCCAGAGTGACTGCCATTTGCATCCCTGCTGACACCACCTGCTTGTTCCCCGTGCCCCCCAGCCCCCCGCCCCGTCACCCAGGGTCTCTCCTCCGCTGGTGCTGAGCTGCGGGGCTGCGTGTGACGCGTCGCGGCGTCCGTGCCTGCCTCCCTCCCGGCCGAGGGTGCGGCGCGTCCAGTCGGCTCTGTCCTCTGGGGGCGCTGGGTTCAGGTCCTTGCCTGTTTCTCTCCCTCCTCCCTGCTGAGTGCTGGCGTTTCTCCCGTCGGCAGCCTCTCCCACAGCAGGCCCCCCACGCTTGTGAACTCTGACACGGGAAGTTGAGCCTCGGTAGCCTTCCTCTCCTCTCTTTCCATGGGGCGGGGCTTTCCCGACCTTCCCCATTTCTGCCTGAAGTTCCAGGTGGGCTCACCATTTCGACAAGACTCTCCCCTGGGGTTTGGGGTGGGGGGTGGGGGGTGCCATGGCACGGGGGTCAGCACGCTGTGTGCCGAGTTTCCCGCCCGCCCTCCCCCAGTTTGGCACCTGCGGTCTCACGGCACGTCCTCTCCCTCAGGGTGTCGGTGCCGCTGCTCAGGATGCTGGACCAGTTGCTGGCCCACGGGTGCTTCGACGTCCTCACCGCGGAGGAGGAGTGAGTGTGCACGCTGTTTCCCCCCGGTGCTGCCCCGCTGCTCGGGCCCCCAGTCCACCTTTGCAGGAGCGGGGGTGGGCCCAGAGGCCGGAGCTCCAGGGGCAGTTTCACAGCGTGTCCGCGGTTGGTCTTCACGTGCCCTGTCAGCATCCTGTCCCCCCGCCCCCCGTGAGGCTGGCGCTGGGCGGCTGGGGGAGCAGGGCGCGGGGACCTGCGGCGATGACAGTGGGCAGGGCGGGGTTGCCGCAGGCTGGGTGCAGGCGCCTCCGTGCCGTGCCGTGTCCCGGGCTCCGCAGCTGCCCGACTGCGAAGGCCCATCACAGCCGCTCAGCCCCACACCTTGTCTGCTGCTCTGTCCTGGGCGGGGGCAGTTCAGGGGGCGGCTCACTGTGTCAGGGCTGTGGTTTCTGGCTGCTCCACTGACGATTCATCTGGTCTCAGAGCTGCTGGGTTTGGCCCCCAGCTGGGTCTCGTGTGGCTGTGTTTCCATGACTTGGAAAGAGCTTTGAAGGTGTCAGGTGGGCCCCGAGCAGCGTCGGCCTCCTGCCCCTTCTGAGGTCTGCTCGCCACCTTGTGTCCTGACCAGCAGCGGCCATTGCTGAGTGGCTGGGGCTTCCTGTCCTCCATCAGGGAGGTCCTGGCACGCACGTTGTCACTGGGCTCAGGCAAATCCTTGAGGGTCCCGAGAAGCCCCCTCCCCTCCGGAGGCTGCACAGAAGCCGACTGCAGACTCGGGGAGGCATGGGTTCGGGACGGTTCTCCTCCACACCCCTCTGAGCAGGCAGGAAGCTGGGCCGCCGCGGGTCCCTCCTTCACTTCCGACACCTCGGTGGTCGGTGTCCTTTGCAGCCTCTGTCCTGTGAGCGTTTGGTCTTCAGTTGTTTCCGGTCAGGGGGGAAGAGGGATCCGGTGCTTGTTTCTCCACGTCCGCGGGGGCCCTCCAGCGCGTGCCTGGGTCTGAGGCCAGCCCCCCGCGTCTGCGGGTCTCCCCGCTGGTTGTGGGGTAGCGGCCTTTCTGATTGTTCTGAGGTCTTCGTGTGTTTTTGGTTTGAATTCTCAAAATAAAATGGCAAGAGGAAACAGCTTCCGTTACGAATGTAGCTCTTTCAATTTTTCTGTCGTTTCGTCAGTTTTTGCTTTGTGTATTTCTGGCCTTACATCTTGGTACATGCAAGTTTAACATCACGTCTTAATAGTTAGATGAGCCTTTTCATTTCCGGTGACGCGGTTTGGTCTTGTATTGACGTGGCGGCACCAGCCCTGGACTCGGAGCCGTGTGCGGTGACAAGCGTCCGCGTGTCTGTTGTCGGTGTGTCTCGTGGGCAGCAGGCAGTTCTGTGGAAAATCTGTCTGGCGGTGTCCGTCTCTCCGCCGGGCCGTGGCATCTCGTCACCTGGTCTTAAACCTGTCTCTCTTGATGCTCCCCCGTTCCCCTTCCTCCTCTGGCTGTGTACGTGATCGGCGACATAACCGCCATCCCCCCACACTCCTCTCGCGTGTTTGGGGGGGTTCCCTCGTCTCAGTTTTCTCCAAGCTCACCGCGTGGCAGTCTCACTCGGTGTTTTCCCCTCTTCCTGGGCAGTGCCAAGGACTCCACGCGTTAGTTCCATTTACAGTTTTAGTTCGGTTTGCTTTGTGTGTTGGTTTTGCCACCCACGGGCCTGCTCTCCTATCGAGCGGCCGCGAGGATGGGGGCTGTCTGGCACAGCTGTGCCCGTGCAGGATCTAGGCGCGGTGACCTGGCGTGGCGTCCTCCAGGGACGCGGCCCTCGGGACGTCACTTGCTGACCGCGTAGCACTGACACCATGCCCTGTGCTCCCCTTGCAGCCATCCCTTCTGTGTGAAGCTGCTTGCGCTTTGTAAGGCAGAAATCCACAAGTCCAAGGACGTCCAGAAACTGCGGTCCAGCATCGCGGTGTGAGTCCCACGTCACCGCTGGCCCAGGCGGGCTGGCAGCCGGGGCGAGGAGGCGGGAGGCAGGGTCTGCGGCCCTGAGCCTGTGTGGAGTCTTGAGAGCGAGAGCGAAGCCATTGCCGCATCCCCAGCTCTGCCCGCACATGGCCTTGGCCGGAGGGCAGTGCAGTATCCCTGCCCTCTGAGGTGTGGCCGGGAGGGCGAGGGGTCTGGAGGCTGCGCTGGGGGTTGCCGTGGCTTTGGGCGCCCTCCTGTGCGCGCCGGCAGTCACCAGGTGCCGGCCCGCAGGTTCTGCGGGATGGTGCAGTTCCCCGGCGCCGTGAGGAGGAAGGTGCTGCTGCAGCTGCTGCTCCTGCTGTGCCACCCATTCCCCGTGGTGAGTGTGTGGCCACCTGCGCCGGGGTCTCCCCATGGCAGCTCGTCGCCGGGGGTTCCGGACGCTGGTGTTGGCAGCGCTGGGGCGGCAGCCGCGGGGTCCGTCCGGATCCGGGTGGGGGCACGGCCTTCCTCTGCCTCTTCAGACATGGGGGGTGCGGTGGGGGGTCCTGCTGCATGGACGCTCGGGTCTCGGGAGCAGCACCTGGGGAGCGGCTCTCCCGTGTCCTCCCCGGGGGCGGGGGGTGAGCAGGTGATGCAGAGTGAGCCCCCCCTCCACCCACCCCCGTGTTTCGTCCGGTGCTGTCTGCCCCTGAGGGCCCTGGGCAGGGGTCTGAGCAGAGGGTCCTGGGTGGCCCCACACCTGAGTGATACCTCCACCCAGAACTGCCTGCCACGGGGTCAGGCTTCCTAGAAGCTCCTTCCTTTGGCTGAAGAAACGCTCTTTGGGTCATGCAGATGTGCCGTTCCCCTAAAGGTAACGGTAGCCCTCACCACGCAGCCGCACCCCTCAGAAATGCGGCTTCTCAGGCCACCTGGCCGGCTGGTGAGGTCATGTGCCGGGTCAGGGGTCTTTCCGCTGTGAGGTGCTTCAGTAAGAGCGGTGTGGCCCGGCCTGTTGGCAGGCGTCCGGCTGCGTCCTGATAGGCTGCTGGCAGCACTGCCAAGGAACCGGGTGGCCTCTCCTGTCTTGGGCACACATGTGGGTGTGGCCAGATCTCCTGAGTTAGGGTCAGAGGTCGGCACGTCTTTCAGGTTTCAGTCGGACTCTGGGGCCCTGTCACCTCTGCTGTGTGTGTCTTGGCCCCTCCCCCGATGTGCTGTGTCCTCTGCAGATTCGGAAGACCACAGCGAGCCAGGTGTACGAGATGCTGCTCACCTACAGCGACGCTGTGGGCGCGGACGTCCTGGACGAGGTCATGGCCGTGCTCAGCGGCACCGCCTGGTGAGTGCGGGCCCCTCCCGTTGCCCAGGCCGAGCACATCACAGGGAGTGGGGACTCGTCCCTCCCTGTCCCCACAGTCTCTCCCCAGAACCCTCTGAAGGGAGCAGGGGAGACGAGGCTCCTGGCCCCTGACGGCCGTGGCCCTTGGTTTTACGAGGGGACAGGGCGGCCGGGAGGGACTCCTCCTGCCTGCTTGTCCTCGGGCTCCCTCCCTCACACCCAGGGCAGCAGACGCGGTGCCTCCTGGGGTGCAAGGGGAAGGTTTTCAAAACGAAATGGCTTTTCTTTCAAGGACAATTTTTTTGTAAGTAAAGAGATGGGCTAAGTTTTTATTTTCCTGTAGGCTTTTTCGTGAAGAAATCACAAAGCAGGCTCTGGGTGCCGATGGGGCCTGGTGTGCCCACGGGGCCTGGTGTGCCCACGTCTGCTGCACGGGGCTGGTGCTCCTGCCGAGCCGCGGTGTCAGAAGCGCGATGGAGTGTGTGGTGTGGGAACACGTGTGTGCCCGTGCCGCGGGGCTGCCGTGCCCACTCGCCTCTGAGGAGGGCCCGCAGGCCTTCGCCCGGTCTTGGTGCGAACGGCCACGCGCAGATGTGTTAGATCAGGAAGGGCGGGGGAAACAGGAAGCAGGGTTCTTCCCTCTCCCTCCACAGATGCGCGGGTGCCTCGCACGCACAGCCCGACCACGAGCTGCCCGTGGGTCTCCAGGTCCACTCTCGGCACGCTCTCCTGCAGTCTCGGTCGGCTTCTTGAGTCTTGGTGGTTCAGGGAGGGACACGTGTGGAGTTGGGGTGGGACGGTGCTGAGGGAGGGGGAGGCGTGGGTGGCGTCCAGAAGCCGGGAAGGTGCGGCCTGGAAGTGCAGGTTGGGGCGGCAGCACTGACGGCGGTGTGGGGGCCGCAGGTGTGTTCCGGGCACTGCACACACCGGCCTGTGTGCTCTCACACGTGCATGCGCTGACGCGCACGCACCCCTGTCTGCACCCTGTTTTGGAGGTGGGACAAAGCTTGCAGAGGTCCAGTGGCAGTCTGCTTGGACCCCGGTGGCCAAGGCCGCGGTGCTGGCTGCAAACCGCCCGTGCTGGGCTCGTTGAGGGTCAGTGCACTCTGCCTGTGGACACGTGGTACGTCCACATGCACCTCCCTGCAAACAGTGATGCTCCGTGAGGTCTGAGCTTTCCAGGGAGACAGTCTCATGACCGTCTTTGTGCCTCCCCCCCCTCCCCGTGACTATTCCAGACAAGGAATGTGGTCTCAGGAGACGGCTGCTCTTCTCCGCGAGCCGCTGAGACTGACCCCATCCTTGGGGTCCGTCTTCAGCATCTTTGGAGGGAGCAGCAGTCTCCCGCACGGGTGACACCCCCTTCAGTGCTGTCAACTCGATAAAAACCCTTAGTCACCTTGAAAAGGACGGTGGAGAGCCAGGTGGCCCGAACTCCTCCCTGGCTCCTCCCGCCGCCCCCACCCCTCCCTCCGTCCCCTCCGTCCTCCTCGGGTGCAGGGGGGCCCTTTCCCTGCACCTTAGTCCCTTCCTGCTTAAAAAGGAACTCCCCTCGCGGTGCTCTGTGGTTGCTAGGGTTAACTTTTATTTTTAGTGAAAGTAGCGAACAGCTTTTAAAATCAAACAGCTTTAAAAAAGCCCTGTGATAACATTTCGGACCCCACCTGCCCCTCCCCTGCTGCCCCACCAGGCACCCCCTTCCCTTGGGTTCCCTGTGACGGCTTTGGCTGCGTCCTCCTGCAGTTTTCCCAGAAAAGGGTTCAGGAGCGGAGCTTGAGTGAGGGACCAGGGTGCAGGTGCTGGGCTGGGTGTCCTTCCCCGATCCGCTCATTGGAGGTGCCTTGAGGTGTCTGCACCCCACAGGAGTTTACTGAGGGCTTAAGGTTCGTGTCAGGTTTGACGCCGGCAGCCTTCCCTGTGGCTGAAGCTGCCCTGCCCTCTCCTCCCAGGGACGAGGAGCTGCACCTGGTGAGGGCCCAGCGGAACCACCTGTGTGACCTCCTTGGAGTCCCCAGACCTCAGCTGGTCCCCAAGGTAACTAACTGCACACCCCCTCAGGCTGCACCAGGGACACCTGGGGCCCTCTCCGTGCCAGGCCCACCGGCGGCTCCATCGAGCTGTGGTGCTGAGCTGCAGTCCAGAGCATCCCGGGCCCATACAACTTGGGGGACCGCTGGGGGTGGAGCACCTCGTGGCCAGACCCCAGGCAGCCCGTTCTTCAAGCCGCGTCGACAAGCTGTGCCCCACGGCAGGTGCCGAGTGCTGGGAGGAAGGGGTTTTGTGCTCCAGTTGCCCTGCCTCCCAGCCCCCCGCCCCCCCACTGGGCACATCTAGGGTGTTCTGTGGAGCATGTGCACCCAGGACAGACCCTCTGCTGGGTGGGTGGCCGTCCAGACTCTCTGGCCCCCGAGGAGCCAGCATGGACCAGACTCTCTTCCCTTGCGTGGCGGAGGCCTCCTTGAGCCGCTCTGGCTCCTCCATGTTGGCCCCCTCGCCACCTCTCGGACACGCTCCAGCCTGGGAGCTCTGTCACCCCACAGGGTCTCCGGGGCCTGTGGGTCTGTCCACCGAAGCCACCAATGTCCACGGCTGTGGCATGTGTCACCACTGCAGTTCCGTGTCTCGTGGCCTCGAGCTGTCCTTGCAGGTTCTCTGTGGCCACAGGCGGGTTTCTGACTCCCGTGCGCCCCTGGCAGAGGCCCAGGGCTTGTCTGTCCATCAGCCCCACAGGAGCTGCAGTGGGGTCACTGGGATGGAGCCACGCCCCTCCCTTGCCCATGTCCTTGCTGGCTGTCCCCTGGACTTGGGTCAGGGCCTGGCCTCTGGAGCAGCTGTGCCTGAGCTTTTCAGAGGACGAGGAAGAACCGCTCTGCTGGCATTGGTGTTGGTCACACCCAGGGTGGGGCCCAGTCCCTGCACACCCATCACCAGCACCCAGGCCTTGCTGTGCTAACGTGGGGCGGGTGCCCGCGCGGACGGCCTAAGCTACGAGGTGCAGGCAGCAGAGTCCAGAGCGAGGGCTGTTCATTAGCATGTGCACCGGGCTTGCACTTCCTGGGGGGGCTGAGCACCTCTGTGGTCGCCGGCCGTTTGGACATTCGCCCTTCGCCTGGTCGGATCTTTCCGTGTTTCCGCTGGGTTGCCCATCTTTTGATGCTGTATTTGTAGGGTGCGCCTTCTCGTCCTTAGATTGAACGTCTCCCACTCTCCCGCCTCGTCTTCCCTTTTTATCTTACGGATGCTGTTGAAGATACGTTTACCTATTTCCAGGTTTTGTCTGTAGCCCTCGGATTTTTTTCCCTGAAAGCTCTGTTCCACCGTGACATTTAGACTCACGATCTGTTGCCGGGTTCTGCGTGTGGTAACGGAGAGGTCAGCAGGCGGGTTTTTCTGTACACAGCTGACCCAGCCCCGTTCTGGCCACGGCACCTTGTCCATTGTCCCAAGTCAGGGCTCACGGCGCGGCTCTCCTTGGAGTCTCCGTTCTCCGTGGACTTCCTGTCCGTCACCGAGCCCGTCTTACAGACGGACGTGCAGGCCCTTCAGTCCCAGAGATGCGGGCGGGTCTGGGGTCTTGCATCCGTTAGGTCCTGGCACTTAGCTGTCCCCGTCCTCCAGCTGTCCCCTTCAAGATGGCCTTGGGTCGACGGGTCAGCGTGCACAGCGGAACCTGGCAGGAGCTTGGCTGGGGCTGCTGGGAGCCAGCGTTGGTGACACAGCGCGGTGACCGCGGCCCTGCCTGCTTTCCTGGGGACTCCTCTCGGCGTGGAGCAGAGGGGCTGCCCGTCGGCGTGCGGTCGCCCCCCCAGTTCCTGGCCGTCCTTCTCCTCCTCCCGTTGCTGCTCCTCCTTGCATTTCCGTTTCAGAAGCCACAGCTCCCTTCCTGACTGACTGCGGTCTGGAGCAGGGTTGGCGCTGGGCACGGGGCTCTCGCTCTGGCACCCCCTGCCTCCGGGCCCGTCTCGGAGCCGCTGGCTGGGCCGCCCTCGACTGTCGCCTGTCGGAGTGTTGCTTCCTTACCGCCCCTCGTGGTGCCACAGTGGTGTCACCTGGGTGCGCCCTTCTCTCAGGCCCCACAGACACCCCTTCCAGGTGCCAGGTGGGGCAGGTGCCCATCTGGTCGGCCCTCAGGCGACGCTGTGAGGAGTGCAGGTGGCAGGTGAACACGTGACACTTCCTTGCGTACGAGCCAGAGGCGCCCTCAGCGTCCCAAGTAGACGTGCATTTATGTTCTCATTAGGAAAACTCTGCACGCAGACGGGTGAAGTCAGGGGGGACGCTGCAGGAGCCTCCCCATCTGCCGAACACACAGCCCTGGGGGCATGGCACTGGCGCAGCTTCCTGCAGGACGCAGGACCCGTGCTGTCCAGCCTGACCCTCCTCCATGTCCTCTGCAGCCTGCTGCCCACTGAGGCCAGTCCTGGGAGCTGAGCCCATGCGCCCATTGGATGGAGGAGCCGCCAGATGGGACGAGCAAAGAAAACCTGGACATGGCGCCTGAGCCGTTGGCTGGTGCCTTTGCTGAGGGACTCGGAGTGTGTCGCCATGGAGGCGGCTTTTCATAGCACGCATCCTGCACTCGAGTGCCCTGGGCTGTCGGTGCTTTTGTCTTACACGCAAACCCATGTCTTATAAAATCCTGTGCTGAGCAGTCTACGTCTGTCTGTCTGTGTGAATGGTGGGGCCGGCTGCCTTGGGGCAGAGTGAGGGGGCAGCCTGACAGGGCACGTGAACTGGAGGCCGCAGGGCTCGACCCCTCCCGCTCTGCTGCCCCAGGGATGGGGTGGCCCTGGGTGGGACAGGCTGTGCTGGTGCTGAGGGGCCCTGTCCCCCCCGGGCCTTGCTCGGCCCAGCTGAACGTCAGGTGCTGCGAGGGCATCACTGGACTTTGGAGGGGCCTTTCCCGCCCCGTTGCAGCGTTCAGCACCCGTGGGAGTCATTCACCCTCATGCAGCTCTGACAGCCGGAAAAAGCCATTGCCGTGGTTTTGGAGTCCTGCCCACGGCCAGCTGCGGCCGCGCAAGGGCCTGCGATGGCAGCGCCAGACCCTGACTGGCAGGTGGGCGTCGGGGGGCAGCCTCCCTGGCCTCTGCTTCGAGGGGGCGACCTGGATGCAGCGTCCCAGGACGCAGGTTTGGGTGACGTGGGAAGTGCTGCAGCTCACGTATGTGACTCTGGAAAAGTCATCCTTTTTCTCACTTGTCCGGCACCAGCTCACGCCGCGCGTCTGAAAAGCCAGCAGGGCTGATGTGTGTGAAGGGTTTGCCGCTCGAGTGCCGAGGACTCTCGGGGGCTGAGGCTGGCCTGCCGGGAGCGTCCTTCAGCTTCCCACCGGCCTGACCTCCGCCACGGGTTGAGAGGGAGCAGGCGGGTGCGGGACGCAGGAGCCCCCACCCGCCTCTGAGGCGCAGGTGTCCGTGTGCTGTGCTCGGGGCCAAAAGCCCGGGGCTGTGGGCTGTGACTGTGCCTGGGCGGGAGCGTCCTGCCCTCGTGGGACGTCGGTGACGGCAGGTCTGTGGGCGGAGGCTGCGGTGGGCCCTGCTGTGTGACCTCCCCACGGGCTTCACTGCTGCCCCGAAGGTTGGCGTTCTCCTGCCTGGGCCAAGCCAAGCGCAGGACAGGCTGGAAGCGTTTCCTGTCCATGTGCTCGACCTGGTGGCCAATCACCTGGAACCCCTGGAAGAGAGAGCCTTTACCTCAGTCGTGTGAGGGCTGTGGCTGGGAAGACCAGCGCCCACTCCAGTCCTCCGCGCGCGTCCCTCCTGAAGGTTGCACGTAGGGAGTGCTCCTTTTCAGGCAGAAGACTAGCTGGAGACCCCCGGGCTGGCAGAGGCCACCTGGTGAGGGTCCTGGAGGAGCAGCCTTGGGCCACGCTGGTGCGAGGTGGCCACGCAAAGGCCCCCCCTGCTGTGCACCAGGTACAGGACACGCAGCAGGTTGGGGGGTGGGGGGCCATGCCTGCCCAGCAGCATCTGGACCTTGGCTGCAGAAAACCAAGCAAGCGGCCTCTGAGAAGGAATAGAATCTCTAGCATAACAGAAACCCCCGTAAGCGATCGCGGAGACGGGAGGGTCCTCCAGTGCTGGTCTCATTTTGTGATCCACGGACACTGAGCTGATCTGCTGGCCAGCGGACAGTGTCCAGCTGCCTCTGCTCACCCTCAGGCCCCGCCGGTCACCAGTCGCTCACACCAGGTACCCAGTGGCTGTGAACACCTTGTGCAGCTGTGGTTTCCGGAGCCCACCTGAGTCCAAGTGACAGGTCGGTGGAAATCCCTGGGCCCCCATGACTCAGGCTGCAGCCAGAGCAGAGCAGGTGATGGACTGTGGGCTGGCGCAGTGAGCACAGGACCTGGTCGGTGACGGCCCGTTTCCTGCTCTGTTCTCATGGATGGTTTGTCTCGGTCCATGTGCCTCCTGAAGTCACCGCAGCGGCTGCACCCCTAGGTGGTCCCTGGGACACACACTCACATCCACCCAGACCGGCACCTGGCGGCCCTGTAGACAGCGTCCGCCAGGACCTGACCAACCAGCCCTGATACCGTCACCACATAGGATGTGACCCCAAAGTCCTTGGGGTGACGGGGTGGCAGAGGACATGGTCCATGTCTTGGTCTGAGGTGGGTGTGCAAAGTGTGCACAGCCTGTCAGGTGTGTGGTGAGGGTGGGGTCCCACGCAGTGCCTGCCATGCACCAGCCGCCACGTCCCCACCACGGGTCCCACATGGGGTGTCCTTCCCAACCTGCCCTCTAGCCCTTGTTACCTGCTTGGCGCCGTGGCTGCTGCGAGCCTGTCAGCTGAAGTGGAGGAAGTCCCGGCCCTCCTGCAGGTGCAGCGACCTCAGGTTGTCCTCAAACGCGCCCCCTGTCAGGTCCTGCGGGAGGGGCAGCGGGTCTGGCTTGTCCGGACCCCCCTCGGGCTGGACTGGAGGCCCCCACAGCCTCCCTCCACATTTGGGGTTCCCTGTGGCCAGCTGTCAGGGGTCTACTTGGCGCTGCTGCTGCTGCTGCTCTGCTCTGGGGGGTGGGGCGGACAGGACACTGGGGGCAGTCGGCCACAGCATCCCACTGGGCGCTGGTAGGAGGTGTGGGTCTGTGAGACATCTCCACCTGGCCTGCCCAGTGCCTCTGAGGAGGGCAGCGGACCCCACCCACCTCTGCAGGGGCCACAAGTGGGCAGCAGCCCCAGGGCCACTCAGCAACCAGCTGCTGATGGATCCTGGCCTCCTCCTGCTCTGTCCCCACCCCTGCAGCAGAGAGGGGGTCGTCGCCCAGCAGGCAGACTCCGTCCAGGTCGCACCTGGTCCTCCAAGGTCCCTGAGATGACCCCAGAGCCCACAGACAGGTGTCCTCATGTGGGACACTCAGCAGTGCCACATTACTCAGAAAATGATTTCAACAACCCAGCCGCAGGGCGGGCGAGAAGGGGTCCTGGCCTCTCTCTGGGGGACCCCAGTGTAAAGCCTGGAGCTGAGAAGCAGGCACAGCCGTGTGGGCCCCGGTGCCCCTGTGACCGCAGAGACCATCTGTGTGATTTACAGAGATGCAGCCTGTTTCGGGAGGACACCGTGGTGGCCGCCACCCTCCTGGCCCCCAGAGCAGCAGTCTGTCACGGTCCAGGGCTGGTCCCAGCCACAGGGTCCTCGTGCCCCACGGCCACAGCCCAGCACTCACCAGCTTCACGCAGATGACGAAGGGCGGCCGGGCTGCTCGGAAGTGCAGGATGGGCACCCGGGGCTTGGGCCGTTCCTGAGGGGCGAGGTGGGCTGAGGGCGGGGCTCCATGCTCCTCCCGCACAGTGCCCAGCACCGCTCAACTGGACCTGCCGGGCTGGACCCGGCATCGCCGCCCCCCGCCCAGCCACCTTACAGCCACCGCAGAACCCACCCAAGGCGGGCGACAGGGAGACCTGGTGGGGAGACTGGGGTGTGTGCAGGTGGCTCCGAGGCCTCAGAGAGCCCAGGAGTCTGGGGTCTGTGTCTGCTGGGCCTGGCAGCCGTCAGGGCCTTTCCCAGGGTGTCCACTCAAAGCCCAGGGCAGCACCCTAGGGGCCGGCCCGGCGCAGTGTGCACGACCAAACCCTCACCGCCAGGGGCTCCGGGGGCCCACATACGGGAGAGTCCTCGTAGCAGTAAAAGCCCTTCCTGATCTTGTTCTCGTCCACGTCACAGAAGGCCACCACCTGGGGGAAGACAGGACGCTAGCCTCAGGGCTGGTGCTGCTGGACGTGGGGGCATGGGATGGGGCCAGCGGAGGGGCGGGGCCCACCTTGCGCCGCGCCCTTGCCGTGAGGCTGCGGTAGAGTCGACGGCCCTGCTTGCCTGCGTTCCAAATGGTGAAGGTCGCCCAGTGTGGCAAAGCCCGTTCTTCCAGGAAGTGGACACGGTGGGTCCAGATGGTGGTCCTGTGGAGGGAAGGCTGTGAACGGGGCCCCGGCCCTCCTTCCCCCACCCCCTGCCCAGCCTGGCAGGGCCCCTTGGTCCACGTCCCCTGGTCTTCATCACCTCGCACACTCCGCACGCTACCCCTCACCCTGTGCGCTCAGCTCCACCAGCTGTTGGCTGAATCGGTGAACCCAGAATGACCTGCCAGATCCCACAGCGGTGCCCACCCTCAGGCACCTCAGGACCCACTGTTCTCACGGTCGCGCACTCAGGAAGCACGGCAGACACCAGGCCCAGGCCCTGGGGAGCCCACAGGAGACGTGGCCACCCCACCATTGGACACCTGCAGCCACAGTGAACTCAAGCAGAAGGACCTGGACATGCCCTTCAAGCCACCACACGGCTCAGTGTCCCATGGAAGAGGCCCAGGTGGCCGGGTTGTCTTCCCCAGGCAGGGCCCCTCCATCAGTCCCTGGCTCCGCAGAGACGGTAGGTCCAGGCCTGGCCACGGGGTCTGCCAGAGCCCCAAGCATTGGGCGGGGCGGGGGGGGGCAGCACACTCAGCCGTCCCGGTTCCGTGTGTTCTAGCAACGTGCGGAGCTGGGCGAGGCCTGCCCTTCTGTCAGGAAGGGCACAACCGCTGGGCACGGCCCTCGGCCCTGTCTGCCCACCTCCTGCGTCGCACCGGCACGATCACGGCTGTGCTGGGCGGCCGAGGTTTGCGGGGGTGCTGGCGCTCGGAGACGCTGAGTCCCTAATCCTGGCTGCTTGACACCACATCTCAGAAAGAAACGCGCAGGAT
Organism: Anoura caudifer; assembly: GCA_004027475.1. Lineage (NCBI taxonomy): Eukaryota > Metazoa > Chordata > Mammalia > Chiroptera > Phyllostomidae > Anoura > Anoura caudifer. The sequence continues at coordinate 133,044 of PVKU01004471.1, read as the reverse complement.
GCGCACACTCCAGGCCGATGACACGCCATGCGGGCCTGGCCACAGTGCCTGTGGCTTTGCCAACATCCAGGGAAATGAGAGAAGTTTCTAATAACAAAAGGAAGACGAACTTCACACAAGTGAGACCTGGCAAATTCACGAAATGCTGAGCAAGAAAGAGGCAGCTTTAGTCACTTCCAACGCTCCCTCCTCCAGGCAGGGAGCGGGTGGGACAGCCCGGGCCGGAGGTGCAGAGCAGGGTCTGTGGCATCAGGGGGTTGGGCCGGGCAGCAGCGGAGGGGCCCTGGGGGCTCTGCCAGCGAGGGAGGGGCTTGCCGGCATGCGCCCTCCGCCACAGGGCGAGCAGGCAGAGGCGGCTGCAGACACAAGGCCTCTGCTCGGCGCAGGGTCTGGCCTTTTCTGAGACTTAAACTGCTTCTCTTTGTCACCAGTTTTCTTCAACTCAAGGCCCAGGTTGAGTGAAACTGCCACCAGGGTGGCCCCACGGTCTCCGTGGACACTTGCAGGACAGGAAGTGGCCTAGACCAGCCCTCCGGACTGCCAGCCAGACTCGTCTCAAAGCCCCAGGGCAGGGCGACGCGGGGTGCATGTGCAGGCCGGCAGGTGGGGCAGCAGTGGGGGGGGCACCCCGAGAGCGGTCCCAGAGGGGGACACGTCTGACCCGTGTCACATGGCCTGCGGCACGGGTCCCAGTGCGAAAGGAAAGCAAGGCTCAGAGGGATGCGGGTGTTAAGCGACCTCTCTGTGCCTCCCAAGTCTTAGGGGTCTCCCGTCTGAACACGCCACACACGTGAGCCGGTAAGACCGCAGCACAGAGCACGTCCGTGGCGGGCACTTCCTCCCAGGAGCCCTTTCTCTGTGTGCTTTCGCTACTGATGGTCAGGGAGGACACACTGCCAGTGTCCTTCACGCCCCCCTCTGCCTGCTGGAGGACACAGTGTCCTCGCCCCAGGGCTGGGCCGCGCAGGGGCCGGCACGCAGGTTTCCCCGGAGCTGCAGATGGGCACTTCTGTCTGCAGGAAGTGTCTGGCGACGCGTGGCACCAGCGGGCCCAGGGGCTTGGACGGAGGTGGTGCAAGAGCGCGAGAGGCTGGCAGGAGAAGACACAGCCCGCGGCGACCCCGGGGGGCGACCCCAGCCGCAGTGAAGCAGAGGTGCAGCGTCAGAACGCAGCGGCGGGACGCCCCGGTGCGCGAGAAAGTGCCCAGGGTGGTCCATGCAGGCCGAGGGCAGCCGGGCCCTGGGCTGCGCAGCCTGGCAGGAAGGGGAGCCTGGGGGAGCAGGAGGCTGACAGGTGGGTCCCGGTTTCTTTGACAGGCTTTCTCTGGTGCCTCTTGGTGCCTGAAGTGCTTCAGTGAAAATCCCTGAATGATACACGCGCTGACCGCTCCTCTTTTAGGAAGGAAAAGAGGTGGAGCGCACTCGGGGGGGAGAGCGAGGGAAGTCGGTCCTGATGAGCCCCAGGCTCTCGTTAAGCTCATCACGCTGGGCGGTCTTCCCACCCTGCTCGGAGCCCTTAATCCCACACCGAAACCGCGTGAGGTCACGTCTGCTGTGGGTGGCAGAGCCTCATGCTGCAAAGTCAGGGAAAAAGGCCCTGATGTCAAAGACACGCATCGTGCAGGCGGGATGGGGCGCGGGGGCTGCGGCTGAGCCCTCCAGCCTCTTGCCCGGCCCCCCCTCCACACGCACCACCAGCCCCACCGTGGGCCGGCGAGCCGGCAGGCAGCACCAGGCGCTTTCTTTCCATGGGGTCTTTGGGGGACACGCAGCAGAGAGTCCGGGGCCCCCGTTTCACGACTCTGTAGTTGCTCCCCTCCCCCGATGTGGCGAGAGGGGTGCCCTGCCCCTTGGTGTGTGGGCAGCACCCCCCCTCCCCCCCGCCCCGCTCAACTTCTCCAGTCGAGAAGCCACACCTTTGACGTTCGACAAGTCTCTCGGCCTCCAGGGGAAGCTCGGAGCGAGCCGGCTGCCAGGACCTCGGGGGCACAGCCCTGCCTCCAGCCCCTCAGGCTGAGAGGGCCCCCCGACAACAGACCTGTCTGAAGAGCCCATTGGTTTCTGTCCCCAAAGTGAACACAGTGTGATGGTGAGGGGCAAGGGACACACTTGTCACCGTGAGGAAAACGTAACACGCGTCCCCGTGCACGCGGACGCAACGCCCCGCTCAGAGTGAAGGCACCAAGACACCTTCCCTCCTCTCAACGCCCTGCGCCCCACAGCTCTCCCACCCGGTCCCACCGGCCCGGTGCGGAGGCTCAGGCCCCCGAGGGAGACGAGGGAAGCAGGGTGTGGGCTGGCCGCCTCCTGGCGCCCCGAGTAGGGCTGTGGCTCAGCCCCGTCCCCTCAGCTGGGGTGGCGGCGGGCACCCTGCCCACCTGAGGTCACTTCCTGCACGTGAACTGCACCCGAGTTCACTCGTGCTGGACCCTGGGCCCCCCCAGCCCCTCCGAGTCCACAGCGCCCCCCGCCCCGGGTCGCGCCCTGCGTACTCGAGGATGGAGTGCGTGGCCGCGCCGGGGCGGTAGCGGTAGAGGAGGAGGCTCTGGTCCACCCGGACAACCCCGCCGCCCTTCCGGAGGTGGTCGTAGAAGAAGAGCAGGTCCTCGGGCACGCCCTGCGGTGGGGGGAGGAGAACAGGTCCACGTCCCCTGCTTTGTGCCTGAGTTTGTTCACTCGGGCCTCGGGTCGCCAGCCACCCGGCCAGCCCTCACCCTCCCGGTCACAGCCCGCGAACCGCACACCCAGCTGCCGCAGCCTACGGACGGCGCTGGGGAACCGCGGCCCCGTGCAGCTCTGTGCGGTGTTGGAGAAGGGAGGTGGTGGCCGGGTCCACCCCTCCAACCACGGAGACCAGGCCTCCTGCCCTCAAAGGCAGTGTAAGGATGGGGGGGGGGGGGGCGCAAATACACTCATCAACCCTGAGGTTTCTTCTTCGAGAGGAAGAAGCATTGATGAGAGACACACCCCAACCAGGGTCTGCACCCTCAACCTGCTGGTCTACAGGACGACACTGCGGCCAGTGGGGCCGCACCGGCCAGGGCGTGAGGTGTGCCTGCTAGTTTGCTGCTGGAACATTTGGTCTCAGACTGTCTGCAGAGGGACCGGTCAGCAGATCAGCAGCCAGGTCTCCATTTCTAGGCCAGTGTGGCCCGAGCTCCTGCCCCGTTTGGGCAGCAGTGTGCAGGGGCGCCTGCCCCGGGGGCAGGGAGACAGGCTGCTCCTCCCCACTGACCACCTGTCCCCCAGGCTCTCCCACACACAGCTCCTCACCCAGGATGAGGTAGCTGGGGGCCTGGGCCAGGGCGCCTGCAGCCTCCACCCAGAGATCCCCTGCTTTTGGCACAACAAACGTGCCCAGGCCCGGCTGTGCCCCGAGACGCTCAGCAGAGCCCAGCGGGAGTGGTGTGGGGGGCCGTCACAGGCGGCGATTTCTAAGCCCCGAGTCCTACAAGCGGGCAGGGCGGAGGCCCATGCCGGGAGGGACGGACCCCCCCCACCCCCAGAGGAGGGCTCCGCGGGGCAGCCACACTTACCCGCCCGCCCTCGTCGAAGGGGCCCACGTGCGAAAACCACGCCCGAGCGCAGAACCAGGACGGCATGATCACGGTTGGGCCGTTGGAGGTAAAAACCTAGAAGCCATTGACATCGGCAGGGTTAAGAACAGCTTGTCACACGCACCCTGTAGTTAATTCCCACGGCGCGCCATGAGAAAGTGACAGGCTTCTCTGCACGTCCAAGGGTCAGGAGACCTGACCGCCAGATGGACACTGCCCGCCTCCCACAGCCGAGGCCAGCCGCACCCAGCTCCTGCTCGGCTGACGCTCCCAGGCCGTGGGCGAAGGAGCCCCCGGCTGTGCATTGACGGCACAGCCAGGCCCCGGCACACACACGTGGCAGCCGGCACCTGAGTTACCTTAAGGGCGACGGGAGCACAAGGACAGAAATGGAGCAGACAAGAGCCAGGAAAGCTCAGCACTGGGGGCGGCTTCTTTCCGTCCCATCAGAACAAGGACAGAGGGGCTTGTCCCCACGGCTTCTTTCCGGCTTTTCCACAGCGCTCACTGCTTGTCAGGTCTCCTTCCCCCAAAAGGCAGTGCTGGGGCTCGGGGTCGCCGGGCACACAGGGGACAGGGGAGCCGGCTCCACGGCAGGACGGAGCAGCCTCCGTGGGTTCCCAGAGTCCTGCGGGCCGTCACCTCCAGACTCGATGGCGCCTGGCGCTCGGTGAGACGGTTCACGTTCCCTGTGCGGCTCTCCGGACTCGCACACAGGAAGGGGCCGTTCCAAACACGCAGCAGACGCCCAGGAAAGTGTCCCCCTCAGCGGCAAGGCCACGGGGGGAACCAACAACCCAAGTTCGCTGGCCGGCACATTCTGACGGTCAGCGTGTTCACTGGGGCTTGGTCTCCGTGAGCACCTGCGTGTTCCCAGGCGGAAGGCTGGCTGGCTCACGCGGAAATGGCTCACGCAACACACACCCGCCATGGTTCTCTCTCCTGCTGGGACCACTGCTACACGACCCTACATTATTCCGGGCTCTGGATGAGCCTCAGCCTCTGCCGGGTGAGAGGCCAGGGGTCAGAGGCCAGGGGTCAGAGGCCAGGGGCCAGGACAGCACCAGCAGCAGCGACCTGCTGGCCAGGCAGCACACAGTCAGAACCACTTAAGTGAAGCGCATGAGGAGAGAGAAGCCCCTTTGCTGAGCAGCTTGTGTCTCTTTAAAGGTGGGTGCACTGCAGGTGAGAGATGGAAGAACGTTACACACTCGCAAACTCTCCAAGACAAGAGTTTTCCTCGGAAACATGTTCACCTCCCTCTGCCACGCTGGCCCTGGCATGAAGAAGTCCCGGGGAACCGCACGAGGCTCTCAGTGGCGGCAAAGGCCAGCGTCCGGCTAGCGAGGACCAGGAGAGGCCACGTGTGGGTCTGTGATTCCTGCCCCACCCCAACCCCTGGTTCTCAAGGTCTGGCCCTGCAACGTGTTAGGACACCTTGGTCCCCTGCCACCTGTGTAAGAGGCCCTGCCTAGGGCGACTGGGTTCCACGTTGGGGGAGGAAGAGAGAAGCATTAAACCCCGCAGCCCACGCGCCCAGCCCGTTTCCCTGTGAGAGCGAGCGAGCCTGGCACGAAGGACACGTGTCTTGAAGCACTCTGAAAAGTTACGACGTGAGGGTGAGTGTGAAAATGAGCCCGGGGGAGAGCAGATGCCTTCATGCCCAGCTCCACCCCCCACTGCCAGGCCTCCGTGTCCCCTGGGGGACAGAAGGACTCTCGGGGACCGCAGACCCTGCTGGCCTCACGGCCGGGGGCTGGCGCCTCGACTGCTCATCTGTGGCCCAGCTCTGCTGGCGCCGTGCAGAGCAGCCCTGGCCCCGTGGGCAACAAAGGCCTGGCTGTGCACCAGTCAAACTTTGCTTACGAAACAGGCAGCACAACAACCTGCCAGGCCCTGGCCTAACTGGTGAGGCCGGGACCTTTGACTTCGACTTAAACGAAAACCACTCCAGTTGCTGAGCCTGCCTCCCTCAACAGACTCAGAGTTCTTGGAACCCAAATGAAATAGGCCCAAGAGGCACAAATGCTTCCACTTTGGTTTTGCATGTTCTTACACATGCAGGTAAATTGCAGGCAGTGAACCTGCTGCTCAGACGGTGCCGGGGGGACTCCGGGGCTGCGCAGCCCAGCAGAGGGCGCTCTGGGCCGCGAGGCGGGACAAGAGAGCCGGGGTCAGAGGTTCAGTGTCAAAGCCCGCGCTGCCAGGCCCCAGGCAGGGCCCCGAGGCTGCGGGGCTGCGCCTGCAGCTCGCTTCTGCTGGACAGGGATGGGCCCCCCCCGCCCCCCCCCGAGACTGAGACCGACGCTGGGTTTTCTAGTCCATTTCACTGACTTCCGTTTCCTCTTCACTGTCCAGCTGTCACTCCCGCTTGTGTCACCAACCGAGAAATCAGATAACCCGGTTTCTGAGAATTCTGCCCCAAAGAAGGTTCCCCACGTGAGGCCTCGCGGGCCCAGGCTGCTGCTCTGCGGAGCCTGCAATGTGGGCCCCCCCCCCATTCTGCGCCAGCAGAAAGTGCCCGCGGCAACCTGAGCTGTGCGCAGCTCCCAAACGTGCACGGTGGGTCCCGAGGGGCTCGGGTACGGAACGAACGGAGCCCGACCCATGAGCTGCCCGTGCCCCGGGGCCTCAGGAAAGGCCCAGGAAGGGCGGTGGGTGGGGACAGACACTTCTAAATGCTTTCAGCGCTTAAAAGGGAGAGGAAGCGAGGGCTGCAGACTTAAAATGAGCTCCGGTTTTGTGCACGAAGGAGACGCCCTGGCGTTAGAAAGAACCTGAGCGCCCAGAAAACCTCCCTGACCCCACCGGGCACCTCAGCAGGAAGTGCTACGATTCTTTCGGAACAAGGGCAAAGTTCACGTGACTCATTCCCAGAGCCCTGTGGCTTCTTACCCTTATTTCTAAATTCTGATTTGTTGGAAGACTATCTATCTTTAGACAGATAACAAGTTTCCAGTATTCCGACATTTTAACATCCACATAGCAACCAGAATAAACTCCGATGTGGCGCCTGCATGTAGCCGCCACGGCGGAGAGTGGGAAGCTTCCCCCCTCGGGGACGGCGCGGAGGGGCGCCCCCGCCCGAACGGGTGCCCGTTCGCGGGGACGGCACCGTGGCCTCCACACGAGGAGGCGGAGGCCAGGGCAGCAGCCCGGCCCGGGCAGCGCACGCGGGTTTCAGGTTTCATGAGTGCGGGCTGGTCGGAGTCGGGCAAAAACCGCTGAGCTCAAGGGACAAGCGTTTCAGGAAGACACACAGAGATACACGTGAGACCTCACGTGTTCACACAAACGGAGAAGCCCTGTCAGGGCCCGGCGGCGCGAGGGCGAGGGGCTGTCCCTTGCGTGCGCGGCACCCGTCTCCTCAACCGGCGGGAGTCACCTTGGCTCCGCTGCGTACCTCAGGGGGGCGTGCCACGGGGCAGTCGGCCCTGCAGCCCTGGGTCTTGCGGTCGAACCCTCACGTTTCATGGAAGCAACACGGACCTCTGGGGCAGCGACCGGCCCGCGGCACCCGCTCCCCACAGGCTGGGAGGGCCCGGCCCAGTCAGGGCCCAGACAGCGGAGCTTTCTCAGCAGCGTGGCCCTAGCCCTCGGCCTCCGGGCCAGGACTCAGGAGACACCTTCCGGGGTCAGCCTGCCCCTGCTCCCCCACCATCGCGGCTGCTGCGGACCCCACGAGGTGGGCTGAGCTCTCACCTCCACCCAAGGGTGTCCTCTCCAGCTCTCCTCCTCTCTCTGGGGTCCTCCTCGAGAGGGAAGGAACACATGGTACCCCCAAACCCATCACCATGGCCAGCGCTTTTGTCAGCCAGTCTGGGACCAGGGTGACCCGTGCTGATGAGATGAAAAATCATGCTCAGAGCCCTGGGAGGACAGCCACCACCGGCAGGGTACCCGGCGGAGTTGCCCTGACATCTCCCAAGACACCACCGGGGTCTGAGGAGGAGCCAAGGAGGGTGTCCGAGAGCTGTGGACTGCAGCGCACGTGGCAGCCCCAACCTCCAGTGGGACTACACGGAGGGAAGTGAGGACAAGGGGGCCCTGGGGCTGGCGTCCTCGCAAGAAGAGGAAGAGACCCTGGGAATGAGGACACAGGCTGAAGGTGGCCTCAGGAGAGACCAGCCCTGCGGACACCTTGACCTTCGACTTCCAGCCTCCAGACTGAAGAGTGAGTGTCTGCTGTGTTAGTCATGACATCGTAAGTAGGTGGCAACTCCAGGAAGCATGAATCCCAGAGCGGGGCACGGAGAAGGGGGCGGGGGGAGACAGGGGCGCTTCCCATCTGCCCCGTCCTAGTGCAGAGCCAGGCACCGGCTCCCCCAGGGCCCGGCCGGACCCCCCAGGGGCAGCCTCAGGGTTAGGGTAGCTCCCCGTGGAAGGCCTGTCCCGGGCGCTCAGGGCGGCACAAGCCTTAGCCGTTCTGCGCGGACAGCTGCCCCGCCCCGGTCACCTGGAGTCGGTGCAGCGCCACCTGCACGCACAGGTGGGACTCTGCACGGTCAGCGTCTGCTCAGCGCACACATCACCCCAAATGATGCCCCTCACACCGAGCAACGAAGGTGGTGGGTGTGGAGACTGAGCGCAGGCCTCCCCCGGGGCGACTCGCCTCCTGGGAGCAGTGGGGGGGGGTCCGCAACTACGGCGGCTGAGGAGCGGCTTCAGTAAGAGATCGTCTCTCGGGTTATGGTAAGAAGCTCCAGACTTCAAGGTCCCCAGCTTGCCGAAGGAAACCATCTGGGAGCGTCCCACCTTCGAGGTTTCCATGACGTGTGACAGCTCAGGCTTCCTGTCAGCCCTCGGCGCAGAACTTGTGTTTGCGGCTGAAACGTGCCTGCTGCGTGTGAGGCAGTCACGCACCCCCTGCCTGAGTCCCATTCTGCCCGAAAATCGAGGGCAGGTCAGGAGCCCGGCTCAGCAGCTTCACTCCCTCGGGTGACCTACCCCTTCCTCGGGCCTCAGCCTGGGCGCCGAAATGTCCTTCCCAAGGCTCCCCGTCCAGCAGCTACCAAACGCCCGAACGCAGGGGCCCTCTGGGCAGGGCACCCCATGGAGGCTCTTGCAGCCCTCCGCCGAGTCAGCTGTGGTTCTTCATTCAGGAAAACACACAAAAAACCGTGAGTGCATGTCCTGGGAAAGTGTCTGCACGTGAGAGGCCCAGGCCCGACCCGTGAGCCTGAGGCCGACCTCGGGGTGGAGGAAGGACCAGGAAGCCTGGGGGCCTGTTCCCCACGTGGCACGGGGCTCGACGAGTCCTACCAGCAGGTGAGTGCACCACCAGCACCCTCAGCAGCACGTTCTAGTCTGGACCACGCAGGTCTGATGGTTCAGAGCCGCCTGGTATGTCCCGCAAGCAATGCCAGGACTCGGAGAAGACGGTGCAGTTGGCCCACCTGAGGTGGCCGCACACCGCACGTGCCAGGCTGGGAAGCCACCTGGCACCCTCAGAGGGAGGTGACTGTTGGGGAGCTAGGCCTCGCGCTCCCAGAGCCTGTGGGCTGCCGACAGCAGCGGCCCGACCCTCTGGCCACAGCTGCCTTGTCCCTCGGGGCTGCCCCCGAAGGTCCTGCGCTGGGTGACCCAGCACACTGCCCGAGGCTGGAGGAGCAGGGGCAGATGCACCGGCTTCCCTGCCCCTTAACCGCTCTCACCTGGGAGAGGCCGTTCAGGGGCGTTCACCTCACAACGTGAGAAGTGCGCCCAGACGCCAACGCGCTGCGCGAGCCTGCTGCTGCGCACAGGACGTGGAAGCCAGTGACGCAGCTTCGAGCGGCAAAACCCAGCGACCAGGCCTCAGGCAGACATGGAGCCAGCAGGAAGGGGCCGGCCATCTGGACCGCCCCCGGCGTGCGACACGGGAGGGAGGGCAGGAGCCTGCGTCCCAGGCTCGGCACACTCGGGGCCTTCTCCGCCTGGCGGTGCGTTCAGTGAGCTCAGCGTCTGAGCCACAGTCGTGAGAAGCTCCCGTTTCGGATGCTCATCGTTACACAAACCGTTCGGTTACACCAAGATTTCTGTTTCCCAAATTCAGTTCAGGAAAAGGCGTTTCCTCACGTGGCCCCATCACAGGAACCACGGTGTGAGACCCTCCGTGTCAGAACCTGCTGCATCCTGGCTGGGCTGGCGGGGCTGCCCCGCTCCTGCCGTCTGACCGGGCCCCCACACCCCGCTTCCACTTTGATTTCGGCCCATGCCTCCTCGCAGCTCAGGGTCAGCGGCTGACCACCTGCCGACAGCCCCCCCGACGGTGCGGGGCATCTCCCTCCGAGCCCAGCCGGGCTGCGGCTCCCCGAATGGCCCTTCGGCTCCGCCTCCTTCCCAGGCAGCTCCTCTGAAACACTGTCCCCTTCCCCAGCGAGCAGCAGCGGCACCACCCTGGAGGCGGGCAAACCAGTGCCCGAAGGATGAGCCGCAGCCGGGATCTCAGCATTGAGAGGCATGCTCTTCAGGGAGGCCTTGGCCAACTCCCAGACTGGGAAGCAAGTACCTGCGTAAGAAGCTGGTCGGACGTCAGCTGGTTGATCCATCGCGTGTATCGTTCCGTGGAGTTGGGGGGCTCCCTCCTCACTTGGCAACCTATGATCTGGGACAGAGAAGGAGGTCGCCATGAGTTCCCGTGAGCACACCCCCGCTGCTCCCCTGGCGTGCGCTGGCGCTGCTGGGCTGGGTTGGGGAGAGCTTCCTGAGCGAAGAGGAGGAGGGGCAGGCAGGGCTCCAATGACCCTGCGCGGGACGCCCCTGAGCCGTTCGTTCTTGGCTCCCTCATCACAGATGCCGCTTCCCCGAAACGTCGTCACATTCAAGTGACTGACATACAACTTCAAAGGTCCAGTTACTCCCAGAAATGCTCTTCTTGAGCCTTGACTCAGAGCAGACACGAGGTCACCGCTGCACCTCTGGGGCAGCAAAACTGACCGGTCCATTTCTCGCCTCCTGAAAGCACGAACCTCTAAATCAACAAAAGCTGCAGCGCTTAGAGCTCCCTTTCCCAGGGGCTGGCACGCTCATCGCGGCTGCCAGGCCACCCGACGGGCGCTCGAGCCCCTGGAGGAGCCCTCAGCTGCCTGACTCCCTCCCTGTGCTGGAAGCCTCGCCCTGCCTCCAGCAGCCCACACATTCCCCTCCCCGCCGTACACTGGCCCCGCACCCCTGACCCTGGCCCATCCCCCACAGTGCCTGGAAATCTAGGGGGGGCACCTGCACTGCTGAAGGATCTGCATGCTCATCCCTGAGGTGGTTCACCTGCCGCAGCTGTCAGGGGTCCCCACGAAGGCAGAGAACCGAGCCTTTCCCTCCCCTTGGTGGCTGGGGGCAGGCAGCTGGGGGGTGTCCGCCCTTGGTGAGGTCCCGGGGCCCACAGAACCCCCATGAGGACCTCACAGAGCTTGCCACGGGCGTGACGCCAACATCGGATCGTGCGACTACACTGCCGTCACCTCCCTAACAAGGAACCAGTAAGAAAAACCAGAGAGGCGAGTACGGCGGCCTCCATCACTGGACGAGTCTCCTTCCTGAGATCGCACCAAAAGTCTCGCCACCAACACCCAGCGACCAGCTGATGTTGATGCTGTCATCCCACAAGTTTGAGAGAGTTTTGCTCGCTCACTGTTTCTATTGTTGGGTTTTTAATTAGACTTTTTTTTGAGAAACTGGTGGATTCACATGTAGTGAGAAAAAACACAGATCCGTGTGCCCTCCGCACGGTTTCTCTCGCTGTGAAAGCCACAGCACGCGGCCACCAGGAGCGCGGGGACACTGAGGGTCCCAGCACCACAGCCAGGCCCACCCCTTCCCGCACCCGCACCCGCACCCGCGTCTTTCCACCGTATGATGCCGTATGAGCGAATCGTGCCGCGTGCGGCCTCTGGGGACTGAGCTTTTCTCCTGTCCCACAGTTCTCTGGAGGTTCGCCCGGGCTGTTGCAACAACAGTTTATTCTTTTGGCTGAAAAATAGTCCACACTACAGATAAGCCACAGTCTGTTCCGCCTGCTGCAGGATGTCTGCATCTTTTCCAGTTTGGGGCCGAACACTATTAGTCCTACCACTAAGTACTGCCAGTCGGCTGTAAGTACTCACATTCAGGTTTCCGCGTGAACGCAAGTCTTGGCTTCTCTGGGACGGACGCCCAGGCGTGTGGCTGCCGGGTCACACGGTGGGTGCGTGTTTGGTTTAGGAAAGTGCCAGACTGTCCTCCAGAGCGTCCGCACTGTCCACCGCCGGCCCCCCCACCCCCCCGGCATCCTCGTCAGCATTCGGTGTCATGGTGTTTTCTGATGTTGCTTTCCGATGGGTGTGTGCTGATGCTTCGCCGAGGTTCCGTCTGCGTCCCCAGTGGCTGGCGATGTCAGCCCTCTCCCCACGGGGTCACCTGCCACCTGCCCATCCTCTTTGGTGAATGGCTTTCACGTCTCGCGGATCCTGCCTGGGAGCCTCTCCGACCCCCCCCCCCCCCCGCAACGCGCCCTGGAAGTGCCGTGGGTCGGAGAGACTCCGGGATGCCCGCCCCACCGCCCTGCCCGCCCGCCACGGTTCTGACTGTCGTGTCGACCCTCTGGTCCTGTCTGGACTCGCCTGCTTTGGTTGCTGAAATGAAGAGGTTTTGAGGGAAAATGCCGATCAAACGCAGTCACGTAGGAACCCTTCATGGCAAAGGCATTCCCAAACAGGGGGCAAAGGGGCCAGACTTCCGTAGCAAAGACCAAAGCCCCGAGCCCCAGGCCCACCGCGTCGCTGGCAGCTGCCCAGGGGTGACAGGCCAGCCCGCCGAGCGCCAGCCCGCCCTCTGAGAGCCTCGTCTGGGCCAACCGTGCGAGCCGCGGTGGGGCCCCTCCTGGATGGGAGCTGGAGCCGTGCTGGGCGGGCGTCCCGTCGAGGGGGAGGGCTAGGTGGGGATCATGGGAACCTGGCGCTGCTGAACCACAACTCTGAGACCGTCACCGCGTGGACGGAGGCGTGCAGGGGTGTCCGCCCTGGCAGTTTCTTACAGGAACACCAGCCTGGAGCCCAGGGCGGCCGGAGGCAAGCCGCACGGACCCTTCCCCCTGCAGAGGCACCTGCGGTGCCCGCCTGGGGGCCCTGCCTCTCTGCCGCGGCCAGTGCTCTCTGGTGATGGCACAGGGGTACGGGACGCACACCAACCCTTCAGCCCTACATGAGACCTCGGGCTTCAGGGCAGAGGCCTCTGTGCTTGCCGGGCTCTGGGTGCGGCAGTGCAAAGAAGCAGGCCGAGTGAAGTCTGGGGCCGGCGCCACCTCGTCCGCAGCCCTGGGCGCTGCGGAGATGGAGGTTCCGGCCACCACCACCTCACATCCCCTCAACTCGGAGCCGCCTGGCAGGGTGCTCCCAAACCCGCTGCCAAGATGGGGCTCCCTGGGCACTCGCTGGTGTCAGGGATGTCCCACGCAAGGCCCGTCTGGCCCGAGGCTGCAGAGGAGGAGCCATCAGCCTGTGCCGGAGACATCCCAGGATGCCGCACGCCTTGGAAAGGTGCCCTCCGCACCCCGGCTCCTGCCCCACAGCTGCTCTGCTCAGAGAGTGCCGGTGCACGGTGGACAGTGCCACAGTGGGGGCTGCCCGGGGGCGCCCCCAAGCCCTGCAGAGAACATTCACGGACGCTGCCACCGGGGGCCTTTCTTCCACAGTTAAATGGTTTTCTTGTAACTGGCCTTAAAAGCAGCGACCAAGGGCAAGTATACACTTACCATTCATTTCATTCTTTCCAAACTATATATAATTCCCAAAACCACCAACCAGCAACTGCAAATTAAGATTTTTGTAGGTCACGATTAAAAAAACCCCAACCCCACAGTGACGAGCTCTCTGAAGCTGCTTTGTTCCGACACAACCGTGAGGCCGTCCCTGGTCTCTGCTGGACACCCGCACCGCTGCCCGGCCTGGAGGACCCACCGGGGGAGGCAGCTGCTCTTAAACGGGGATCCGGTTAGAAGGTGAGCAGAAAGGCTTTATGCCAGGACTTTATAAAAATGCAAAACAAGGTCGTTTTGATTGAATTAATGATGAACTAACACGGTCTTCCTTTTCTCCAAGCTCTTCGCGTGTCCGCAGATACCGCGGTGCGTCTGAGCCCGTGTGGGCGGAGCTGCCCAAAATAACTGCGCCAATGAGCCGGTCGTGCTCACTTTTTCCAGCATGAAAATGAAAGAGGCGGAAAACAACGTATCTGAAAGGACCTCAATCTCCAAAACGTGAACGCCGGAACCAGCGCGCGTTAGCGGTTCCCGTGGGGGAAGCGTTTTAATGCCTGGGCAGCGCTGCTTGGCAGCCACGGTGCCCGGGGACATGGCACTCACCTGGGCAGCTCCCCCAGCCGCTCAGACACACGCCGTCCTCCTGGCGGGGTGCGGCCCCGCGCGCACACGGAGGCAGGGACCGGTGAAAGCAGAGACAACTGTCTCGGCAGTCGGTTTGGCCGTCAAATGCAGCTCACGCCTCGCAGACGCTGGGCTGCCCCTCGGGGCACCTGTGACACTGGCACACCTGGCAGGGCCAGCGAGAGGCACGGCCGCACGTCTGCAGACGCGACCTGCGAGCAGGAGCCCACCCAGGACGCTGTCCTGCTCCTTCCTGCCCCCAGCAGAGGGGCCCGACCACGACGCCTCGTTTGTGCATCTCCTCCCTCCGTCCACATCGCTGAGAAACCCCGCCCACATCCCTGGAGGCCGCTTACTGACCCCCAGGGAGGATGTGATGACGCCTGAAGACCAGGGGTCCTGCAGGTGCAAGGTCGGGCCCACTGCCCAGAGCTGGACAGTGTTCCCACGAGGCTCCCAGGAGAAGCGGCACACCGTCCCGACGCTGCGTAGGGGCATGTTCTCTGACACCTTCCCGCCGGGGACGGGAAGGAAGGAAGCCGCCCGACTGGGAACGCTGGGGGAGCCCGACCGTGGAGCCTCCGGGTCCGTCTCCGCACACGCTGCGGCTCCCAGGCTTCGCTGGCTCAGGACCTCTCCAGACTCTGGTGGGAGCCACAGAACTCCATCGGGGTGCCTGCTGCTATGACGAAGGGTCCTCTCACGTCCCCTCAGCTTCCGCACCTTGGGGACAGGCCTGCTGGCCGTCCCCCACCTTCCTGCACGCTGGGCCCAGCTCCGACCTGGGCTCGCTGGCCACAAGCAGCCTGCACCCTGTCCTGCTGAGGTTCGAGTCCCCAGGGGAGGCTGCTGTCGACGGTCACTCAAACACTGATCTGTGTGCTCCGGGAAGGGTTTGTAGGCAGGACTGGAGTCCATGACCACGGACACTGGGGGAGGCCATCCCAGGCAACACGCCGGCCGGCTCCATCGGGCGATGCCCCGAGGGGAAGCTGTGCCAGCACAGAGACTGCAGGCTGCCTTCCCGCCGCCCCGGGGCCCAGGGCTGCAGCAGCAGCCCCGCCCCTGGCACTGGACGGGCTGCCGGAGAGGCCCCAGCCCCAGCCTGGGTCCTCGGGGCACGAACCCTGCGTGCGCGGCTGCTTGTTTCCTCCTCCTGCCCCCCATCCCACTCGCATCACCTTCACTTGAAAACCATTTCCTGAGCACACAACACCCGGCCACTGATTAGATACACAGCTGTCATCTGAGACACAAAACCACGGAGACGGGATCCCTGTTCCTGGGAACTCCCAGTCCAACAGGTGGATCCCGGGCAGTGCAGGCGCACACAAGGCTGGCCAGGTGTGGACCAGGGGCACTGAACTCTCCAGGGACGGTGGACCACCGGCAATCCAGAGGTATGAGGCGGGACTAGCGTCCTGCGGGCGGAGTCCAGCCTGCAGGCGGAAGGGACGGCCAGGCCCACAGGACGGCAGCTGTGACAGCAGTGGCCCCAGACTGTGAAGAAACACACGTGTCCACAGAGCCTGAGGGCAGAGCAGGACGTCCAGTCGGGACAGTGGGCACGGGGCTGGTCACTGTCGGCCCTTGGGGACCTGCTGCCCTGGAGCTCAGAGGCCTGTACCTTCGTGGCCCAGGGAGGGTGTGTTGACCCCAGAAGTCGAACACACCCCGTATCAGGAGGATCAGCAGACTCAGCAAGGGGCTCCAGAGGGAGGGTGGCTGCCTCCCTACACAGGGCTCCCTCGGGGCAGTGGGCGCACATGGGCGCTGAGGAGGGAGCCCTCAGCAAGTGCCCAGGATGCTGGGTCCCGGAGAAGCGGGCTCGGGGCCACCTGGGAAGCCGCTCTAATGATGAGGAGAGAACAGCTGAGGCCGTCTGGGTGGCAGGAGGGGTCTCTCGAAGCCTGGAGCTGACAGGCTGCCCCTCTCAGCCTGTGCCCTCAGGTCCACGGTGCACCGCTTCTAAGGCTGAGCACAGCAGAAGCAGACCGAGAGACCCTCCGTGCCCGTCCAAGAGCACCGAGTGCGGCCCAGAACAAGAGGCACCCCCTCCTTCGCAGGAGACTCCCTGGGGCGTCCCCTGGGTGGGGCGGCGTTGCCCTGACCCAGCCCTTCCCGCCCCGAGGCAGGACCTGAATCTGAGAAGCTGTGAAGGTCAAGTGGGTCACCGAGGAGCTGACGCTACTCGGTCAGCTCCTTCGAGGCTACGATTCAGGGTGTGTCTCCCGGGAGCCCCTCAAGAGAGAGTCTGCGCCCACAGATGGAGAGGCCTTCTGCTCATGGGCCAAGGGAAATGCTTCGTACAGTCGCCGGATACGCCGGACAAAATATCTGCAGTTAGGAGTCGATGATTTCTCTGACTGTGAGCAGCCGCTCAAAACTGTGCCCTTATTGAACAGTCCCTGTCACCGTCTTCCCATCCCCCCCACGAAACCAGTGTCATACCTACTGCCTGTGAGGACGTGCACGCTAAGTATCTGTGTGTGGGTTTCTTGTAGCTGTAGCCAAATGGAGAGTCATCAGGAACAAACAGGTCTCCTCATGCCGAGACCCGTAAGTGAACGAAAGGCCGTAACGGTCATGCTGTCGGAGGCAGGGACGCACGGAAGCAGACGTCAGCACTTACGCTTGCCGGGTGCCGCACGGCGGCCTCGAGCTGCAGCCTCACTCTCGGCGGCATCATCACGTCGTCCTGCAGGGAGGGTCCCACGTCCGCGCACGGGAGGCATCAGCAGACACGAAGGAACAGCAAAACGGGAAACAGACCAGGAAGGCACCTCAGACGCTGCCCTGCAGCCAGACCCTGGGGTCCCCCCGCAGCTCTCCCGACCGGAGGCCGGCCTGGCCCGGGGTGACGGGAGGGGTGTCGCCGCAGAGGGGGGCCGCTGGCAGTGGGGCTGGGTCTGAGGCACTGCCCACCCCCCCCTTCTGCCTCGGGATGCCCTGTGATTGCCAGCTTCTGGCCCGGAGCCTACCTAACCAGGTAAGGGTGCACACGGAGCAGCCCACCGCAAGCAACACGCTTGGCAGTGGAAGGGTTCAGCTCTCTACTTTGAGATTGGGAAGGAGACAAGAATGGCCACGCTCGTGACTTCCGTTTAACAAATTATTGAGACTTAAGTTAAAAAAAAAGGAAATAGGATTAGGAAGAGGGAAGAAGACTGTGTACATAAATAATCCAAGAGAACCTACAGAGAAATATTAGCATTGAAAGTGGATTCAGTGCCCTGGCCGATGCACAACGACCCCCTGCCCAGGTGCGGACCCCCCCAGTCCGGGTGCAGACAGAAGCAACCAACCCATCAGTGCTTCTCCTCCACCGACGTCTCTCTCCCCCTTCCCCTCTCTCTCTAAAAACGCAGATGTAAATGCCCTCGGGTGAGGGTAACAAACAATAATAATAAAAAGTGAATTTAGCAAGGTTTCTGGATACAAGATAAATAAGTTAATTTCTTCACATCTACAAAGTTTTTAAAATGCTACGTATCAAAAAAGCATCAAGCAACTTTCATGTGTTGTTGGTGAGAATGTGCAGCCACTTTGGAAGACACTCTGGTAGCTCCTCAAAACGTGAAGCAGAGTCACAGCGCGACCCTGGTCACACACCTGATAGAACCCAGCGCATCACCCACACGAACACTTGCAAAAACTGTTCATTCACGAAAGTGCTGATGGGCCGCGAGAGTGTGAAGCAGGCCCAGAGCAGGTTCTGAAAGGAGACGACGGAACAAGAGGGACGCCTGAGGGTCCCCTGAACGAGAAATCTGAGGGGTTTTGCCCTGCGGGAAAACGAGGGGAGATGGGGGGAGAGACCAAAGCAGCAGGACAGGAAACCGCAGCCCCTGCTGGGCTCTGCTCCCAGGAGCAGGGCTGTTTGCGGGCAGCCGCGCGGGTCTCCCGGCCTCCCCCGCGGAGACCCTGCGCACAGGCTGCAGGTGGGCGCGGACAAGGCCGAGTCGACAGGCGAGGGAGAGAAGGCCCGTGTGAGTCGGCTCAGCACAAGCAGAACCTCTGAGCCAGCCCGACCCCGAGAAGGAAAATAGTGGCCCCCAAGAACCGCACGGAAGCCTGGGAGCCCTGCACCCCAGGCCCAGGGAAGGAGATGGAGGCAAGGTTGAGCGCGGCGGGCGTTCTCCACCTCCTCCCGGAGAAAACCCGTCACCGAGCGCCCAGGGGATACGCAGGCACGGATTCTTCACTCGCTGCTCACAGTCCCTCATCACGTTATGAAAAACCCGCAACGAAAGGTACCGCACTCCCTCCCTCACAGGGACCTGCCGCAGCTGGCTTCACGGCTGCCTCTCAGCAGAGCGCGCTGCAGGGGCTTTCAGAATCCCCGCGCCACCTGCACGGGAGGCCCAGGGGTCCAGGGCCTAGGCACGGTCAGAGTTCTTGGGCACAACGCACAGCGACGCTGTCACTAGGACCAGCTCACACTCCAAATGCCGTCCACAGTTTCAAGACCTCTGCTGATCTGCTTTTTCAAAGTGGTGTGTCCCCGGCGTAACGTGTTCCTTTCGCTGCGGTCTGTCCTCGGCACACCCACTTCCGGGGAAGCCCCTGCTCCTACCCGCTCCCATTTGCCACCAGCCATTTCTCTTTGTGTTTGCCTATCAACTCACATAAATGACTTATTCTTCAGGCTATTAATCTTTCCTTTTTTAATCCTCACGTGTGGACATTTTCATTTGCTTTTTTAGAGATAAAGAAGAAGGGGGAGAGAGAAACATCCATGTGAGAGACTGGTCGCCTTCGCGTGCGCCCAGACCGGGGAGCGGGGCCCCGACGCGGAGCTGTACCCACAGCCTTTCGGTCACGGGCGACGCTCCAGCCACGGAGCCACGCCTGCCAGGGCGAGGCTGTCACCCTTGTAGCTAACGCAGCGCTTAATCTTTTAAGAGTCGTATCTGTGGCCACCTTCCCATTTTATCCTCATTTCTGTTTATATGGTTCTCTGCTATGTAATCTGGCTCTTTCATATAATCTGTTTATCAAAACAGAACAAACTCATTCAGGGCGATGGTAATTAAACGGCAAACACCTATCAGCTTTAACTTTTAAGTCTGATCATGATATAGTAGAATGATGATTTTTCAAGACCTAGACTGAAATGTAGGGTCATTTGATCTTACATTTAATTATCTAGCCAACACAGAGGTGTGTGTGTGTGTGTGTGTGTGTGTGTGTGTATATATTTTTTAATAAAGCAATAAGTTACTTACCGCATCCAAAAAGCAAAGATAGGACCCTGAGCTCTGTGCTATTGCTTGATTTTTAGAATATCCAACTGTTTAAAAAGAAAGAAAAGCTAGGTTATAACTCCGTTTTCAACGACACTCCCTCCCCCAGAGCTCAGCCCGACGGCACCACAGGAGAGCGCCGCGCGCCACCCGGCGGGGACCAGGTCGGTCTTCGGAGGAGTGGGCGGGGGAGGAAACCACACCCGGGTGCAGTGGCCGGTGCAAGCGCGACGCTGACCCACGCACGCGTGGGCCGCCCGCACCGGCGCGTTAAGGCGGGAAATGCTCACTGGACCTGGGGGACATTTTTTAAAAAACAAAATGGAAATGCCCCTGAACGGAGCGCCCGAGGGGGTCCTGACAGGAAGGCTCTCCTGGAGGCCTCGGCTGGCAGAAGTCACGACGGGTGGTCTAGGGGCAGGGGTAGCACGCGTACGGCCGGCCGGCACCAGCTCGCTGGACTTGGTTGGCGGTTGTCTGAGCCCATCTTCTGCCGTAAGGTATGGCCACTGCAGGTGTGTCCCCGTCCGGACGTGTGCACGGCCACTCATGGCCCCACAGAACGTGTTCACCGAGGAAGAGCGGAGGAGCTGTCCACGCACCACCGTGGGCACAGGCCATTCTGGGCTGGGCACAGCGCGGGGGGTGCCGAGGAGGCCAGCACAGTGGCAGACACCTCGCGGTGACACGTGCACAGAGCAAAGGCAGCGGCCTCACCTGTGCTATTAGGAACCGGGAGTGCATGCACCTGGGGAAAGAGGGGTGACCACAGGGGCTCAAGGGGCTCCTGGGGGCCAGAAGCATCAGCTCTTCACCAGGTGCCGGTCACACGCTGCGCTCAGTTTTCGAGAATGAACTGAGCTGTGCAGTTCTCACAAGTGTACTTTTCTGTACAGGCGTTTTACACATGCGTGTATTTTTAAACACATTTGTTGATTTTAGAGAGAGAGGAAGGGAGGGAGAAAGAAAAATGTCAATCGGTTGCCTCCTGCATATACCCTAACTGGGGATTGAACCCACAACCCAGGTACGTGCCCTGGCGGGGAATCAGACTCCCTACCCCTTCGTACAGGGGACGATACTCCACCCAACTGAGCCACGCTGGACGGGGCTGGACATTATATTTTACTAATTGTCTTTAAAACTCCTGCCTTCAAAGAGATTACAACTGCGTTGGAGAGAAGAGCTAAATGGTGACCTGTGGTTAAATGCCACAGGAAAGCCCCAGGAACAGCGACCCACGGGGGCTCGAGAGAAGACACACTTGGGGAAGAGGGAGGGACTCAAGGCTGCTGGAGTTTATGCAGAGAGAAACCGGTGCGGAGCACTCGCTCCGAGGGGCGCGCCGAGGGGCGTGCCGAGGGCAGGGTGCGCGGGAGGCCCGGCTGCCTGGGCTGCCGTGGGGCTGAGGCGGCGGGCTAAGCCTGGGTGCTGAGGGCGGGGAGGGCTGGAGGGGGGATTTAGCCCCAGAGGAAGGGGCTGAGGGGACTTCCAGGGGCAGAGTGACCGCTCTCCCTGGAGAAGAGGTTGCTGACACCTGGACCGTGTTAACCAGACAGTTCCAGATGTGGTGCCACCAAAAAAATTCACACAAAGCAAAAACAGGTGTGTGCAAAGTTAACAGGTGCTCAAAACCAAGACGACCTGGAACAGGGTGCAGGCCCCAGGGGACACCAGCGAAGCGTTTGCTTCAGGCCACACCCAAGGTGCTTCTGGCTTTACCTGGAGAGCACCTGTCCAAGGCGGGAGAGGCTGGCCCCTCCCCGGACCGAGGCCCAGCACCCCGCAGCAGGGGAGTGAGGGCCACTGCCGGCCACCCGCCCTCCCTCGGGCCACTGAAGGTGGACCCAGAACGGTGCTGTTTCCACGCGGGGGAGCAGCTTAATCTCAGGAGTAAGCCCTTGAGCTCGGCCCACCCCAGTAGGTCAGCAGAGAGGTCCTGGTTTCCGGAAGCTGCAGGGGCAGAGGAGAAAGTGCCCCGAGACAGGCAGGGCGCCCGGCTCCCCACCCTGGGGTTGGGTCGGCAGCTGTGGCTAAATCTCCGTCAGGGCTGGAGAGCCGGGCAAGCCCCGGGAAAGGCCGCATGGGAACCGAACGGCGGAGCAGCACGTGGACCATGAAGGGAGCAGGAGGCTTTCCGCCAGCACATGTAAATTCGCAGGAGTTCTGCTTAGCGCTGCTCATTAGAGTTGGGTTTTAGCAGGGAAAATCAAACCCACGAATCTGGGTCACGAAGGAAAACGCCGCTCCCTGAGGAAGCTGGAAGTTTCCCACAATGAACCCTCTGTTTGGCAAAGACCAGGAATTTGCTTTAATATTATTGCCCTGAAGAAAGTCAAATGTTTGTGCCAGGGCCTGATGTTTGGGGAGGCCAGACCCTTTGTGAAGGCAGCCGGTTGTCATGGCCACAGCGGGAAAAACTCGGGCCAGTGCGGCGGCGGCATTCCTTACTCCTGGAGAGGAGAGGGTGGGGGTGCGCGTTATTTTGATTTTAGCAAGTGACCACATTATTGAGAAATGTTTTCCTCTATTATGATAGGAAATAGTAATAAATGAATCCGAATCCAATGAAAATAACCCAGCGTTCCTGAAAATTGACACTTTGGATCTGTGTTATACAACATTTTCTCTTTGAGCAAATATTATTATAGGTAAGTAGTCCTTTCAGATACAATCAAACTAACTCTGTTCTATCAGTGTGGGATGCAGAATCCACCTTGTGCGACCAAAACGACAGCAGGATGCCTCCATTTCCAATCTCACAACAGGTTTCTTCTTGATAGAACACATGCAAATGTGATGTGGCTCAAGTTATAGGTAACCCTAAAAAGTATTATACGAAAGGCAAAACATGTCTTTATTTATTGGCCTTTTTTTTTTTTCCCCCGAGAGCGAGCGGGGAGGGGGAGAGAGAGAGAAAGACAGGTTTGTTGATTCTTGTACATGCCCTGACCAGGAATCGACCCTATGAACTCGGAGTACTGGGATGATACTCCAATCAACTGAGCTGCCCAGCCCTGTTTTTAAACTGGAGATCAGACAAGCGATCACAACAGTTATCAGAATGCCTTCAATCCGTATTCCCATTCAACCAGGAAAGACGTAATGCATCTTACAGAACACACTGAACTACTCATGCCACGCACTGGCTGGTGTGGCTCAGGGAGTGGAGCGTCGTCCCACAAATAGAAAGCTCCGTGCATTCAGTCCCCGGTCAGGGCACCTGCCTGGGTTGCAGGTTCTGTTCCTGGTTGGGGGACATAAGAAAGGCAACCAATCGATGCTTCTCTCTTACATGGATGTTTCTCACCCGCTCTTTCTCCCTTCCTCTCTCCCTAAAGCCAATGAAAAAATGTTCTCAAGTGAGGATTAAAAAAAAAAGAAAAAATACTCATGCTCATTTTTTAAAAACCACAATTTGTTTATGTACATTTCAGAGACAACTTAATATAGATGCTTTACAATAACTGACATAGGAAAATTTTAAATTATAAAAAGTGGATGAAAGAAAGAAGACCTAAGTCAACGGAAAGACATCTGTGCTCATGAACTGAGACTATTACTAAATGACAACACTGCCAAGTTGATCCAGAGATTCAGGGTCAGCCTTATCAAAACCCCAACGGTCTTCTTGTAGAAACAGGAAAACTGATTCTTAAATTCTTAATATAAAATTGTGCCCTGGCTGGTGCGGTTCAGCGGACTGGGCACCAGCCTGCAAACCAAAGGGCCGCACTTTCGATTCCCAGCCAGGGCACATGCCTCGGTCGTGGGCCAGGACCCCAGTAAAGGGTGCGCAAGAGGCAACCACACATGGATGTTTCACTCCTTCTTCCTCCTTTCCCCTCGCTCTAAAAATAAAATCTTTAAAGAAATTGGACAAAAATTTTTCTAATGTCACAAGAAAAAAATTTTAAGTAGAGGTGAGCAGTAATACTCAGTTACACAAGAAATAAAAACACCCAAAGCTTTTAGCTGGCTGAGTGAGTAAAGAACATGCCGTGGAAGTACACTGATCCGTCCCAACGGGTGGGAAGCGCACATCTGCGAGGGGTCAACGCAAGCCTTACGCTTCCTCGGCAGGATCTGAACACCGAGGAGCAGGTGAGAAACCCCCATCACGGCGGAACAGTAACTGACCTCCACGGGGCGAAGGAGAGTCGTGCCCTCCAATGACCACACGGATCCCGGAACCTTCCAGCATCACTTTCCATTTTTCAATGATTGCCATAGACTTGTCCTGAAAGCGAGAGCGGCCTTGGGTCAGGGCAGCTGGACCTGGGCGGCCAGGTGGCGCATCAGCGGCGGGAAGGTCCCCTGTACCTTACTGGCGTCGTTAAACACCGAGAGCTCCATGGGGCCTTCAAAGTCCTGCTGCAGCACCGACCGCAGGCACTCGTCCAACCAGGGCTCAGCGTCGTGCACCGGGAGGATCACAGACTGCAATTCAAGGAACCGGGTCAACGCTGGGGGCGCGTGGGGGAACCGAGCCGACAGGGCACCCGCGCCCAGCCTGACTCAGGCTCCGCGAGGAGGAGCTGCGGGCACGCGCCGCGCCGGGCCAGCTCTCGAAGCCCTGCAGCCTTTACGATGTGTTACACTTCCCTCAACTGGTCTTTGGGATGATTTTGAAAAGGAAACAAAAATCTAGAAGGCACCGAAACTATTTCCAGTTCAAGGCCAACTTCATGTTTCCCAATCACTGGTCCGAACACCATCGTTCTGGTTCAAACGAGCATCTGTACACCTTCCAACCCAGTCACGAACATAACCGATGGGTCCTTTCCTGGGTGGGACACCCATACTCATGACCCTGCAACCAAGACGCCCCTCGAGAGCCGCCTGCGCAGCTCTGTGCGGCGCCCCCTCGCCCTCGGCTCCGGGCCCTTTACGGGGGGAGCCCCGGTGAAACAAGCATCTCACAGGGCAACCGACCCCACTGCCCACGCACGAAACCCCGGCTCCTGGAACGGCACCGGCGCGCGCGCGCACTCGGCACGACCGGGCCCCGCGCCAGGACAGGCACGCGGCCGCGCAGGGGCTGCGCACGTGCGCGAGGCGCGGACACCTGCCAACGCGCGCGCGCGCCGGGACCGGGTGCCGCACGAAAAGCCCTCCGTGCAGAAACGCCTGGGCGAAGCTCGGAGTTAGACTGCGACTCCTGTCACGTTTTCTGCCGAGGCTGACCCGCCGCGTGTCAGCCACAAGGCAGTCCCGTTCACTGACGTATTTACTTCACTTTGGAATTATTTTTTCAAGAAAAAGAAAAATAACACGTCTACGCAAGATCTACGATACAAAGCGTGACGTGAGTTTCTGTCAGATGGGCCGGGGCTGGCGGCTTTGGGCGGAGACCCTCCCAGGCCAGCCCAGAAGTGGTAGGAACGCAGACCCGGAGAGCGGAGGAAGGACGGAGAAGAAAGGGCGGGACGGGCGGGGACGGGGCAGGGCGGAGGCCCGCAGCCCGGCCACCTACCACTTGGGTCTCCATGGTCCCGCTGCTCCGGACGCCCGCCCACGGCGCGTGCGCGGGGGCGGGCCCGAGGCCGGCCCGCCTCTGATTGGCGCAGACAGACGTCCATCCGGCGGGGCTGGCTGAGGCCGGCGGGACTTGGAGAGGCGCGGCCTAGAGCGGCGGGAGGACGCGGGACCGCGCACCCGGGGGCGAGGGGGCAGTCGCAGCGTGAGCTTTTGGCCGGGTGGACCACGGTGTCCCGTTGTCTACTCCGGTGTTCTCGCCCCCCGGAAGTCCTCCTTCCCTCACCGGGGGCAGTTCATCGACTCCGAAGTCCTCAGTAGAATGTCACGAAAGCTGGAGGGTGGTGGGGAAGGCGCCACGCCGCTGGGCGGATGGTTCCGACTTCGTGTCCAAACCTTCGTGGGCGGGGGGGGGCGTGTCCGTTGAGAAAGGTGGTACGTGTAAAGGACGCAAGTGACATGTCACCTGCACTGTTTGACCTGACTGGGGATACCTGATGCCCCAGGAAGGGCTCTGGGGAGGTGGGACCCGGGAGGGCGCCCTGCGCCACGTGGACGCAGGGCTGGCGGCTGAAACCCCTTCCCTCCCTGCTCAGCAAGCACCCGACAGCCGTGACCCACCCGCTGCCCTGCACCCCGGGGTTGCCATTGGTCCCGGAGGCCTCGTGCCAGGAAGTTGCTCTCCCCGTTCTCCCGCTGCGGACTGGGCTCCGGGGCGCGAGCCAGGTGGTCCGGTGCCAGGGCCCACGGGGAGACAATGGGACCTGCTGTGACAAGCACTGTGGTGCCAGCACACACTCGGGGTTTGTCCCAACTCATCTGAACCGATGAGCAAGTTCAGGGCCATCGCTGCCAGGACAAATTCTTTACTGCTCCCGACCAAGATTAAGTGCAAATCGTTCTACAAGCTAACGATTACGACAAAGCCAAACTTCTGTTTTAGGCAACCCTTCAAGTGTAATTTTTCCTTAGACTGCATCAGTATTTGCGAAGTCTGTTGTTTGCAGCCGAAACTCTTAGGTCAGACGAGTAAAAACGCAACTTTAATCTACAGCGGGACACAAGCTATCAGAGAGTTCTTTTCCAAGGACTGATGTTCTCCAGGGGGTGGTGTATCAGGAATAGCTTCATTTTAAATGGCTTGGTGAAAAGTTACATTGTTGCTACCAGGACACAGGGTGGCTTCAGAGTTGGGGCCCCAGTAAACAGTGGGAAGAAGAGACTGGGGTGGGGTGCCTGGCCCCCCACATCAGGAGCCGCAGTTGGGCTCGGCTGCTTGAGTCTGGCTTCCTGTACTTCTGCTGCGAGAAATTTGCTTTTCACTGTGTTCTCTTTAATAAAAATTTGGTTAGAATGTGGCATTTTGCAAACGTTGCGATTGCCACAGGGCCCTTCAGAAGTGAGGCGATCTGGGTGTGGGCCGGAGACTATTCCCTTCAGGATAGGAAGGTTCTCAGCAGGGACCAGGCCACAGGGAGCGGCACCCCCCCCCCCCAGGGGCGGGACAAGGAGGACGTGATTGGATGAAAAGGTGAACAAAGTCAAGAACACCTGAGGGGAAAGCTATGCAAAACAGCTTGCTTTTGCTTCACCGAAACCAGAGAGTGACATTTCTCTTTACATAAGATTTTTTTTAATGCAGAATGTTTAATGAATACTGGCTGTATTCAGAAGACTTGGTACCACCAGCCAGGGCCTCCGGCGGATTTTAAAGCTGCTCCATAGGTCTCTTCTGATGCTAGTGCAGGAGGCGAAGGTGTGGCTGGAGGACAGTGGGCCCGGAGTCAGAATGGGTTTGCCTTGAGCGAAGGCCCCGTGGCGGCGGGGGTGGCTGGGGTGGGGGGGTGTCAAGCTTTAACAGCCCCGACAGCTGCCACACGGGCCCTCCAAAGAAGCATCTGCTCTCAGGTTCCTGACGGATGGACCCCTGAGAGCTCTGGTGGGGCATCCCCCGGCAGCAGGGACTGCTGGGAGGTCCAGAGCCACCTAGCGTGGCAGAGGAGAGCACCCTCAGACTGTAGGAGACCAGCTTCCCGTGGTGGCCAGAGCACCCCGATAATAATCTGTTCAGAAGGGAGCAGCCAGCTGTCTGTGTGACATGCACAGAGGTCTCTCTGGTTTTTTTAAGGCCAGTTGAGACTCACAGGGTTGATTTTGGAAGCCAGAGCTGGATCCTACCAGCTGAAGGAAGTAACGAGGTTCCCATCACAGGAAGCATTTAATTAACAGTTGAGAAAATGGTGTGGGTTGGTGGGAGTCACTCCCTTAGTCCAGAAAGCAGAGCCTGGGTCTAGGCCTGTGCAGTGAGGGATTTTGTCCCCAGGAAGCTGGGGGAAGGGGGGCCAGCACCAGAGTGCCCTGTTGAGGGGTCCCCATCGTGGTCAGACAGAGCTGGGGCCCCACCTCCCCAGAGCCCTGGAGACTTCTCTGCCTGAGTGCGAAGGAGCAGAGCCTCTACCTCTCGGCCTGCCAGGGGGGTGGCCCTTTGGGGCATTGGCTTCCCTGCACTCCCAGGTGGCAACTGCAGGGCCCACAGGTGTCCCCAGGCCCAGGGTGTGCAGCCAGCTGTAGGCCGGGGGAGGCCTGCCCGCAACTGTGTGGCCTTGGCACCAGGACCCGGAGGGGGGGTCGGGCTGAGTGTGAGGCCAAACGGCAGGAGACGAGAGAGCTGACGCGCCCCCTCCCGTGGCACGTTGCACAATGAGCGTGTTGGCTGCGGAGCGATGAAGCCAACTGCTCTCCAGGTTCTGGGTGACTTACAGGTAGGTGACAGGTGCCTGCGGGAGCGGCATGTGCCGCCTGCAAGGCGTCTTCCTCCTAAGTATCCACGGGACCTGTCACCTGCAGGGGAAAGGGCTCGCCGGGCCTGCGTCTGAGCACTGGGAGGAGGCGTGGGCAAGCCAGCGGTGTCAGGGGTGACCTCAGCACTTCTCTGAGACCTCACGGGGGGCCCTGGTGCTGCCGATGTCACTGTCCAAGCCGGGGGCCCCCCAGGGGCCTGGCCAGCTGTTAGTGAGGAGCCCACCTGAGGAGCAGGGTGTACCCCCGGGGCTGAGGCCCGCAGTGGGTCCCTGCCCGACGGGCTCCCTCTTATGGGGCAGAGTGAGCATTTGGGGGACACGGGAAGGGAGAGGCCAGCTGTCCCTCCCTGCGAGGAGCCCTTGGAGCTGACAGCCCACAGCCTGGCCTCCTGCCCCCAGGGCCAGCCGCACGCAGTGACGCCGCCGGTCACAGGGTCCCCGGGCCCAGAAGGCCCACAGGACTCTGGCCCGCCGTCGGGGGCACGGCTTCCGGCTGCCCCCCTGAACACTGGTTTTTGTTGGGAGACAGCCCTGCGTGAATCTCTCGCCCCTTTCCCCAGCAACCAAGAACACGGAGGCCTGGCCTCTGGTTACCTGGGCAGTCGGGTGAGCAGCCTTGAGCAGAAGGTGACGTCGCCCCCCTGGAGGAGTCGCTGTTTTGCTCTCTGGCGTCTGTGCAGCTCACATCCTCTCATGCCACGCAGCCTTGGAGGTACGGCGCCCCTCTGGAAAGGGGCCTCGGGACCCCCATTCCACTCACGCGCACACACCCTCTGGTCCGCTGCTATGCTGTAAACCCCTTTCTCTCTGGCCCAGGAGCCTCGTGCCTCCTGCCAGCACAGGGAGAACGGGACCGGCCACCTTGTTAGCTTGGAGTAGAGCAGAGCCTCCCACCTGCACAGGCCGGAGGGCACCCCAGCCACCCTGCGGGCAGGGCCCTGCCCTCACACCTGCCTGCTGCCCACCTGCTACCTGGACACACACTGACTTGGGCAAGCCCGCAGGCCCTGCTCCCCGCACCCTGGCACCTCAAACCCCCTGTGTCCGTTAGTCACCTGGGGAAAGGCGGCTGCAGATGCCGCCAGGTTGCTCACCCGGCAGCCTCCAGGCCCAGAGCAGTGGCAGCGCTGGGTGGGGGCTCGGGAACAGCAAGAGAACCAGGGTAATTTGCCCTGTTACCAAATCTGGAAAATAAGAGTGTCTACACATGGATCTTGTTAGAGACCTTAGAATATCAAAATATCTCAAAATGTTCAAAGTGTGTTTTAACTCAGTTTCACTTGGTGAGTGTGGAAGCTGCCAACCACCAGGTGTGCACTGTCTGAACTCAGCTGCTGGTGTGGATCATGCGGTGATTTCGATGATCAGATCGGTGAAGTCAGGTAACCCCCAGAATTTACACTGTCCAGTTCCAGAGCCCGTGGGGGCAGCTGCAAACCAGGGCCCCTGCCACGTCCAGCCTTTACCTGCCGGTTAGGACTGCAGACTGTAACACCGGGTAATTGCTCAGAGTGTGTGGGTTCCGGCTTCTCTTGGACCGAAAGGTTAACTCAGGGCTCACGCCATCCCCTCCTGGGGTCTGCCGTCCAGGTTGCAACTGGCCTTTTGCTGCTCAGAGGAACCCCTGCTGGCCTCTCACCCACCACCAGCCCCGTACCCCTTTGCCCTGCGGCTGTTTCCGTGAGAGGTTGGTATCGCTTCTCTTCTCGTTTCAAAGCTTGAATATACTTTGAAAATGAAGAGGACCCTGGGCAAATAGGAGTACGTTTAATTTTTAAAAAAATAAACACTCTAAGACAAAAGTATGTTAGAACATGTGTTTTGAGGAGGCGGCTGCCCTTCGTGCCTGCTGACAGGGCTCAGCTGTGTGGACGAGGGACCACGAGGGGCGGAACGAAGAACCCGCCACCCCGGGCACCCCCAGGCTTAGGAAGAAAGGAGGGCCTGGCCCTGCCCTGCAGCTCCGGCCAGCTCGCTGCCGACTGCCTCTGTGCCCGCGCAGCCTGTTCAGCTGAGCACGAGGTTGCGCCATCGGCCTTGAGACTTCGTCTGCTCCCCGCCTGCCACAGATTAGCTGAGAAGATCCGCAGAGGTAAAGATCCAGGGCATCTGTAAATCATGGATCTGCTGGTCGAAACGAGAGGCGTCGGCGATAAGCCCCATGCCGGTGCTCGGGGAGTTTCGGGTTCCTGGCTGCAGGATGGTGGCTGCTGAGTCTTGAGATCCACGGAGTAGAGACCCTCACGGAACCGGTGGGGCTGGAGCCCTGGAGCCGCGAAGGGGGATGTGCACGGGTGGCCTTCACCGCCGGCCCTTGGCTCTCCAGCCAGGAGTGACCGAGACCCGCAGAGCCTGCTCCCTGGCTGTGAAGGGAGGCGATGGCAGGGGTGGGGGGACACAAACCGCCCGTGGGCTGCCCGGAAGGGGGGCTGAGCTCCAGGATGTTCACCTGTTACCCTCTCGGGTGTTGCCTTCACTTCTTGTCAGCCGCTGAGAAGGAGAAACGTGACGAAAAGGTCGGAGGGCGGGTGGCGGCCAGCAGCTGTGACTCCTGGCAGAGGGACGCCCACGAGGTCCCAGGCCAGGGCTCGCTCAGCTTCCTCCTCTGGTCCCTCCCCACCCCACGGACCCTGTGAGCCCCGGGCATCGAGCGCCCGGACCACTGGCCACTCCCGGGCTTTGGTTTGTGGGGGCTGAGGGCCCGCGCGCAGCCCCCACCTCACCGCACACCGACCAGTTATCTCAGTCGCGTTTGGGCTGGCGGCCCAGGACGTCTCCAGGCCGACCGGCCCTGCAAACCCCTTCTCAGTGAGACAGGCCGCAGGTCAAGGCCTCTCAGCCAAGAAAATCGAGGCTTTCGTCCCTCTGTCCCTCTGGGAACGGGGTGGGGTTAGGTCAGGGCAGCTCCGGGGTCATCCGGGGCCCAGGGGCGTGGGTGTCACTGCCTGCTCTGTGGCTGAGAGCAGGGCCATCTGGGGCGAGTCGCGGTTATTTTTGCTCTTTGAGGTTTAGAGCTTCCTGATCGGACGTTTTTGGAAGTACCGGAAACGCGCGGGTTTGACTCAGGGAAAGTGCCCCGAGAGCCCCCTTCCTGGAGGGGCGTGGCTGCCGCTTGGCTGGCCACCTCGGCCGGCCAGCTCGGGGGTCCTCCCCAGGGCCACCTTTCTCAGAAGGAAAGGATGCTTGCGGTTCCCTAAAACGGGGAGTTTTCTAGAGACGGTCTGAGGTGTGTAGGATCCGTGGAAATCACAGGTGCGAGCAGGAACGTGGAAAGCAGAGCGAGAGAGCAGCTCTGTGCACCACCGATTTGGGGGGCTCCTGAGGTCGACCGAGGGGCGGCCCTGTAAGCCTGGGGCATGGTGGGGCTGGGAACCGCTCCCCCCTTCCCCCTCCCCCCCGGCTGCTTGGAAAGCCGGGGCAGGCCCTTTCTCGGAAGGATCTGGACGCAGGGTGGGCTGGGCAGCCTCTCCTCCCACGGAGCTGGCCTGGCTCCGGCCTGAGGTGCCACCAGGAGCCGCTGGGATGAGGCCCCACCTCCCTCTGGCCCCCTGCCCCTCCCTCACAGCCTCGACCTTCACCTCTGCTCCCAGGCAGGAAGTCAGGCCCATGATGGGTCTGGGGGCTGGGTTCTCGCTCCAGGGAGATAGATGTTGCACAGAGGGAGGGGGGTGGGTTGTCGGCAGAACGTGGCCGCACACGGCCCTGTGAGGAGCAGACACCCACGGCCAAGGGGATGCCATGTGCACATCCTCCCCGACACCCTTGCGATCGCCAGGGGGCTCTCAGGGGAACGTCTGCTGGAGCTGGGCCGTTCGAGGGCTCAGAGCCCTGTTGAGCACCCACTGTGTGCGATCCTCCGGTGGGCGCACAGGGGCCCGAGGCCCAGCCAGGCACACCTGCCCCAGGAGCTGCAGCCGGCGCTGCCACCCAGCCCGGCCGTCAGCACCAGCCCGAGCACCGCGGCTGGACTCCCCCTCGGGGAGGGTGCAGCGGGCACTGGGCACGGGCTCAGTGGGCCCTGCCCGCACCCGGCCTGCGGCTGCGGGGTCCAGGGTCCCAGAAGGCCCAGAAAGGGTCAGGAGGGGCTGCGGCGTGGGCAGGCTGGACAGTCGCCAGGAAAGGAGACTGGACATTCAGAGGCTGGTCACCCAGGGAGATGGCAGCCGCTCCGCCCGCCCTCGGCTGGACTTGAAAGAAGTGAGAACAGACAGAATTCAAAGACGCCAACAAAAGGGCTTCCTGTTGACACCACCAGACTTTAACTCCTTTCTCCTCCGCACCCCGTGCTGGCGCCGGGGCCGGGGCTGCATCCCCAAGGGTGAGGCACCGGGCACGGAAAAGAAAGCTGTGGTGCTGGCCCCCAGCTCCGCAATCTGCTCTTTGAAAACTGGGCTTGAAGTCCAGATCCTGCCCCGCGGGCACCGGCGCCGGCCTCGAGGTCCCCGCAGGCGACTGCAGATTTTCAGGATGGAAGAGGCTCTGGACTCAGCTCACCAAAGCCCATGCACACTCTTCGCGTGCACACACGCACCCACACGCACACACGCACCCACACGCACACCCGCCAGCATGCACGTGTGCACACGCAAGCACAAACATGTGCACACCCTGGTTTGCGCAAACGCACCTGCCGCACCGAGGGAAGCCTGGGAAGCGCGGCCCCTGTGGGCAGGCCAGAGGGACGCAGAAGCCCCCCCGCTGCTTCTCCCAGGACCCCCGGGGCAGCTGGCGTGTTTTCAGGGGCGTACTCACTGTTGTAGTTAAGAAAGCATTTGCGTTAGCTCCCCAGGCTCGGTCGTACGTAACCTTCTCTGCCTCATTTTTCCTGCCACACCCCCAAGGCTGGCAGGTAGGCGGCACCCCAACAATCCTCGCGGCAGACTCAGGGCCCCCGGAGTGTGATGACCTCTCCGCCCTCCAGGGTAAAACAGGCGCCAGCGGTTGCTAGCGGTGGCCGCCGCTGTTGGGTGGCGGTGGACAGGGGAGACGGCAGAGTGGGGGAAGGGAGATGGAGAACCTGTGCGTGAACCCCCCAGGCCACCCTACGGCCCCCGCGGGGTCCGCACTGTGGTTTCATCAAGTCCATTCACAGATGGGCAACGGCTGGATCGAAGCAAAGGTGGGCTTCCCCAGGTAACACTCAGGGTGTGCGCGTGGGTCGGGCAGGCGCAGCGTCTTTCTCTGCCACTGACCTTCGAGCAGCGTTGAATCTGCAGGATCGTCCGGCCACGAGGCAGAGCACCCGGGACCCGCTGCCCGGCCTCCCCCGTTCCGGGCCCCACTCAGCACCTGCACCTCGGAAGGTCACTGAGTAGGTTGGCTAGAGTAGCGCACCCAAAGAGGAAGGAGCCACCCCCAAACTGGGGGCGGCCACCAGTCTTCAGACCTCTTTCTGGTTGTGGGCGGGGCCAGGAAACCCCTGGATCGTAATGACATGCATTTCTCTGACGTGCGAAGGCCACCAGGGAGCCCAGAAGAGCCGCTGCCATTCAGCCGTTCCACTCAGCACCGTGTAGTGAGGGGCCAGTGCACCGACACCCTGTGGAAGGGACGGCGATCTTCTGCGGACAAGAAGGTGACGCAGGCTGGGAGCTGGCGTCCCCCGAGGCGGGGCGCTGGCGGCACCTCTCTGGCCTCACCAGCTCCCAGCAAACTGTTCCCGGTGAGGAAAGGGCAGTTTCCAGATCCAGAGCTGTGTGCCAGGTGCCGGCGGCGCGTTCCTTCACCCAAGCGAGGGCACCACACCTGCAGCTGCAGCCGGGGTCGCCGCCTGGTTAAGCTCACGAGGACCCGCTGCCCCGTCCGAGACCCAGCCCAGCTCTCCACTGCAGAGGCCGCTAGGAAAGTGGACCTGGGGGGTGTGGAGCCCCCGAGTCCCCAACGCCCTCCGGGAAGGTGGCACTGCCTTTGGTCACGGCCTTCCTGGGTCGAGGCGGCTCCAGGGGCCTCCGCCGGGCCTTCCCCTACGTACCAGCCCTCAGCCGGCAGGTCAGGGGTTCTGCCAGCGAGGACGGCTGCTCCAGTCAAGCATTCCAGAATCGGGGGAACTACAGGTGAGTTTGGGGGCACCCCTGTGAGACAGGCCTGAGCTAAACCCCCACTGAGCACCACATGCCACCTGGGCCCCTGAGCCCCTGCTCCGACTGGGGGATGACGGGGATGGTGGGTCTCTTGGGGTCAGCGGCAGGTCACCATGTCCAGTGGCGCCTGAAGTTCTGATTATTCCTTTTCCCCGAAGCACAGTCACCCTGGCAACGCCACGGGTCGCAGGCTTCTGCGGGAGCAAGAATAACAGTGTGAGTTCTCAGTCGAGCGTGGGGCCCTTCCTCGAGGGGACTCGGCCCCCCATCATTCAGGGGGTCCTGCTCTGCCAGCTGGCTCAGGTCTGGGAATCCCCTGAGGGTCTGCGCCTCTGTGGCTATGACTCGGGTCGGACGGTTGCTCCCTGCGCGAGACTCAGCGGGCCGCCTCCCTGACCAGGAGCGCCGCCGGGTCTGGGAGCCCAGCTGCAGGCCTGCGAGTCCCAGAAGCCCAGAAACCGCTCGGGGCCCCTGCTGCCTGCATGCGTTTAGGCTTCCCCTCCGCGAGGCCTGCCCTGTGGAGGAGAGCCATGGGGGGGGGGGGTCCTGGGATGGGGCTCCTCTCACAGGTGTTCCTCAGGTGTCGGTGAGCTGAGCTGCCCTCCGGACCCGCGAAGTGTGCTGGGCGGGGCTTCAGCGACACCCCCAGAAGTGACAGCCCCTGTTCCTCAGCCCCTGGTCCCTTCCTCTGCATCCAGCCAGGCGGTTGGGGCCTTCCCAACCCGCCCACCGTGGGCCCCCTGCTGGGTACAGGTCCGCCCTCCAACCCGCCACACCGTCCAGCCCCCCTAGACCCCAGGATGACACCCACGGGGACTCTCTGCTCAGGGAGCCCGTCCGCAGCTGGCTTCCTCTGGCCCCTCTGTGGTTAGGCCAAGCCCTCCACATCCATTCTCACAGTTGCAACCCTAACCTGAACCGATCAGAAACCCTAGCAACGTCTTCACGGGCCACACCTTCCCGTCACCTGCAGGGGCTTCTGGGACCTGGGTCGGTTTACAGTCCCAGAAGCGGGGGGGGGTCCCACCCGGCAGCTGATGCCCAGTGGCCCCTCAGGCAGCAGTGGGCGGGGGGTCTTCCCGCTCACAGTTCTCCTTCCCTTGGAGCAGACTCATGCCCTCAGCCGCTCCCACTGCCCAGCCGAGAGGGTTTCTGGGACCAACGGCCCCTCCGGCTGAGCTCAGGAGAGCACCCTTCGCCCTGGGCTCTGGGGCGGGAAGGGGTTTGCCGCGACATCGCGTCGCTGCACGATGGCCCTTGCCTCCCTGCGGCCTGTGACCTGAGGACAAATGTCCTGAGCTCACACTGCAGCCCGGACCCTCCCCCTCCTCACACCGTCTGCCCCACCCACAGGTGGGGTCCCAGCCCCTGTCCCTGCCCGTGTCCCCCTGGCACCGTTTCCATGGTCTGTGATCACGCGCTGGGTGCTCCCCAGGCCCCCAGGCTTCCGTGCCACACCCTCCCCGTGTGGGGTTTGGGGCGCCAACTTGTCCCACCGTGAGCGCTGTCCCCTGAACCCTGGGTCTGGGGGAGGGGAGCCCCACTCAGCCCACAGGTTTCTCATCACCATGGCGAGAGGTGACCCCTCATTCATGCTCCAGAGCCCACTCCTCCATCCAATGGAAGCTTCAGGGCAAGTGGACAATGGCCTGTGGCCACAGCAATGGGCTTCAGCCTTCTTGCTGGTCTCTGGGTGTCCCCCTCACGCACACTTCAGGGCCTGCAGGCCTGTTCGCAGCCCCTCCAGCAGGGGGCAGCCCTGCCCCCATCCCCGACCTGATGAGGCCTCTCCCTAGGGTTGGGCCAGCGGGACAGGAGGCTAATTGCATGGGAGGGGATGAGGCCACACTGACAGGCTCTGGGACCAGGTGTTTCACAGCCGCCCCGCCTGCTCCCGTGGGCTGAGTCACTGAGGTGCAGCCACTGCTGACCCAGGGAGGGCCTGTCTCTGGGGCTCCCAGCTGGGGCCGTGGAGGGACAAGCCAGTGCAGCTGGGCCGTTCCCCGGGCAGTGACTGCACTGTCCACTCCGTCCCCGCCTTGTCCGTGGCGCGCGAACTTTCCCTGGGGCCCGGGAGGGGAGAGCTGGGCAGCCTGGGGCTCCTCTGCCTGGGCCACTCAGCTCCCGGAGGCTCGGTGGGCCTGCCTTCTCCTCCAGCTGGGTGGGGAGGGGACGCCACACCGTGTACACCTGCGGGCCCAGACCTCCCCCGGTCCTGTTTCTGCTCTGGACGCCCAGGGTCCTAACAGATGCTGACAGGCTGCTTGCTGTCTGCGTGTGTGGCAGGGCTGGACAGGTGCCCCTCGCCCCCGCTTCAGCCGCCAGCAGGTCTGGCTGGTAATTCTGGTGTGAATGGGGCGGCCAGCTCAGCGCCCCCAGGGCCGCCCGCCCGGGGCTGGCGGGCTCTGCTGCTGGGCTCTGGGGCCACCAGTGCAGGGCTCGGCCCCAGTGGGGTCTGTGTTGCTTACACTGGACGATTTGGGGATAAACTGAGAAAGTGCCAGGTGGACTTCACGGTAGGCAGTGCCGAGATGGTGCCAGCTGAGCTGTGAGTCTGGCAGAGGGTGAGGGTGTGGAGCATGGGGCTGCACCTCTCCATGGAGGCGGGGTCCCTGGGCCTGGCCCCTGGCAGCTGTGCCTTCGTCTTCCCATCGTCACCGCCCTGGAAACTCCCAGGCCGGGTGCCATCCCAGCCCAGCTTGGAGAGCCTCAGTGACCGGCTGTGAGACAGGCACCTGCTGGGGGCCCAGGGAGAGAGGCACAGGGGCTGGGGGAGAGCCTGGCGAGGAGCAGGGCCGTTAACCTGTGGGCAGCACGCACTCCCTGGGCATGTGGTGGGGTTTGGGGGGGGGTATATTTTTATTTTATTTTATTTTATTTTCACATGTTTTTGTACTGTTGTTCAGTGTGGTGGGGTTTTCTGTGGTGTGGTCATCTGGCTGAGTCCAGGGCTACCCCGTCTTCCTACCTCAGATCAGGCTCGCCCAGGAGGGGGGCGCCGGCATCCTGGGGAAGCAGGTGGGGTCAGCCCTCCGCTCAGGCCTGGGAAGATCTGCTGGCGGTGGTGTGGAGGGCTGGGCTGGAGTGTACAGGCAGGCCTTGGGGTGGGACCCGGAACACACTCTCCCTCAGGGCAGGGCCGGGACGCATCAGACCAATGTCCTCACCCAGGTCCCTGCAGGGCACACTGGGGAGACCCCGGTGGGAGGCTGGGGCAGGTCCTGCCCCCTCTGTCCCAGCTCCTGGCCCGGCTCCATCTGCAGTCCTGGGTCTGTTGCTCTGGAGGACGGAGGCAGGGACAGACACCCAGGCCTGATGGGGCCGGGCTCTGCTTCCCGACCAGGCGCTCTGTCACGGTGGGGGGCCTGCCTCCCTGTGGGGCGCTGCCTCCGGGAACCGAGTGGACAGGCCTCACAGCTCACCACCCTGGGGCCTGTGGGCTCTTCACGACCAGGTGGCTGCTGCCTATCAGCGCAGGGAGGGTGTGGAGGTTGTCGTGCCCCACCCAGGGCTGCCCGCCACCCCACCTGCTCACCAGGCTCGACGCCACGCCCAGCCCGTGGCCCCCTGGCTGCTGGGCAAGGTGGGGGGGGTGGCCCGCTGTCCCCTCACTGGGAAGTCCCCCCCAGCCATCCGTGGACGAACACACCCCAGCTTGTCTAACCGCCTGGGAGGACCCCCAGCTCCAACTGGCAGGGGCCCTTCGGGTCTCCTTATTCCCAGCCAGGCCCTAGGGGACGAAGTGGGGCCGGTGGTTGCTAGGCAGCTTGAGACGGCCATGACCCACCTCGTTCTGCAGGTGGGTTTGCAGGGCCAGGAGGGGCTTGGCA
This sequence comes from Anoura caudifer, assembly GCA_004027475.1. Classification (NCBI taxonomy): domain Eukaryota; kingdom Metazoa; phylum Chordata; class Mammalia; order Chiroptera; family Phyllostomidae; genus Anoura; species Anoura caudifer. The sequence continues at coordinate 95,716 of PVKU01004471.1, read as the reverse complement.
GCCCCCCACCTCGCAGGTGCGGAGGCGGCCCACAGTGTGGCTGGAGCATGAGCCTCCTCAGGAGCTGAGTGACACTGGGGGAACCAGTTCTGCCACTGTGGCCACACCTTGTGGCTGGCGGCGTGTCAGGAGGAGGGAAATCTGGAAATTCCTGCTTCAGGGACCCTCAGGGCGTCACCCGGGAGGGCAAACTGAGCAAGGCCAGGCCCTTTCCCAAGATCCTCCTGGGTTCTTCCAAGAACATAGCTTTTATTTTTTAATTTATGGACTTAACTCTTTGGGCTTATAGAAAAAAACTGAGCAGCTTACAAGAGTTCCCATATACCCTCCCTCCCCCCCCTCCCGGAGTCCCCATCATTAAGACCTTTGTTACAGTCACTGAGCCAGTATCGATACATTAGTAACCAAAGGCTGTAGGTTCCCTCTGGTGTGGCAGGTTCGCTGTTCTGCTGCCCTAGCTTTAGGGACCTTGGCACTGGTGGTTTGCGATGGGAAGACTGTCCCAGTCTCTCCCCTTTGGTTCAGTGGTCTCTGGGTGTTTTTTAAACATTTTTTAAAATTTATTTATCTTTAGAGGGGAAGGGAAGGAGAGAGGGAGAGAGGGAGAGAAATATCAATGTGTGGTTGCCTCTCGTGCATGTCTTGCTGGGAACTGGCCGGCAACCCAGGCATGTGCCCTGACTGGGAATCGAACCGCGATCCTTTGGTTCGCAGGCCTGCACTCAATCCACTGAGCTACACCAGCCAGGGCTGGGTGTTTCTTAAATTAAATTTATTGAGGTAACATTGGTAAATAACACTGTATACATTTTAGGTGTGCAACATTGTAACCTGATATCTCTGTGTATTGGGTACTCACCCGCCACAGTCTGGTTTCCTTCTGTCACCATATATGAGGGGGTCCCCCAAAACACCAGAATTATCTCCTGGAGGGTGGGCCCCTGGTAGTCCAGGTTTCCACAGCTAGCTGAGTGTTCTAGGAACCCGTCTGCATCAGCGTGCCAGCTGGCATTGTTGTGAGAGGCTGCGTTTGGCTTCAGTGAATTTTGTCCATGTCCTGATGGGTGGTTTATGAGTGCACCTGCCCACACCACGCTGAGTGTTCAGCAACTTTTGACCAAAAATGGCATGACTCCTGTGTTCTCCCCTCCCTATTCACCAGATCTCACCCGAGAGCCTTTCTTTTGTTTCCCTGATGAAAAAAGTCCTTAAAGGGAAACATTTTGCTGACCTGCAAGAAGTGAAAAAAAAAAATGCAGAAGCACCAAAAAGCATCAAAATTGATGAGTTCAAACACTGTTTTGAGCCGTGTACAACAGGTCTCGAAGGGTGTGTTGCATCAAATGGATGGAGAGTACTTCGAAGGTGACTGAAGTTTACACGTGTAAGAATAAATCCACAATTTTTATAAATAAATTCTGCTTTTTGGGCCCCCCCTACATTTGACCCTTCACCCAATTTTCTCACTTCCCCTCTGCTGACCCTTCTGCTGTCTCTGTCTACAGTGTGTTTTTTTGGTTACCTTTTCTTGTTTTATATTCCACGTGAGTGAACTCACACACTTTCTCTTATTTTATTTAGCAGAACACCCCTGAGAGCTGTCCGGGTTGCTCGTGGCATTTGGTCTCTTCCTTTGGTGAAGCCACCGGCCTCAGGGATGGCGAGGCCTGGGGGCCGCTCTCAGGGCGGGTGGCCGCGGGGTCAGAGCTGCGCTGTAGCCCTGAGCACAGACGTGGTTGCGGGTTCGAGTCTCAGGGTGGTGGTCTCCTTTACCCTGTTTCTTAAAGTCCTTCTGCCGCTGGTCCCCGCAGCCCTGGGGTGTGGGGAAGGGTGCAGCAGGCCGCCAAGCCCAGCCTCCAAGCTGGCCCTGCGTCTCAGGGTGGCAGCACCGTGTGGGTCCAGACAGTGCCATCCTGGGCTTTGGCTGCCAGGGTTGACCTGCTCAGCTCCAGGGCTGCCCCAGGCAGACCCTTCACCTTGGACGGCAGGCCCTCCCCTGGCCACAGCACCCCTGTGGCGGGGGGGGGGGGGGCGCCCTGCAGACTCAGGCCTCTCCCACCCCACCTGACTCCGGACCTCCAGACTGCAGGACAAGGGTGCACTTTACAAATCAGCAGGGGCAGGAAGCCACCTCCGCCCTCCCAGGCCACTTGAGATTCCTCCTGAAGTGTTTCTTGGCTGGAATAGAAATGCTGAGAGCCTAGACCAACACTGCAGGGTGTGAGGACGCAGAGGAACCTGATTTTGTGATCACAGCACGGCTGCCTGCAGGCCAGACAGAGACCCTCATCACCACCAGCGAGGCCCCACCCAGACCGGCCCAGCTTCCTGGCCTCAGCGCCCCCCAGTAGGGACGGGGGTGCGGGGCCCCCCATCTGCGCTAATAGATGTCAGGCACATGGCAGCCCCAGCGACCGCTGGGGGAAGGACACGGCTCTCGCCGCAGGGCATGCGTGTCCTTCCAGAACACGGGGCCGTGTCCGCAGGCAGTCCGAGTCGTCCCACCTGGAGGGCGGCCGGGCCACTGTGCGGCGAGGCTGTAAGACGTGCAATGCCCGGCTACATAAAAAGTGACAACAGCCAACGCAACGGCAGCCGTCCGGTGGGAATGAATCAACATGATACCTATTTTTTAATCGGATCTGCAAAAGTATATATGTTTTTTGGTGCATCGCAGTTTCAGTCATTGAAACTGTGTGCGCCACGAGGTGAAAGTCGAGAATCGCAGGTCTGGAGGACAGGGGCCGGGAAGCGGCAAAATCCTGGATGCGCAGGACATACTCCCCGCCCCAGGAATCCCGTGGGAACTTGGGGCCCCAGGTACCAGACCAATGAGTCGGGGAGGCGGCGGGGGGGGGGGCAGCACAGGAGCGGTGGCCTGGGCGCCAGCAAACCCAGAGACGGTCTGTGGAGTGGGCGCCCCAGTCCCCGGTCCAGTGGGTCCGGCCCATCTCCAGCCCCTCGGGGCCCGGAACGGGATGGAGTCTGAACCTCCACAAAACACACTCAAATTCTGCAGAGGGTTTTGTGCCGGGAACACCCTTGAGGGGCTCAGACGAGCCACATGAGACAGCCACGGCCCCGCGGCCATTCCCGCTCGTTCCTCACGAAGGGGCCGCGGCAGCGCCGCTGCGTGATCGCCGCTGGCCGAGCGCTGGGTGGGCGTCTGCGCAGTCTGGGGGTCTCGGGTTTCGCCCCCGCCCCCCGCACTGCGCAGGCCGCCGGCGCGCGGCCGCCGGGCCCTCCGGTCTCTCGGACCCTTCTTCCATCCCGGGCGACCCCTCCTCGGCGTGGCGCCCCAACCGGTCCCACTCCCCGGACCACGCGCCCCCCGCGCAGGGTGCTCCCAAGGCGCATCACGCTGCGGTCTCCGCCGCGTCCTGCCGGGGCGCACGGGGCCGGGCGCAGGGCGGGGAGCTCCGGGCGGCTCGCGGGGCGGAGTTCCGGCCCAGGGACGGCCGGAGGGGCGGAGCTGCCGGGCGGTCACCGCCCCCCAGCTGAGCCGGGACACGGGCTGCTGACTCGCCGACTTCAGAGCTCGGGTGGCGGCGGCGGCGGCGGGCGCAGAGCTCTGAGCTGTTCCAGAGGCTCCGGCGGCTCCAGCGGCCGCTATGGGCGGGCGGCCGCGGCTGCGCGGGGGGCGAGCGACGTGACTCGCCCGGACTCTGAGCCCGGCCGTGCGGGTGGCGACTCTGCTGAGTGGGCGCGTGCGGAGCCGGCGCCGAGCGGGAGCCAGAGCATGCGGGGCGCGGCGCGGGCGGCCGGGGGGCGCGCGGGGCAGCTGTGGCCACGGCCCCCCTCCCCGGGCGCCGGCCCGCCGCCGCCGCTGCTGCCGCTGGCCGTGCTGCTGGCCGTGCTGCTGGGCGGCGCGGGAGCGCAGTACTCGAGCGACCTGTGCAGCTGGAAGGGGAGGTGAGTCCGCGCGGCGCGACCGTGGCCCTGGGTCCGCGCTGCTCCCCGCCCCGCCTGCAGAGCGTGCGGGGGCGCGGGGTACCCTGTCCAGGCGGAGCGCCGCCCCCGCTGCCTCGGCCCCGGGTGCTAGAACAAAAGAGCCCGCGGCGTCCCGGGTCCCCGGCCCGGAGGACGCCGGCGGGAGGCGCGCCTGCCGCGCTGCGGGTCCGTCCGGGCTGAGCAGCCCGCTTGGCCCGCATTCCGCAGCGCCCGTCGCCCTTTTGGTCCCCGAGAGTCTTGGCCGCCGACCCCGAGGGCTGGGATCGGCCCTTTGGCCCTTCCCGGCCCCTGCCCTCCGCCTACCCGCCGCGAGGAGGTGCGCGCCCCCGGGCCAGGAGGAGCGGGGCCTGCGCTCCGGGCCGAGGGAGAAGGGGCGGCCGAGTCTGCCGGAGGGGGCAGCAGCTTGGGCGGACGGAGCGGGGCCCTGGCGCGGACTGCAGCGCCGACCGCGCCTGTGCGGGCGGAGACCTGTGCGGGGGGGCCGAGTGCGGACCTGGCCGAGCCCCCTGCCCTCGCCTGGTGAAGGTCAGGCCGCCCTTGGCAGCGCGCGCGCCGCGCTGGGTGACCCCCCTTCACGCCCCTCCGCCGTGGCCGCCGAGGACCTTTTTAAAAACTGAAGTGTGACAAGCAGAGAGCAGTGCAAAAGCCACAAGTGTGCGCGGGCGGGGTGCCCGAGGGAACAGCTAATCAGGATGAGAAACCACCGTCCCCAAGGCGCCCTCGGCCGCCCGGGCAGCTCGTGGTTGGCGGAGCCAGCCCTGCGCCGCGGAAGTTGCGGATTCAGGAGTTTGCTGTGGGAGACGCGCATCTCCTCCGAACACGCCGTGGGCCGGGCCGCCCTGGGTCCTGGTGTCCCCGGGGCAGGGTCCCCGGGCAAGCCCTCGACCTTGTCTGATGGGGAGACCCGGCTGCAGGCACCTCGGGATGGGGGCAGGGTTTGGAGGGGAGGCGGATTTCCGAGGAGGCTGGAGCTGTGCTGGCGCTGGACCCTTGGCCAGCAGGGCAGCCGCTGGTCATCGTGGTGTTTACGGGCCGGTTCTCCGTGGACGCTGGCCGTGCTCCCTTCGCGCCCTGCCCGCCCCTCCTTGAGCGAAGGTCCCAGGGCCCTGAGGTTGGCGCCGGTGCCCTCCCTCGCAGCAGAGCAGGGAGGGAGGAGCCGCCGGCCCAGGGCGGAGGGTTGGCCTGAAGAGAGCTGGTGGCAGCAGCGAGCTGGGCTGGCGGGAGCCCCCGACACCGACACCCTCCGCTGGGGCCGCCCCACCCCCCTCCCCGGTGCCAGTAACGAAACCTCCCGCTTCGCAGCCTCTGCTGCATGAGTCAGTGCACCACCACACCGAGGCCCTGGGGTGTCCTGCTTCGGCAGACCGAAAGCAGTGAGCCGGTCCTCCCCGCTGAGCCTGCGTTTCCAGAGGAGGGGCTGACCCCCTGCGCCCGCAGGGCCCTGAGCCCCGGGGCAGCGCCAGTGAGGGCTGGTGGGGGCTGGGGAAGGAGTCCTTCCGCTGCCCACTCCGAGGGCGCATCCTTTCACCTGCCGGGAGAGGCAGGGACGCGGCCCTTCCGTCATTGCCCGGCTCCTGACTCCCCCAGTTCCTCCGCTGAGCGCAAAGGCGCTGAGTGAGCCCTGCAGAGCCTTGGAGGGGGGTGGCGTGTGGCGCGTGGGCGGGGCCGGAGAGGAGCTGGCCAGGCGGCGTTCCCGGAGTATGAGCCCCACTGGAGCTGTGATTGCTGCCCACCCCCACATCAGTGTGCTACTTGCTGCGGGGCTGGGTGGGGGGTCGGGCCTGGTGTGCCTGCCGACTGCAGCTTGTGTGGTGAGGCCCGTCCGGCCGTGGGTTCTGATCCCCTAATAGGGAGGGAGTTGCTCCTGATGACACTGGCCAGTCGGGCTGACAGGCCAGAGAGTGTTTCTGGGTGTTTCCAGGCCGCTGAGCAGAAGGTGTTGAAGTCCACTGCTCTGGGCAGGGCACTGCAGGTACGGCACACCTGGGCTCTCTCCTCTGCCTTGGGCTCCACCCGAAGCTCCTTCTGGCTCAGTGAACCCGAGACCTAGTTTCCCTCTGGTGACTCAGGGTTCAGGCCAGACCTCAGGGTTAGTGACTCGGCCTGTGCTGCCGCCATACCCACCTTGTCAGAGGGTCCCCGTACCAACCTGGGACTCACTGTCTCTCCCAGGAAGGTGCTGCACAGGGGTGCCCTGTCTCACAGGGCAGTGAGACTTGTCCACTCTTTTTTTGTTTAAGAAAAATGCCCGAGCTCAGTTTAAATAACCCACGCTCGAACCAGCCTGCTTGTTCCCTAAGGCCGCGTAAGTTTTCTCCACGTCCCGCAGCTTCGTCACATCAAGAAGCGGGTGCCTTCTTTTTTTCTTGGCCTGGTTAGCAAGTCACTGGCCTGTCATGTGACTGTCCTGACATGACAGTGCCCATCAGGGACCGCTCAGACACGGTGCATTGTTGCACCTACAGCCACTTTGCATAAATAGAAGGCTCCCCCCCCCCAGGTTGGCTGTGATGCTGGAGGCTTAGAGGGAGCTGTGTGGCTGTAGTTCCTGGCAGGAACCGGACATGCCTGGAGCCCTTGACCTCACCGGGAGAGCCAGCGGGTCCTGGGCTGAGACGTCTGTGGGCTGAGTAGGTGTTCGTCCACAGGGCGTCTGGCTTGCCGCCCGCGGCCGTGGTTGGTGTGAACGCCCTGCGCTGACTGCCCTGGGGGTCCCTGGTGTTCTCGGTGCTTTAGGAAGATGGGCGGAGCCCCCCATGCCGGGGCCGTGGGTGCAGACCCCGCTCTGTGGGCCAGCGAGGACGTTAGTTAAAGGGTGAGGTGATGGGGAGCCTTCGCTGGGTCCCTGGTTCCCTTTATTATTAACAGCCACAGCCAGGGGCACCCGTAAGATGCACATGGGCGTAGGTGCCAGCTGGTGGCCGGCAGCATTCAGACTCAGGTCTGCCTCCCCCGGGCAGCTGTGGGTTGGCCAGCTGTCCCCTGCCTGAGCTGTAGGTGGAGGGTGGGCCTCCCTGTTTCTCCCTCCACTGTTGAAATTACGGTGACTTAGTGAGGGATCCGCAGTCCCAGGTGTAGGTTCTTCACTCCCTTGCCGCACCGAGAGGGCGGTGGGGCCTGGGACAGAATGGTTTTTGTGGGAGAGAGAGTTGAGGATTGGTGCTTGGGCAGGGGGCAGGTGCCCAACTGCCCCTGGGGGCTGAAGACCGGAGCGGAGGGACACTGTGATGGCGTTTGTGTTGGCTGCATAAGAGGGGAGCTGATTATAGTCATTGTGGCAGCCACTCACCATTTAGTCTAATTTTTCACACAGCACTATAATTATGCCCATCCCCGCATATGTGCCAGGTGAGCATGTATGAGTTTTATGTGACTGTAACTCGTACATCTGCTCCGTGTGTGCAGGCCTGGTAGGCGTCTGAGGCCGGGCTGGCTGCTCGTGACCCGGGGCGTGTGGGGCGGGGAGCCGGGTGAGGAGGGTTCACCTCCTCGATGCCGCCGTCTGATGTGGTCTGCAGGGTGACTGTGCAGCCCCAGCCTGCAGCTGGCTGTCGTAGGAAAAGTGAGGTTTTGGGGCCCGCAGCGCATGAGTCACCAACAGTAAATGCAAACCATATGGGCCGTGCTTTCTCCTCTGTGGAAAGGGATTCTGGTAACACACTCAGGCCGGGGCTCTCTGAGTGTGGCTTTGTTTATTCCACGTAAAAATCCCAAGAATGCGGGTGAACCTGTCTGAGGTCTGATCGGATCCCCGTGTCCTGTAACCAAACACTGGCTGAGGCTGGTCCCTGGGCTGCGTGGTGGTTGTGACGCAACCGTTTACACAAGCAGATGCTGACACGAAAATGCGGAGCTGGGGCAAGAAACTTCGACATTTTCGATGGTTTCGATTTCTTGAAAAGACAACGTAACGATTTTACCCAAGACCTGTGTCGCTGGGAGTGCGGAGCGCAGGTCTTGGTTTTCCCTGCGTAGCTTCTATTAGGAGTGGGATGAACTGGGGGTTCTCTGGAAATTCCCGCTGGGAGCGTCAGGCTCCGCTCAGCTCTGGGTTCTCCGCACTTTCCCTCTCGTGCCTGGCCCCTGGGGAGGACCTTTCCCTTACTTTCATATCCTCAGTGATACTTGAGTTCATTTTAAAAATACGCTCATCAGAGGAAGGTCTCAAGGCCTGCGAGTGAATGAAAAAGCAGGCACAGGGTGACCACGAGGAAAACACAGGCACCGAGGCCTGGCGGTGGGGAGCCGAGAGAACACTGCGCTCCCAGGCCACTTACTTTCCTCGCTGGTTCATGAGCTGCTGAGCTACTTGTGCGTGTGGGTGCCCAATGCCCCCAGTCACCCGAGTCTGCTCCCATCCTTCACGCTCCGTGGGGACCTCCACGGAGGTCCCAGCCCCAGCTCCCTCGTCCGGAACTCGGGTTGGTGCCTTGCAGGCCGGCAGACGCTGCGCGTCCAGGTGTGGGGAGGGTCTGGGCGCCCAGCGCCAGCCCGGCTGCCTCCCGGGGAGCAGCTGGTGCTGCGGGCCCGAGCTGCCGCCGGCGGTGGGTGGGGAGCGGGCAGGGCCCTGGCTGACTCTGTCTCCCTCCGCAGCGGGCTGACCCACGAGGCCCACAGGAAGGAGGTGGAGCAGGTGTACCTGCGCTGCTCGGCGGGCGCGGTGGAGTGGATGTACCCCACCGGGGCTCTCAGCGTCAACCTGCGGCCCAACACCTTCTCGCCCTCCCGGCACCTGACTCTGTGCATCAAGCCCCTCAGGGACTCCTCGGGGGCCAATATTTATTTGGAAAAAACTGGAGAGCTGGAGCTGCTGTTCCGGGACGGGGACCGCGGGCCGGGCCAGGTGCGCTGCTTTGGCTTCGAGCAGGGCGGCCTGTTCGTGGAAGCCACGCCCCAGCAGGACATCAGCAGGAGGGCCACGGGCTTCCTGTACGAGCTGAGCGGCCGTCGCGCCGGGGCGGACCTGCACACTCTGTCGGGTGAGTGGGGCCCCGGGGGTGCGGGGGTGGGCTCCCCGGCTGCTGCCGTCCGCAGCCGTGGTCCTCCTCCTTTGCCAGATTTCTCCGATTTCCTCCTGCCCCCCCCCCCCGGAGGCTGCCCATCCCCCGGCCCCAGCACAGCCTCCCTGAAACTCCTCCGGGTGTGTCCGCTCAGGAGGCCCACTGGTGGCCGAGGGGGTGCCAGGGTGCCAGCAGACGGCCCTCCTGGGGGTGGGGAGCTGTGTGGTGAGTGTGTAGTGGGTGTTGGATGTGAGGTGTACTGTCAGAGTTCTGGAAAGTTCTTGTTGGGACTTGGCAAACACGTGTCTCCCGGGAGTGCGTTACTTGTGGAGGGTAACGAGTGTCCCGGAGAATGGCCAGGGGTCGGCGCCGTGACAGGGCCTCACTCCCTGACCCGCTCACCTTCCACTACCAGCTGGGGCGGGTTTGCAGTCGGGCACCGTTCCCGCTGTCCCGGCGTTTCTTCTGCCGCACGAACTGGCTGCAGCCTCTCGAACACCGAGTTTTGGGTGGGGCTGGAGGCTGATGCACATCCCAGGTGCAAACCCACCGAGTCCTGAACCCCGAGGCCAGTCCCGGGTTTTGGAGGCGTTTTGTGGGTGGGTGGGTGGGTGTGCATAGGTGTGGTGCCTGCGGTGGTCGGTGGGTGCCCAGGTGGGGCCCTCAGGGGAGGGGCTGTGGTGATCTGGGAGCCTGGGGGAGGGGTCTGGAGGGGTCTCTCAGCGGCCAGGGTTGTGTGTGTGTGCACAGGTGAGGCTGGTGAGTCGGCTTTAGACTTCCATTCCTTTTCCTTTGGAGGGAAGCAGGCAGCTTTGGGGGGCCCTGGGTGGAGGCGGGCCGGCCTCGGAGAGTGTGGTGGGCAGAGAGGTGGAGGAGCCCTTGGTCGCCCAGACAGGCCCTGCCCCTCGTGGCCTGAGCAGCCCAGGGCTTCCCTCCCCCCGGCCTCGCTCTGGCTCCGAGGCTCAGTGTCGGAGTGTGCGGGGTGGGGCGGCCAGGGCTCTGGGGGTGCCATCTGTGTCAACTCCGAAGCGGGCCTGGACCACGATGCCCTGGGCGGGGTGGGGGTGTGGTGTGGAGGTGTGAGCCTGGGTTGTCCTGGGAGCTCCAGGGAGCTGGCTCCCTGGGGCACCAGCTGGGAGGATGGTCAGGTGGGGGGTCCTGCAGGGGCCCTGTTAACACCCCCCAGGGACAGGATGACCCCATGGGGGGGCGGGGGACATAGCCCCAGCAGAGTGATGACCTGGCCTCACGGGGGTCCGCCGGGCCCAGGAGCAACAGCTGGTTTGAGGGCTGGGTTAGTCTCTTGGTTTCAGCTTCGACTGGGGACAGCCAGACCTGCTGGGATTCGAAAGGTGGGGTCTCCTCCAGCCTGTGAGTCCACGTTTCACTGTGCTGCGTTCTCGGCTCGGATCGATTTTCAGCACTTTAATTCTCGCTCAAACCAGACTTCCCTGTTCCGGAGCCTCTGTTGGGCCCCTCCCCCACCGTGTTGACTGCCCCGGCGGGAGGGTGGCGCTGTGAAGCGGCAAACTGGAACCCCAGCACCTTTGTCCTGGTCACAGTGAGGAGGTGGGAGGGAGGGGGAGTTTGCCGAGGGAACCCCAGCCGCACTCCAGGGCCCTGGGGGCAGGTATACTTGAAATGAGAGCAAAATCGAGAAAAGCTGGGTCACCTGAGCCGAGGTTCCTGAGTGGGGTGGTGGCTGGCCGCCTGCAGCCAGGGCTGGGACTTGTCAGAGCCTCTCTCGCTGACCACGCGTTGATGGGCCGTAAGGACACTCGGGCGGGTTGCCGGGGCTTGTCCCACCTTCACCCCGTGACTCGCGGGTGCTGGTGTCCCTGCTGCACCCCCTGAGCGCTGCTGTCGCCCCGACGACGGGAGCCTCTGGTCACAGCCTGGGATGACCCCAAGCCCAGGCCAGGGCTCTGGTTCTCTCCTCCCTGGGGGCGGGGCCGGTGGCCCCCAGGTTCCAGGCCGGGCTGGTGAGTGCACCTGGGGTGAGTGCACCTGGGAGAGCTGTTGGGCTGGTGGCTGAGCTGCCCTGGGGTTGTAGGGAGGAGGGGGTGCCGAGGGAAGGGGGTGCATGGTCCAGTATCCCCCTCTGCCCACTGTCCCCCTGCACCCCCACGCTGGCCGAGGCTGGGCATCGAGCTACCTGGGGTGGCCAGGTCTTCTGTGAGGGGTGCGTCCGGGTTCCTTCATTACCCCCGATACAGACCTGCCTGGTCCTGGGGTGTCTGCTGAAATTTGGGCCCCCAGGGCTCCATCTGCCGGTGGCTGGGATCCGGGGCAGTGACTGTCAGACTCTGGGCTGGGGACTCAGAGGCACCCAGGGCTCTGAGAGCTGGGAGCTGGGACCAGAACCGGGCCCAGCACCGCCCCCGCTCAGGGGGCGAGGAGCAGCAGGGATCTGGGGAGGCTGGAGCCTCCTGGCTCCCTGGGGTGTGCGCCTTTCATCAGGGCCTGGGCCCCTAAGCCTTTAATGCCCGAGGAATGGGTGCGAAATGTGGAATGTCAGCGCGGGCCATCTGGCGGCCGTGGTGTCCCCGGGCCAGGTGGGCCCTCAGCAGGCAGTGTGGCTCCGGGCTCGTCCTGCTCTGGCCTGGCCGCTGCCCCGAGGTCTCGGTGACACAGGAGCCCCCGGAGGGGACTCGGAGGGGAGCGCCTGCTTTCGCCCCGCCCGCCCGCGGGTCATAGTGCTCCTCTGTGCCGACCTGAGAGCAGGAGCCCCCTGGGCCAGCGTCCTGGCCGCCGGGGGTGTTTACCGCAGGCCTGTTGGCCTCGTGTCCCCTGGGGTTGTGTAATTGGCCTCCCCGATAAACCGGGACGCACCGGCAGCCGAGGATGGAGAGGCAGGCAGCTCCTTGACAGGCGCAGGCGGCGGGGCTGGCGGCGGTGGGGCCGGCCCGGCCCAGGGGCACTGGGTTTTGGCTGCCACGCAGCAGGAGCGGCAGACCTGCTGCCCTCACCCCCCGCTGCCAGTGGGCCTGGCCAGCACACCCGGGTCACACGGGAGCTCCTTCCGGGGCGCTGGTGCAGGCTGGCAGGACTGGGAAGGCGGGAGCGGCCAGGTGCAGCTCAGTGATGGGTGAGGCTGCTGCCACGCCCGGAACATGGCTGGGCTGTTGGGGGGCTGTCCTCCCGGGGGACCCAGGGAGACAGGCGCTGCCAGGATCCCCATCTCCCAGTGGGCTGGTGCACTTGGGGGGGGCAACCCGCAAGGGAGGGCGGGGCGTCGCTCCGTCTGGCGCTGGGGTACGGAGGCAGACCCCACGTCCTCAGTTCCCATGGGGCGGCCTGCGTGGGCCCCAGATTCCAGTCTGTTTCACTCCTCGAGGGCCAAGGGGCAGGGGCTCGCCCGCCTGGGCACATCCCCGCCCTGGTCTGCGGTGCCCACATGCAGCCTCCCCCAGCCATCCGAGCAGGTGTGGGGGGGAGACAGCCGGGTGTCAGATCCACAGCTGGAGCTGGGGGGTGGGAGGGGCAGGAGGACTCCGCCCCTGGGCTGACGGAGGGACAGGAAGCACCCCCATCGCAGGCTCCAGGGGCACCTGAGGAGGCGGGCGGCCTGGGTCCCACATGACTGACTGGTGGGCTTCACCTCCCATCGTGTTGGAAACCCACCGTTCGGTGAGCTGGGGGGCAGGCGATCCCTCGGGGGGCCCAGTGGGTGCGGAGGCCCCCGCGGACGGCCTGGACGGCTGATGGGGGTGGGTGGCACAGTTCGGAGGAGAGAGAACTTACTTTCTTTCTGCCAGGATTGTTTGTTTCCTGCAGGGGTAGCTTCTCTGGCCTCTGTAATTATTGTACGATTATTTTTTTGCCGCACCCATTTTGGGGTGGAAGCGTGTGGCTTTCCTGGAGAGGAAGAGGTTGCGAGGGTGGCGGCAGGGACAGGGCCCGGTGGGGTCATCTGGGGACGGGAGGCCTGGGTGAGCGCGCCGGGCATCGTGACCGGTGCAGGCGGCCCCGGAGCCTTACCCGGCGGCTCCAGCGTGGTCTCAGCTGACACGGCCACGTACCACCACGTTCACAGCCTTCTGGTTCCTCTTTCCTCTTCGCTCCCCGTTCAAATGCTGGTCCCCAGGGGACCCCGCATGGCATTCTCCCTGGAAATTGCGTGCATCCCCCCTGGCCCTCTCTCTTCGGGCAGTCGGGACCAGCGTCCATCTGTCTGTCTGCACACCCCTCAGGCGTGAGATCCTGACAGAAGGCACCCACCCCACGGCCTCCCTCCGGCACCTGCCGGCCTCACCGGGGTCCCCGTGTGGCCCCTGACCCGCCTCCCTGGGCCTGATGTTTTCTTCTGCGCTCAGTTCATTTCATGCACATTCCAGAGCAATCTTCCTGGGACGTCCACGCCCCGGCCCCCCCCCTCCACGAGGCAGGGGCCAGCATTCCAACCAGCCCGCTGGCCTCCCCCTCCCCGCCCCCCTCCGCAAGGAAACGAGATTGGATGCGTCAGAAACCAGCGCATTCCACAGCCTTTACGAGCCCGACTCGTTCGTAATTGTTTCCAGACTGCTTCTCTTGGCGTCCACGGGCTGCCTTTTCCACAGAGGTGACCTGAGCTGTGTGGAGCTCGGAGGCGTAAGAGGGGAGTCTCCGGGGTGGCGCTTTATGAGCTCAGCTGTCAGGGACATCGGCTCGTGGAGGCTTCTGGTGGGAGGCTCTGCAGGCCCCTGGCTGCCGTCCCCCAGGGCCACCAGGGTCCCTGTGCCCAGTACAGTGGGGCTCGGAGTGATCTGGGGGGTGGGAGCCAAGGACGGCTGGTCTCCACCTCTGTCCTCGGCCGTCAGCTGAGGTCCTGGGGCCCACGACCCCCACAGAGGGCACAGCTCTAGGCTGGGTCACACGAGTCCAGGCCTGGGGTCTGACCACAGTGTGTGGCCGGGGCCTGTTGGCCCCCCATGGCTGCCTTTGGGGGTGGCGCCTCCTGGCCTGCCTCAGCTGGCTTGGAACCCGAGAAGCTTCTAGAGAGCGTGTGCAGACCCTCACCTGCCCCCCACCTGCGCGTGGTGACGGCACACCTGGCCAGAGGGGAGCCCAGAGGCGGGCTGTGGTTACCGTGGCTTTGGCTCGATGACCTGCCTTCTTGTAGGGACAGCTGCCGAGGCCACCCCCCACCCACAGAGGGAGTCCAGGGTGGAGCCTGTAAGCCCATGGGCAAGGAGGGTGCTGGCCAGAATGGGGGGGGTCCCCTCTGCTCTGTACCCCACATGCACGGCCAGAGTAAAGTTGGTGGAGCAGAGGTCCTCAGGTCCGGCAGTGCTGAGTGCCCACCGTGTGGCACCTCCACGGGCCCAGCAGGAGAGGGCGGGGGGCCCCCAGTTGGCCACCCTCTTTTCTAAGAGTGGCCTTGAGCCTGGGGGTCACCTGTGCGAATAGAGGCCACAGGTGGGCAGAGGGCTTGGGATTTGGAGCTGGGCGGGGAGGCGCCTGCTCTGCAGATGGGCTGGACCAGCTTCCCACGCGCCCAGCAGGCTGGGCTTGTTCTGTTAACTCAGTAGGAGCCCAGCGGTGGGAGGGCTGGCGAGACACTCCTTGCGCAGCTGGACGGCGACGCACTCCCACCCTGCCCGGGGGCAGGGTGACGCACCAGCAGTGTGGACACGGGTGTCCACCCCCAGGCTTCCCGAGGACACTGCGTGCTGGGCCCCCGCAGGCCCGCACGCCCTGGGGCCTGGAGGCCTGTCTGCGCCCCACCCGGTCCCCTGAGGCCCCTGAGTCACTGCCGCCTCCTGGGGGTCAGGCGACCTCCGGCTCAGCCCAGTTTCAGGGCAGTGAGGGCAGCCAGCCAAGCATGCCGATGGGGTCAGCTTCGTCCAGGCTCAGTGAGTGCTAAGGCCAGGGGCGTCCTGGGGCCTTTGGAGCGTATACGGGTCATGGGGAGGCTTGTCCCGGTGAGATTTCATGGGTGAAGTTAGGAGGATTTGAACCAAAACATGCAGACCTGAAATAGGTCAGGGGGAGACCTTGAAACGTGTGATAGAAGAGTCAACGAGTAAACTGTGTTTTCCCAAATCAACCATCAAGCGAAGGAGCATGTGGCCCATGGGGGATCCATCAGAGCCCCAGGCTTCTGCCCCCACCCCCTTCCCCCCAATACCCTGCTGATGCCCCGGTGGGCAGGAGGGTGAACGCCCCTGGTCGCTCGCTGTGCCTTGCGTCGCAGCCTCGTGGGTCCCTCCAGGCAGGGCCTTGACCCCCTGTGGAATCGCGGGGAGGCGGGACCCTGGGGAGCAGGCGGCGTGTGAGCGGGCAGCCCTGGCGATGCGGGGTGTGGATGCGGAGGCCGGGGTGAGGGATGGGGCTGAGCTCTGCTCAGCCGGTTTGCACCGGTGATGGTCAGGGAAGAGCGATTTCAAGTGAGTCCAGTGGCTGCTCGTGTGGGGCAGGCCCGTGCTGTGCTGTGCTGTGCTGGGGGCCTGGGGTCCCCTGCCGTCAGCCCCCAGCCTGCACGCCGAGGCCACGGAGGCACAGGGCAGGCACCTGCTGCCGGAAATCAGAGCTCCTGCAGGGCGAGGGCCAGTGTGCTGGTGTCCGCGCCGTGGGCTGGGTCTGGGAGCACGCGTGGGCACGCGTGGGCACAGCCCTGCCTGACGCTGCCCCTGCGCTCTCTCCCCGCAGCCCCTTGCCGGCCCTGCAGCGACACGGAGGTGCTCTTGGCAGTCTGCACCAGCGACTTTGGTGAGTGCACGCGGGCCCGCCATGGGGAGGACGCCCCGCGCCCCACGTGGGCCCAGAGAACCTTTCGCTGCTGGCACTGACCTCTGCAGGGAGGGGGCTGTGGGGACGCTGGGCATGGTGTGCCTTCCGTGGGCCATTGGGCTGCACCCGCTCGGCTGCAGCCCCGGGGAGGACCTGAGCGCTTGGCCCGAGAGGGCTGGGCACTCCTGTTTACTCAGGTGATCACTGAGCCTTTCCCCACTTGGCACATGAGGTCATCACTCTGGAGGCCTCACCTCAGAACCTCGCCCTCCCCGGGTCCCCGGTGGGTGCTGCAGTGGGTGTTCTGGGCTCCGGCAGGGCCCAGGGCTGAGGGCCGGGACCCAGCTCCGGCACAGGGTGGCAGCTGTCACCGCTGGACCTGCTGAGCCCGGAGCCCCGGGCACAGCTCCTTTCCGGGCCCCTGGGGGTGGGACCCTGTTGAAGCCCCTCTGCTCTGCCCACCCCCATCCCCTTCCCCCGGGAGCCTCATCGAGTCTGCGATCCTGATACAAATCTTGAGTTTGACGGTGGCTGCTTTTCTCAGCCCGACTTGAGAGGCCAACGCACAGAGCGTGATTCATTTTTTCTGTTCCCCACTCGGGTGGCCGGCCCTGGGCAGAAAACCATTTCCGCCCCAGACGAGCCCGAGGGCGGCGGGGACCACCCCGAGGCAGCCTCACGCGGGGGAGTTGCACTTTTCAACGGGAATTTCCGGAATGCAGCGATCAGGGTCCGCCGCCCGCTCGCCGCCAGCGTGGACACGTGCTGTCGGTCCAGTGGGCATCCCTGCGGCCTCGCTGACCCCTGTCCCCCCCTCTGCAGTGGTCCGCGGCGCCATCCGGGACGTCACCCACGCACCCGAGCGGCAGGAGTCGGCCATCCACCTGCACGTCAGCCGGATCTACCGGCAGAAGAGCAGGGTCTTCCAGCCGGCGCCCGGGGGCGGCTGGCGGGGGCGCATCGCCACGCTGCTGGAGTGCGGGGTGAGGCCCGGGCGCGGCGAGTTCCTCTTCACCGGACACATGCACTTTGGGGAGGCTCGGCTGGGCTGCGCCCCACGCCTGGAGGACTTCCAGAGGATGTACCGGGACGCCGAGGAGAGGGGGCTGAACCCCTGCGAGATGGGCGTGGAGTGACCGCGGGGCGACCGGGCCGGGGTGGACGCCTGGCGTTCACGCAAAGTCTGATGCTCGAGGTCCCCGGGAGGAGCCCCGACCCGTTGATTGGAAATGCTGTAAAATACAAACTAAGTTATTATATTTTTTTTAAAAAAGAAATGTCCATGGCAAACGAACTCCTGTGCCTGTGTGCCGTCTCACGCTGCTTCTCTGGAAGCACCGGAAGCCCTCGCGTCAGGTTGATGTTCGGGGGGGAGTCTGGTGTGGCCCCCCCGGCGAACCCCCAGTCCCGGGCTTTGGGCAGAGCTGGGGCACCACTCCAGGTGGTTTCTTACCTGACTGGTGGGGGCGCATCACCACGCTGCCTCAGTGGTGCCGGGATGGAGATTTATGAAGCCCAACGCTTGCTTTTTTCACTTTGTTTTTACTTTTTAAAGAACGAGCTTGGCCAGCCGTGCCTGTTTGGGCTGCAGGCTGCCTCCTCCCAGGGAGCAGAGGCTCGCACCTGCTGGGGCTGGGGTGTGCGCCTGTGGCGCTGAGCTGGGCGCCACAGGGGGCTTCTCCCGGGAGCCCCACGGCCCTGCCCTGTCACCCCCACACTCAGCCAGATGCCTCCTCCTCCTTCCTTTTAATGCAGATCCTGCCCTTTGCCCCCAACTCCCCCCAGATGCCACAGCAAGTCTCTGAACACCCAGGGGCTGGTCTGCACAGGGTCAGTGACCTCATATCCTCAAGGAGGAGTCCGTGTCCTGTAGCTGCGGGAGCAGATGACCGCAGCCCGGGGGCTTCGCAAGACACTGTCTGTGGCCCGGGGGGCCCGTGACCCCCTCTGGAGGCTCCGGGGTGGAGCCTGCCTATCTTCCTCTGTGTCCTGCATCCAAATTCCCCTCCTCTTGTAAGGGTGCCAGCCACTGGGTGAAGGCCCACCTCAGTGACCCCAATGAGATCACGTCTGCAAAACCCCACTTCCGGGTACGTTCACACTCCCTGTGTCTGGGTAGACAGGAATTTGGGGGATACTGTTGACCCCAGTACAGGGTCATTGGGGTGTCAAGTAATAAGACCTGAGCCGGCACCTTCCACTTTGAACCCGGTGATTTCTTGGCAGCTGTTGAGACCGAAGGGCAACCTGGCAGAGGCCGCAGTGGCCGGTGAGCATCGTGCTCTCCGTGGCAAAGACCCGGCCGCACCACGGGGCCACGGGCAGGCGGTGCGTGCCACCCTGGTGTGAGCCGGCGCAGCGGTGTACCAGGTCGCAGCACACCGACAGGTGTGCCCTGGCTCAGGGGTGTGCCGGCTCAGGTGTGTGCTGGCATGAGACTGTGAGCTGCAGGTCCCAACCTGAAGCAGGTGCTCAACACCTGCGCCCTGAGGAGTGGGGTGATGACCTGAAGCAGCTGGCTGGTGACAGGAGCAGGCCCTCCTGTGGCTAACAGCTGAGGACGCGTGTGACAACAGCAGGTGTGCCCGACCCACCGCGGCAGGGAGGCTGACCAGCTCCCGGGCCTTTTCCGGGCGGGCCCCACCCCGGCGATGCCGCCGCCGGAGGCCTGCAGGGCGGCACAGGCTGCAGAACCAGAATGTCGGGTTTCGGTTTCGGCGGGTGTTCCTGCTGACTGCGGGGCAGGGATCCCGGATTCTGCCCTCAGGTGCAGGGGCCCCTGTCGGGTGAGCTGCAGCCTTCACCCCGAGGGAGACAGTGGGGTGGGCGCCGGGCACGCAGGAGGCTCACTGCCCACGGGCCTGCGAGTTTCGTGCCGGCATGATCCCCCCACGGTGCGGGGCTGGCAGGGCCCCTGTTTCTGAAGGAACACAGACCCCCACACCCATGGCTGCCTGCTAGCTCAGAGCCTCTTGGGTACCTGAGGCTGCTGCACACCCCAACCCCCCACACTGAGCTGTGTGGAAGGCCCGGCACCGTGGAGCCCTGAGGGACCTGGTGAGGCTCCTGGGCCTCCAGAGAGTTGATGTGCTGACCAGCGGCTCTGCCCTGTGGACCTGGTTCCAGCCAGCCCAGTCACCCTTTGGGACTGACCCTTCGGTGGCTCCATCCAGAGGTGGAAGAGGAGGCGTGTAGGAGCCCCAAGGCCTGGCTGCTGAGCTCCACATCCCACCCGCCCAGCTGAGCCCCATCCCCACAGTCGCCCCCTCCTCCCTCTGCCTCCTGCGTCCCTCCTGCTGGGAGCAGCTAGCTCAGGCCACCCCTTTTCCCTCCCTGCTACACCGGTGGGGAGGGAGCTCTCTGCCTTCACCCCCACATGTCCCAGCTCCCTGCAGCTCCCAGACACAGCACCAGTGGGCCACGGCTCCTGCATGAGCCCCGAAACCCCTCTGCCTGGAACGTTTGAAGGGATCCTTATTCTCCCAGCCTCAGCGACACTGGAGACCCCGCACGGTGATGGGAAGAGACCAGGGTCGGGCCGGCCCCATGCTGTTAAAATCAGGAAAAGCGTGCTTTCTGCGTTCCCAAAGTCTGTGGCCCCTGGGCCGGCCCTCCCCTGTTGAGTGACCCCTCCTGTGCTGGAGGAGGGGCGGTCTGGGTGCTCTCTCTTCCTCTCCCCTCTTCTGCCCACCCCCAGAGAAATGGGGAGGGACCCTGGCCCTGGCCTCTCCTGCTGGTCTGGATGCTGCATGGGCTCAGGCCTCTGCACCCTGATGCTCAGGGGCATCCCCCCCCAACAGCCCTCAACACACTGGCCTGACCACCTGAGGGGTCAGGCTGACCCTGTGGCCTCCAGCCAGGGGGCATCTCCTCCAACCTGGGCCTTGTTTCTGGCATCGGCACCTGCTTGGAGGAGTTGGGGTGGGTCGGGCCCCTGTGTGGGTCCTTGGCTTAAGGTGGGGTCTGGCTGGGCCTGGCTGGGCCTGCACCCACCTCGTGGCCAACAGGGACCCAGGAGAACCTCAAGCCTGCCTGTGGGTGTCCCCACTCTGGCCTCTGGCAGCCGGCTGGCCCCCGGGTGAGAGCCCTCATCCACACCCAGGCCAGGCTGGCCCACCTAACAGGTGCCCTTTCAGCTGGGGTGGGGGCGGGCCTGGCTGTCCTTGCTGCGGAAGAACTGGGCCTTTGACTCAACTCCGTGGGCTGCCCTCCAGCTCCAGCACCGGGACCCCAGGGCCGCCAGGCCGTCCTCGGCGGACCGCAGAGGTGACTCACGGGGTGGGTCTGCGGTGGAGAGTGCAGGTGTGTGAGGTGGAATTCGAGCCTTGAGGACGCTGCTCTGGGCTGGTTTCTGGGAGGAGCAGACAGGCCTTGGAGGCCTGGGGGAGAGAGGATGGGACACCGCCCCCGCCCCCCCCCCCCGGCCCTCTGCCTCCTGTCAGCACCGAGAGAACGCCTGGCCCACCGAGCCCACGTGTCTCCTGCTGGCAGCCCACGCGTTGTGACCCCTGCCTGGTGGGCCACGTTTCTGTCCACGCCGCCCGCTTCTGCCACCTGACACTGTCCTGTGCCCGCGGAGAGGGACAGGATATCAGCCCCTGAGATGTCCCCGTCCTGACCCTGGAGTGCGGCAGAGCGCAAGGGAAGTTGCTCGTGGTGGGGGGATTATTCTGGGACGTCTGGGGCCTAATGTCCTCACAGGGGTCCTCAGAAATGGGAGCAGAAGGCAGGACAGGCAGCAACAGGGACCAGCTGAGAACGACCGAGCCTGAGGCTGAGGCTGGGCAGGTGCGGGAGGGTCAGGGCCCAGGGTCGCAGGGCCTCCAGGAGCTGAGACGGCAGGAAGCAGATTCTCCCCAGAACCTCCGGAGGGAACCGGCCTGCGACACTGTGGTTCCGGCCAGTGCCACCCAGGGCAGGCAGACCTCTGACCTCGAGAGCTGTGCACAATAACCTGCTGCTCTCAGCCACAGGAAGTTTGCGGGAGACAAACACACCGATGTACCTGCCTACCTGGGGTTAGGGGGGCTCAGCGGGGTCCCCGGGTGGCACCGGGTGCTGGTGAATTCCCCTAAAGCGTGTTAAATGCTACTACACGTCTACACGCACTTCTAGAAACAGGCTCACAACTTTCATCAGAATCTCAAAGTTAGGAACATTACTCCATCCGTGCAGGTGGGGACCACAGGACAGGTGTAGTTTCCTCACTGATTCACCAGAAACTGAGCAGTTTCCCCACCTCTCCCTGCCCCTCCTGGTGCCCCTCCCCCCTTTCAGGTATTTTTTTTCCCTCTTCTCTTTGCTGACTAATGATGCTACATTGTAACCTGCTGCCTTTGAGCTCACGGCGGCTGCGCGCTTCCAGGTGTGGCTTCTGGAACTGCGGACGCACCCGTGCACACCTGGGCTTACCTGTCCTGAGTCAACCTCTGGATCCAGACAGCAAGGGGTGGCCCTCCTGGGGCGTTTACCCATCGGATGGCACCCACTGGCCTCAGCGACCCCCACCAGGCCCTCTTGTGGTTCCCCCCCTGCCCAGCACCCTGCACCCTTTTCCTCGTGGGCAGCCCCCGATCGGTCCTGCGTGTGCCAAAGCACCCCTGAGCCTTCTCCCTGTCACTCTCTTGTCCCCAAGACCCTCCAGATCTGCAGCCCCCACCACCCAGCTCCTCTTCCCTAAGGTCGGATGTCAGGGCCTGGCCTGTCTCCTGGAGGTGCCCCACTTGCCTGGTGTTTCAGCCACGCCCAGTCTGCTGGGGAGGCCGCTCCCCCGCACACCTGGCTCAGACTGGCAGGTGAGGGTGAAGGCAGGGGCCAGGCTGGCCCGCGCTCACGGAGGGTCCCACTCACAAAGGGTGGTCTCAGCTGGCTTTGCCCCTGGGGCGGCCCCGCATCAGGAAGTGAGGACGCTGATACTTACCCGGCAGGGAAGAAGTGAGGACTCCGGGCCACCACCTGGGACTTCCCTCAGCAAACGCAGCATTTTCTTATCCTCCATGGCGACCCGTCGACACGCTCCATGTGCTGCTGAGACTTCTCCAAGAATAGGCCCCGGCTGGTAGCCCCTCAGCCCCTCAGCCCCCCATTAGGGGAAGGAAGGCACCTCCCTGCCCTGAGACTGTCCTGCCCCCACCCCCACCCGCTGTGCTCAGGACCCAGGAGGGACGAGGGCCCTCACCGCAGCCTGGCCCCATGGCCCTCGGTACTTCTGAGCGCAGACCCCCTGTCAGGACCACCACCCACCCGAGCACAGCACACCCTCACGGACTAGGAGCAGCTTAGGGAGGTGCAGGGACGTCCAGGGGACTGTGGTGTCCACGCAGCACCGCTGAGTCCCTGGGCCTCTGTGTCCCTCTGTCTCAGCACCTCAGGGAGAGCGAAGCTGATCCCGCTTCTGTTGCCTTGTCCCGGCCGGCTCCCCCAGAGCCCGGTGGCCCGGTGGCCGTGGGTCAGGGTGTGGGCCTCTGCACTGGGTCAGGGGATGTCGGGCTCACAGGTGAGCGCCACGCCCCACGCTCACACTCATGGTCAGTCAGCAGGTCTTCACCCCAGAATGTGTCAGCGCCCGAGTGACTTTGCACCAGAGCGCTGCGGGGGGTCAGTGTGCAAGGCGGCGGCCAGCAGTCACCGCTGTCTTTGGAAAGGAAGTCAGAGGTCACGGGTGGGTGCGGTCAGCGCCCAGAGCCACTCAGATGAGGCAGCAGCTGGTCGCCCGCGTTGGAGACAGCAGAGAGGGTATGAGACTGAGACGGTGGGAGGCAGGAACAGAAGTGCATGCATGCACACACACGTGCCATCGTGTGCACACACACATGCTGCGTGCGTGTACATGCATGCGAGGGTGCAGCGCTCTTGTGCACACACAGCCTTGCGTGTGCTTGCTCACAGATGTGCACTTAGTGCACACATACATGTGTGCCCACACATGTACACATGCAGATGTGCTCACAGGTGCACATGCATGTACCCGCGCACGTGTGTGCATAGTGCACAGAGATAGGCTCAGGCACACACATATATATGCACACACGTGCTGACCCTCACACTGACCCTGGACCTCCCCCTGGACAGAGCAAGAGAAGGAGGCTCCAGGTCCGATTCCCCACAGGACCGGCCTTGGACGTGGCCACGCCTCCCTGTGCCGCTGCCTCGGGAGCCAATGGGCCGCCCTCCCCAGAGAGAAGTTGCCGCGGGGAGTCTGAGCCTGCTGTGGCGAGCGTGTCCGTGTGCGCCTGTGGGTCTGCACGCATGTGCGAGTCTGAGGGATGTTGAGGAGGGGGGGAGCCCTGGCCCACCCAACCAGGGTCCCTGTGACCCCAGTCCCGCCTGCAACCTCCCGTGTCCTCGGGAGCTGTCTTTGTCCAGAAACGGAGATGGTTGTGTCAGCCCTCGGTCCTCTCCAGCTCTGCCGCTGGGTCCCGGATCAAGCTGGCTGCAGGGAGGACCGGCCCTGTGGCCGGGGTCCTGCCGGGGCTGCAGGGCCAGGTTCCCAGTCCTGAGCTGCACCCTCCCAGCCCGACCTCCCATGTTCTGTGTCCCAGGTGCTCAGCCCCCTGAGGGCCCGGGAGGGAGGGGAGCCACACTGGCCTGTGACGGGGCTCTGGGGGTTGCACCCGTGCAGGAGACACGGGGGCCAAGGTTTGGTGTGATCCCAGTGTAGCCAGGTCGCCATGGCTGGGGTTTTGGAATTTCGGCTTCACGTGAATTTTGCTGACAAGCCTCGTACTTTGCGGTTATCAATCTGATCAGGGGCAAGAAGGAAAAATCTACAGAAACAAAGAACAAAAGCCCTGAGGGCTCCGTGGGAGGGGAGGGCCGAGAGACAGGCAGACAGGCGTCTGCATGGCGCCTCCCACCTGAACGCACAGGGGCCAACCTCCCTGAGCCGGGAGACCCAGCCCCGCTGCAGTGCCCCCACCTCGGCAGGCAGCCGGGGCAGCCGGAGACCAGGCCTGGGGCGCTGGGGCAAGAGGAAGTGATGGCCCCCGCGCCCCACCCCGCCTGCCACAGGGTACAGGGCCCTCTGCCCAGCTCCGGCCCAGAACAGTACGCGCCCGTTCTTCCCCCTTTTAGTTCTGCTGAGGGGCCCGATACATTCAAAAAGGAGCTCTCCCACAGGCAGAGAGAAACAGAGAGAGCACAGGTGGCATGGAAATGGGGAGCGTTCCTGATTCTAGGTAACTGGTGTCCGGCCACAAGCTGGCGGGCCCACCCTGGACAGGGGTGTCCCTGCCGCCCTGCCCGGCGACTATGGCAACGTCCAGGGTCCACAGGGGTCGTTGGAGAGAATACGGACCCAGGTTGAGATGCAGGTGTGAGAGCGTTTGATTATCTGTGCGTGTGCGTGTGTGCGTGTGTGTGTGTGATTGCATGGGAGTGTGTGAGAGAGTGTGCGAGCTTGTGCAGGACCCAAGGAGACGAGGCTCGTGAAGAGGAGGGGTGGTCACCAGAAGTCTGGACCGGGGCGTCGGGCAGCCCCCCCACCTGGCCCCCACCCTGTCGTGTGTCTCACTGGGAGCCCGGCCGGTCAGAGGGGTGGGGCAGGGCTGGTGGGTCCCCCGGCTCCAGTCGGGCTGCCTGTGACGCCGCAGCACATCACGGGCCAGTCCTGCCGGGGGCCAGCCACACAGGGGATTGAGTGAAACCCTTGGCGTGGGGACCCCACTGCCTTGGGGGGCCGTGAGAACAGGCTTGCAGGGGCTCTCGCCTGCCTGTGGATAACAGGGGTTGGACAGCGAGCCCTCGTGGGCGCAGGGTGGCTGGTTCCCCGACAGTCCTTCTCTGCTGCCTGTGGACACTGTCACTGCCCCCCCCCCATAGAAGCTGCAGCGAGGAAAGACACATGTGTCTGCTTCCCCTGGGAGGGGGGCGGCATTTTTCCCATCCACATTCTCTCCTGCGGGTATGACCCCGGGGTCGCCCCTCCTGCTGTGTTTCTGCTAAGTGTTTGTGCATGGGCAGCGCCCAAGCCCAGCCTTCCCCGCCTAGCCAGCGAGGGGCTCCACGTGGTGAGAGTGGGTGCTCGCCGTCCAGGGCAGCCAGAGTGGGAGGGAAGGAAGCTCTGGGACTGGACGAATGGCCAGCAGCCCAGCAGTGTGACAGGACTTGCTTGGACAGCAGCCCCCAAGCTGGCTGCCCAAAGTGACAGCCATGTGACGTGGCCTTTGCCAGAAATGGCGGGTGGGGGTGGTGGGTCAGACGGTGGCACAAATCGGGGCTACCGCTGAGGGGCCGGGTAGGCATGGCTGCAGAAGTACCAGGCAGGGGGCTGGAGGCAAAGTCCAGAGCCTGGGACCGGCTGCACGGTCCTGGCCTGTCCACCCTCCAGTGGCCCCCCTGCAAGGTTCTGAGGCCCCAGGACCAGGGTGCTGGGAGGGCAGCCTGTGCAAAAGGGAGCACAGGAGGTCCACGTGGCCCCCCAGCCCCTCTGGGCCCACACAAAGTCTCCACAAAAACCACGAGGCCTCGGTCCCCGACGCTGCAGGTGTGAGGACGGGACCGCGGTCCCTCTGCAGCTGCCGGTCCCAGCCAGCAGACTCCCACCTGCACCAAATGGCAGGGAAAGGGCAGGACTCAGGCTGGCTGCACCTGTGCCAGCTGTCAGCATCCTAGGGTTCGAGCCACGAAGTTCCTCTCGGTGAGGGGGACGCGGCGCCTCTCCGGAGCCCCCAGGCGGAAGCACTTCCATCCAGGCCCAGCTCCCGAGAGGTGCGTTTTGGCTTCACCTCCACCCACGTCTGAGGCTGCACCAGGCCTGCGGCGTTCCCCGGTGAGATCGTGGCCGCGCTGCAGAGAGGTACACGAGCGCGCCCACCTCCCCGATGCGCTGCTTCAGGTCTGACGTGGACGTGCCTGGGCGTCTGCGGAAGGCGGGCGGAGCTTGGGGCTGACCCTGCCGTCCTGCTCCTTGTTCTTGGCGGCCCACTGCCGACAGCTGCCCTCTGCCTTCAGGAGCCCGTTCAGGTGGATGGGGGACGAGGAGACAGGGTGAACCCCCCCCCCCCGGGTGCTCCAGGCCCGCTGGTCAGCAGGGAGGCACGGCCGGTGTCCCTCCTCTGAGTGTCCAGCACGGGACACTTTGGGGACCAGGCACAGGACATGTGGCCCTTGTGGGGGGGCCTGGCAAACTGTGCAGGGCAGGAGGGTGAGGGAGGGCTTCCTTGGGAGAGGGGTGTCTGGGAAGGTGGGTCGAATGGGAACAGCTGAAGGATGGGCCCTTGGCTGGGGAGCCAGGTGGGGCGTGGGCAGTGGCCACCTCCTCTGCCTTCTCTGAAGTTTGCGGGGCCACAGCGCAGTTAGCAGGCTGGGGGCCGTGCTCCGGGGAGGCAGCCGGGAGGGGCAAGGGAGCAGGAGGCACGGGACGGTGGGGCCGGGTCCCTGTCCTGAGGCCCTGAGCTGCCGGGGCGGGAGGTGAAGACAGTCCGAGTGGCGGCACCGGCGGCGGAGCCTGGGAGGCTGCAGGCCGCACGGGGGGTTCCCAGAGCTCCCGCGTCTCATCGGGTGGAGAGGGTCGGGGACCGAGGGTCACTCGGGGCTGGGGACGAGACTCATGCAGCTGAGACCTCCAGAGGTCAGCCAGACACCCCACACTCTGCGCCCCTGGGCCGGTCAGCCCCTTCCAGGCCCTGAGTCCGTGGAGAGGGGACACCGTGGCGGAGCCCACAAAGAAGGAGGAGATAGAAGATACCCCTGCTGGGAGCAGGGCCCTTCGGGTCTCCACACGGCCGGTGTGAGGGTCTGCTGGGACACAGAGGTGCCCTGTCCTCCAGCCCCACCCTAGGGCTGCCCCCGGGATGTCCAGGTAGAAGACTCAGGCCCCAATAACGGCTGACACAGGACATCCAAGTCACGGAGCCGGGGAGGCTGGGGGAAGCTGGGGCATGTGGGCTGAAATTTCTTGGAGACCCTGGGTTTCCTTCATTTGCCGTCACCTGCTGCCCCCCCGGGGCACCCCATGGAGAATGAGGCCTGCTCCGTGTGGGCTCAGCTGTGCAGGAGAAGCCCTCGGGTGGAGGGAGGGTGGTGGCCTCTCTCTCGCAGAGCTGGGGTGGCCTGCGCTGGCGTGGGGGGTTCCGGGCTGGCTGACCCTGAGGAGAAGGGATGGGGCTCTCTCAATGCGGCTTCGAAACCTCAAACAAACACAAAAAACAGGCTGTGAAAGTCAGGGAGGCCAACCCTGGTGGCTGAAGTGCGCCCCGCACACCCCGTCCACACACCGGCCAGCAGGAGCCTCTCGCTTCGTCAGGGAACCGAGTGACCCTGCTGGCGGTTTGGAAGGAGGGTGGGTGGGAGCCGATGCCGGCCTGGGCTGCGTGGCCCAGGAAGCGGGGGCGGGAGGGCTGCAGCCCCCCACCTCCAGCCGGTGAAACAGGTCCTCCCGCCCTCGAGCTTCGTTCCTGCAGCTGGGTTTCCGCCACGAGGACTGAACTGCCCAGCACACGGGGGACCCGCTTTTTGCAGGCGGCACATCCACCCAACGAGGTGGGCGCTGTCCTCACCCTCATTTCGTACGTGAAGGCGCCATGGCTCAGAGAGGGGGAGCCACTTGCCCAAGGCCACACAGCAGAGGGTGTAGCTCAGGCTTCTCATCTGGCATCCGGAGCAGCGACGCGGACTCGGCGGGATGGGTCCTGAGCGATGGCCACCTCAGTGAATTTCGGGAAAAGGGCCTCCCCTCTCCCAGAGTCTTTGGCTGGTCAGGACGATGGCCTCAGGCCACCAGGCCCCAGGGACGGGCTGTTCTGGGGGATCCTGGGGTGATGCCCACTGCCTGGGTGGGCTCTCCTGGCCTGCGGACCCCCCACGTGCTCATTGGGTCAAGTCATCGCCCTCCACCCCCACACTGGTCCCGGCAGCCTCTTGGCCCAGAGGCCCCTGGTCTCCAGGCCAGAGCGGACTGAGGAGCAGGTTTTTACCTGCTGGCCTCACCTTACACAGCCCCTGGGTGGCCACTCTCCCCAGGCAGGAGCAAGGGTCCTCTGCAGTCCTGCTGGCCGCCCTGGGACCTCAGAGCTCACGGGGACTCTTCTCTCAGAGCAGGACAGAGGGTGGTCACGCGGGGCTTCAGGGACGATGACCATACCGGGCTGGGCCCTGCCACAGGCAGGGTACCAAGGCTGTGCACCGGGACCTCCGGCGGGTGCTGCGCGCGGGCAGCCCCCTTGCTCCTGGGCCTCCGTCGCTGCCTGCACAGTCTGGCCCGCCCCCAGCCCGGCCAGGCGCTGAGGGCAGCTGCACACACATCTGGCCGAGCACAGCAGGCCACGCACCGCGGTGTCACGGCCCAGGAATGCAGGAAGACAGTCTGGGGTCCTGGCACGGGGGCATGGCGACGCACCAAAAATGTGCCTCGTAGAAGGATAATTATGCGTTTGGGGAAAACGGGTGACGAGCCCCGTGGATGCCACCGGTTCTGTTTACTTTACTGGGACTGGAGGCGAGAGCAAAGGGCCACAGCCGGGCAGGCTCTGTGCCTGCAGGAGACGGCAGATGCTGGCGGGTGCCCACCACCACCGTCCAGGGCAGGGGGTGTGGGTGGCTGCGGGGAGGACTGTGGGTGTGGGGTTCGTGTGACGGGGCAGGGGGGGCACTGGAGCCCGGGGAGGCGGCGCCGAGCCCGCAGTTTGTGGGGGCGGAACCAGTGGCTGGTGTGCCGGCTGTGGGCAGAGGGGCTGAATGACCCCATTGTGTGGAGGAGAGGCCGGCAGAGCGGCCCGATGGGCGGGGGGACGTGGGTCTCACAGCGCCTCCCCCTCCTGGTTCGAGGGCCGCCCGCCCCTTTCAGAAAACTTGGAAGCCACAGCCCAGCATCAGGCACAGAAAGTGACATGAGATGACGGCCCAGAGCCGGCGCTTTGACCTTTCGGCGAATTGCTTTCGGAGTTGCTCAAACCACCGTGTTTCCTGTGTGTGTGTGTGCGTGTGCGCACACACAGTCAGGGGCACGTCTGTACCACAGTTTTTGTGTTGTGGCAAAACATGTGACGTAAAGTCCCCACTGTAAGCATGTTTGGACGCACGGCTGGCTGGCACTGAGCACACGCGCCCTGTTGTGCGGCCGTCACCGCCGTCCGCTCCAGAACTTCCTCGCCGTCCCCAGCGGAACCTCGGTCCCCACCAAACGTGAACTGCCCCCCGTCAGCCCCGGGCAACCATCTCCTACTGCCTGTCTCTGTGGTTTGTCTACTCAAGGACCTCATGCAACATGCGTCGTCGAACACGTGTCTGGCGTGCCTCCCTTGGCATCGCATCCTCGAGTTTCACCGGTGTGGTGACGTGTCAGGCGGGATCTCCTTCCTTTCCGAGGTGGCATGCTGTTCCCTGCGAGATGCTCCGCTCTCGTGTTCCGTTCGTCTGTCCGTGGACGCCCGGGCTATTTCCACGCTTTTCCACGCTTTGGTGAATAATGCCGCTGTGAACAGGTGTGCAAACTCTGTACGTTCTCTTGTTTGAAACAAGATGTTCACGGCGGGAAAACGGCAGCAGGCGCCGGTGACCGGTGAGGCCGGACCTCGGACCAGCAACCTCGGTCCCTGAGTTCGGCTTGAAAGAATTCAGAGCCAAGGAACTCAAACTCTAAGGGAAAGTTTATTTAGGAAGTTACGGAGGTAGTAGAAGGGCCCCTGGAGCTGAGGAGAAAGGGAGAGAGATGCTCACCTTGAGAATGAAGGAGGGAGGACAGGAGCAGGTGCTGCTCCGGAAGAGGAAGAGAGAGAGCGAGCCCCGGGGAAAGGGGGTGGGGCAGGGAGGTCTCGTCATCTCCAGGGGTCCGCGCTTCAGGGGCGGTCCTGCTAGGACTGTGGTTTGTCTGGTGCCCGGCCCCCCCCCCCAGTGGTCACCCCTCTGCCCCTGGTGTTTGGTCTCTGCTCTGCCGCAGTCTAACTTCCTACTACAAAACCACACACGTTTACTTCCTTCCAGAAGGGACCGTGGACTCAGGACTTGGGAGCCGGGGCCCGCTTCCAACCCAGGTTGCCTGGGTCTGTGCAGCCTCCCCAACCCGAGTCCAGGCTTCTCTTTCCCCACAACAAATGAGGGAGCAAATTGGCACTTTGCCCTCATCCACTTTGGGCCCGAGACCCACAGGACGGAGTGAGGGGTCCCGAGGGGTCCCTTCCTCCTTGGATGTGTCCTTGCCAGTCCGACAGCCCGACGGGCAAGAAGACAGGAAGGCAAGGAGTTGTGCTGAGACCTTGGGGACGGGAGGGGCAGGATCCCCGACCCGACTCCCGAGAGGAGGGCTCTTGGTGGCTTGTCCAGCATCTCTTCTCATTGAAAGAGTTCGACCCGGCAGAAGTCTGAAGTGGCAGCAGCCGGACAGGAGCAAAGGTTCCCAAAGTCCAACCTGCAGGAGAACTGACCGGTGCTGCAGAGCTGGGCTGGAGGCCGGCAGGAGGGGAGAGCCCCAGGGATGGTGCTCGGTGGGGTTGGGGGAGGGGGGCCCCAGAGCCCATGGTGCCCGGAGGACCCTGTGTGGCCGGCCCCTCAGGGCGTGTCCTCTCCCCACCCCCACTCGATGCTGCCACCTGGCTCCAGCACTGTGGGTGTGCACGTGTGTGTTCGAGCACATGCATGTGAGCATGTGTGTGCATGCATGTGTGGGCATGAGCAGGCGTGTCCCTCTGCTGCAGGGTTGGTACCGTGTCCCCAGGATGTGTGGCATGGCCGCCTGGAGTCAGGGGTGACCCCTCCGCCACCCACCTGGAGAACACATTTTGAGGGGCTTGTTTTTTTAAATCTCCAAATGACTGTTGTTCCGCTGATGAAAATAAAAGCGAAAGCGCCCACTGTTCCCAACCCGTGGGGTCTGTCTGGTCTTCTGTGCAGACTGCTGCTCCCCTTGCAGACACACGGGCCTGTTTTGGGGCTTCTCAAAACCGGGGCCCAGTCACGGCCACTGTGCTCTGGGTGACTCGAAGCTCAGATCGTACAGGCCGAGCTTCACGCCCAGGAGTGACCTCATGGCTGCCTGGGTCGCAGCCAGGGGGCGGGGTGCCCCTCCCGGAATCACGAGCAAGGCCCAGCGGACACTTTGCTGTCCTCCTTCCTTCACGCAAGTGCCCGGACGGCTCGGCCAGGGCGTGCAGACGGACGCGGTCCCCGCCCCGGTGCAGTTGCTCGGCTCACAGGGGCCCTGGAGGGGCCACCAGGGGCAGGGTGCAACCACAGCAGCTTCCACCCTGCCCGGCGGCGGCATCGAGGGGGCAGCGCCCATCTCCTGGACTGCGGAAAGGACGGGAGGGCCCAGGGTCCAGCCCCCCATGACAGTCATCCACACCGACCCTCGGCCCAGCCCGCTCCGCATGGGGGCTCCCTCCCCGCAAGCCACCCCATCGGTCCGTCCTGGGCCTGAGGCTACTCAAGCCCCACCCGGCTTGTCTCGGAGGCCGGGCTGCCCACTGTTTCTGTCGGCTGCTCACTTTGAAACTCAAGAAGTCTGATGATAATATCGCCGGGGACAGAGCGGGCCTGCTGCTAATTACCATGTGACATTCTGGCTGAGCCCAGCGTGGGGGGACCATGAAAAGCTTATTCATGTGGATCAGGGCGACTTCAGATGCAGCCCCCCCCAGGAGGGCAGCACGGCCCCCGCCGAGGCCGCCCGCTGGGCCCGAGGCTGGCGTGGAGGGAGAGGCTGGCCGAGGCCGAACAGATGGACATTCATCCTCCGCGGGGAGGAGCCCCCGTTTCTCCGAGGGGCTGGTGCGGGCCACGTGTTCACCCCGCAGGACCCGGAGCCCCTGGGGGGCCGCCTGGCCCTGAGTGTCCGAGCTCCCGGGAGGCCAATGCCACCCCCGGCCCCTGTGGCTCCCCATGCGCCTGGGAGACGCAGTCACACGTGGAAACCACGGGCCCGTCTAGAAGGGTCTCCTCGCTTTCCCGCGAAGGTGGTGGTGTTTCTGCACTCGCTGTGGGAAGACTCGCCCCGACTTCCTTCCTGCAGGGACGAACCACAGTTCACCCGCCAGCAGACAGGGAGCTGAGCCGGGGCGGGGAGCCGGGACGGGGTCTGGTCCCTCTGCTCCCTGGGCCCTGCCCCCCAGGACCTCGGTCGGTCGGTCGGTGGGTCGTGGGAGCCACCCCCGCTCTCCTTCCTCCAGGCGGGTCGGGCGCCTTCACAGAGGGGCGGTGGCCACACCGAGAGCGGTTAAATGTCCAGGCCCGGGTGCAAGTGGTCAGACCCTCGGGCCGGTTGCAGAGCCCGGGGACCCCGACAGACGCGCCTCTTGGGGCTGGTCACTGGCTGGAGCTGAGCCGGGGGGTGGGGGGGGTGGCCGCGCCCACGACCCCAGGGTGACATCAGCAGCTACTGTGAGCAAGGTGTGGCTCTTCCGCACATGGGGCCGCTGCTGGGCCCCGGGAAGGAAGGGGCGTCCACCTGCACCGGAGGCGGAGACCACACAGGTGTGATGCCATCGGGAGGAAGCGCCGGGAACCGGGCCGCTGGGGGCGGACGCAGGTTGGCGCCTGCCTGGGCCGGAGCGGGGGATGGGGAGCACCTGGGACGACCGTGCGGACCGACTGTCTGGGGTGAGGACAATATTTTGAAACAAGACAGAGGTGACGGTTGCCCACGATTGTGAGTTGGGCTCAATGTCAATGAACGGTGCCCTTTAAAAATGGCGACAACAGTTCATTTTGTGTGCGACTGTGAAGCCGCCTGAGGCCAGAGTCGCAAGGCCTCTGAGGGCCGCACACCTCCCCTTTGCTGCTGGACACTGGAGCGAGCCCCAGGTTGAGGTGTGACCTTGGCCTGCGCCCCGTCCCCTCAGGCTCTGGCCCTCCCACCCAGGGGCAGTTCGGGGCATGACAGCCCCCAGCCGCCCTGCACCCCGAGGGAGCATTTCCCTCTGGGAGGTCAGGCAGGGGCGCGGCTCCCTTGCAGGGAGGCCCTGGCCTTGGAGCCGCAGGGCCCTTCCCCTGAGCTTGCAGACTCAAAGCGCGGTGAGAACCATTTCCGGTTTTTGCGTGGTGACGTGAAAAGGGGTAAAGGGTGTGAACGTGGTGGAGGGAACCTTGCCAGTTTTGGAAAGTCCGTTCTTCCCAATGGCAGGGGCAGCCTGCCGGGTCACGGGCTGTGTTAGGAACTTGCCAGAAGTTCAAGGGTGAAGAGGCCCTGGCGTGGCTCCCGTGCTCTGTCTGTGCTCAGCAAGGAACTGTGGGGAGGCCGCGCACAGCTCCAAGGGGTGCTCGGGGGCGCGGGGGGCTGGACCGAGGCTGGGCTGCTGGCCCGGAAGCTGTGCGGCTGGGGCGCCAGGCGAGCTTCTGGGCCGACGGGAGGTGCTGTGGCGAGGAGGACGCTCCTGGAGGAGGCAAAGCTCCCGTGGTCGCCGCCAGAGCTCGGCGGGCACTGCGGTCACCGGGCGACGCGGGCCGTCTCCAGGGTTTTCATTTCTCTGGGGGACCTGCCCGGGGTTGCCATGGAGCTGAGCCTGCAGGGCGCGGAAGCGGAGACTCAGACTCCCCGTGTCAGGAGTAAATTAAGGCGGGTGAAGAATGAGCGTGTGGTATGGGCGCCAGCTGGGCCCACGGTCCTGGCCCCGTGGGGCCTGGCGGCTGGGTGGGTCCCCGGGCAGCTGACGGGCAGCCCCCGTGTGCAAACACAGAGAGGTCTGACGGGGCCGAGGGGTGCTGACCGAACGAGCAGAAAGGAGGCGTGGGAGCAGCCCGGGAAGGCGAAGGCCGCGGGCGCCCTGGCCCAGCACTCGGTAGGCCCTGGAAGGGGGCTTCCCACGCGGACGAGGAGGGAGCTGGCCAGAAGGCAGCCTGTGTTCATCCCCTGGATGGGGGCCCCACACCGGCCCCACGTGGGTCTCAGCTGGCCTTCCTGTGCCCGCTTCCACCGGGGCGAGCCTCCCGTGCCGCACACCGCAGGCAGGACGGCACCCGTGGCCTCTCTGATTCTGGGCTGTCCCCCTGGGCAGCAGCGAGGCCTCCTGTGGGCAGGACCAAGGCCAGGGGGGAGCAGGAGCCCCCATTGCCCGGAGCCTCGGTCTGGGCAGGAGGAAGTGTGTGCGGCCTTAGTCACAACTGCCAAAACGCAGCACAGTCAGTGTCCTCCGAACGTGGCCGCCAGCCCCAAGGAGCGCAGCACCGACGCCGGCTGCAACGAGTGCCGTGAGCTCTGCATGCGCCGTTCTTGGTGCAAACGAAGTCACGAAAGGCTGCAGGCCATGCGGTGCCGTTTATGGGAGATGACCGGGGATGACCTCCCCGGAGGCGGACAGCACGTCGGGGGTGGCGAGGGCTGGTGATGCCAGGTCCCCTCCTGGGTCGTTCTGAAGCAGTGGCGGTCACACAGCCTGTGAGCTCGCTCATCGACGGGCGGCCCTGTGGGTGTGAGTTCCTTCTCAGCCGAGCCATTTGACAAGGAAGAGAGACAGAGGCCGGTGTGGGGGGAGCAGGAGAGGAAGGGGATCTGGGGAGCAGGGCCCAGGCGGGTGGCGGCCGAGAACAGCATGGCACCAGCCCCACCTGGTGCAGTCGCCTGCCGGTAGGCACCGGGGATGGGCCTGGGCTCTTCCCACGGTCAGGAGCGGAAGCAGCGCAGCTCAGAGGGTCGGGGAAGCAGAAGGCCTTGGTGGCCTCGCGTGATGGGGACGTTCGTCCAACGAGACCAGTCATGACCTCGACGGAGCTTTAAAAGGTGGAGGGGTGTCCACTCCCGTGTCCACCTGTCCAGTCAGCAGGTGGCCAGAGTCTTGCTCGGGCACCTTCACTCTGTATGAACTCAAGAATATGGGTCAGATGTGTCCTTGTGTCTGACCGTGGACACAGTAGCCACATTCCTGCCTGGGAAAGGCCAGGCACACCCGACACATGCGAGTGGCCTCTTACAGGACGCAGCACCTCGAGGTGCTCCAGGTTCTCTCCTGAGGCCCCTCAGCCCCCTGAGGTCACAGGTCTGTATGGCCCTGGGGCCGGGCCAGGGAAGGGGGCCGAGCGCCCGCCGTGAGCAGCGCCCTTTGTCCGGAAGCTTCCTACTCCTCGTTCCTCAGAACTGGGGACAAGGGTGATGGTTACAGTTGCGTGTTTTATTTTTAATTTTGGGGGGAGCAAAAAAGCTTAAATTGGACCTAAGAGTGGGGAGGACACTTACCTGGCCCATGACAGTCAGCGTGAAGAGCTGGGTTTCTGAGTTTCAGGTTGGAACCCGTCCCTGGAAGGAGTGGCCGCCCCGTGCAGCTGCGAAGCAGACCAGGTGTATGAAGCACCCGGTGTAAATATATATGAAGACCAGAAACAGGCTCCTCCCACGGAAACAGAAGCCCGGGCGTCCACCAGAGCGCCCATCCAGCGCGCGTCCCTCAGAGGAGGCAGACCCTCCCCCGAGAGCAGACCCTCCGAACGGTCACCCCCACTGAGAGGCGCCCTGACCACCAGCTGGCAGGACCTGAACCCGGGCTGCGCGTGCGGGGGAGGGGCGTCAGGCTCCCCACCTGCCGTGAGCTCCTCCGGGGGACACGCGCTCTCAGTGACTGTGTGCGGCAAAGGCCACAGACAAAGTGGACACACGTGGAGTCTGGCAGCCACGTCAGTCACGTCGCCACCTCAGCCTCAGTTTCTTCTCGGTGAAACGGGGACAAGGCGCTGCTGAGAGGAGCGGTCCCTCCCTGGCCACACTGCCCAGGCCCGACCGCCCAGCAGGGCCGCTGGCCAGAGCTGCCTCAGCCTCCAGCAGCGTCCAGCAGAGCTGGGGGCGCGGAGCGGGGCCCGCGAGAGCGTTTGGTTGGAGAGATCCAATCACAGACAACACAGACAACCTAAGGACGCCTCGCCCTCGCGCACCTGCAGGGTGGGCGTCCCCCCAGGAACTCGCGGAGACACGCAGCTTCCCGCGGCAGCCTCAGCCCGAGGGACGGGACCTGCCCAGGCCACCGCTCCACCTGCTGCTGGTCCGGGGACCGCGCAGCCCTGTCGGTGGGTGCGGCGCGGGCGTGTCCCTCCTGGTGGCCGGGCGGCCGCCTCAGCAGATGCTTCCTGCTGACGCCGGTGCATTTCTGCTTTAATCTGTTGCCTGCCTAGCACCGAGCACATGGTGAAAAAATGCACACGCAGCCCGTTTATCTCGCTGTGTTGCAATTTCTTCTCTCGGCGCACTTCTGGCTACTGCCTCCAGAGGCACCCAGGACGAGCGTGAATCTCGGTCTCTGAGGGCTGGGCCTTGCCAGAACCCAGGGGTGTGGCACGAAAGGCATTTAGGGCGACACACCGACGGCCCAGGAGGCCCGTCTGCCAGGGAGCCATCTGGCCTCTTACATGTGAAATCGCCCTTTCACCGAAATGTTCCTGGGCCTGGACCGGAAGCCAGAGAGCCACCGGGGGGCCCTCTCGGCAGGTGGGATGCAGCCACAGGTGCCTGAGCTGCTGGCCGTGGCTTTTCCGGATCTGTGCACCCTGGGCCTGTGTACCGGGCCCATTGCTCAGCTGGTCACGTCTAGCTTCCTGACGCTGTCCACCCCCCGCCCGTGCTCCCCGCCTGCATTGGGCTCCGGCACCTGGGCCACTGCCAAGGAATTTGGGCCATGGCCACGGGGTGGTTAGCGTCTCAGATGACCGCTTAGCCATCTGAAGCCCCCAGGCAGAGCCTGACTCCACGGAACCTGGGCGGCAGGTGCCCGTCCACGTGGAAGCCAGGTCTCCCTCCGAGAGCTACCCTCACACCCCCTCTCGTCCTGTTCTCCTGGGAAGGAGCTCACTGTGCGCAGCCCACACCCAGGGGAGCACGCTTCCTTCCGAGTTAATGTTGTTTCTTGGAGACCTTTTCCTGTCGGTCCGAGGAGAGTGCTGTGTTCTCTCCCCGCCGGCCTGGAGCTCCACGGCGTGTGCCCATTGTGACCGGCCTGACGGGCCTCCTCCGCACTGTGCACGCAGGAGGCAGGTGGCGTGACACCACGTGCACTTTGCGAGCGTGTTTTCCATGGCCACCGGATGAGCACGCGGTGCCGCGTCAGATGCCCGCCAGCGCATGGGGCAGGGGGGGCGGGGGTTGGTGTCAGCCTCCGTGATTTTGCCGGTCAGATCTACGAAGAACAGCTTCTCGGGGCAGTTTTGACCTTTGTGTTTCTCGTTATGAATGAGTTTGAACATCTCGCACGTTCAGGTCCAAGCTGTGCCGCTTTTCTGGGCGAACGGGGAGGCCTCTGCGTGTGAGGACTAGCCCTCCGTCCGTGGTGGGGGTGGCATGGCCTGCGTGTGTCTGTCTGTCACTTGGTGCTGCCGTTGTTCTGCGTATGAAAAAAAATGTAAGTAAAAAATATTTATCTTTTTTATGGCTTCTGGATTGTGTAGGTCATAAAGGGTTTCCCCATATTTTTTTTCCAGTAATTGCGAGGGTTTGCTCCGTAACAATTGCCTCCTCGGATCCTTTCAGAATTGTGCTGGTGTCCGGCGAGAGACGGGCGGGCGTACTTG
Source organism: Anoura caudifer (assembly GCA_004027475.1). Classification (NCBI taxonomy): domain Eukaryota; kingdom Metazoa; phylum Chordata; class Mammalia; order Chiroptera; family Phyllostomidae; genus Anoura; species Anoura caudifer. Next base: position 58,640 of record PVKU01004471.1, on the reverse strand, counting down.
GAGGTGGCTCCCGGCTGTCTGAGTGTCACGGATTAGACGTCTGTCCTTCCCCCCGCGCCAGGGCGGCACCGTGACCACACGCCAGGGCCCCACGTGGGCCTGGGTGTTTTCTGGACGAGGCTCTGTTCTGCGAGCCTGGCTCGGTGGGTCCCAGGGTGGAGGTTGCGCCGTGTCCCCATCCGCAGGCTGGGGCATTGATGGGTCGCGGCGGCCCCTTTCCGAGGCCCCGGGCCGGGGGCCCCCTCCGCTGCCTCAGCCTCCCTGCATCCGCTGCTGCTTCTGCTCCCGCACAGAGAGGCCAGAGGGGCCGGAACACAGCCCGCCTGAGCGAGCTGTCCGTGGGCTCCGCCCTCAAAAGCTGCCGTGGTGTCTGGGGCGCACAGTTTCCGCCGGAGTTCGCGCAGGTTGCTCTGGGACCCGAGGGTGAAGTCGGGATCCTCTCCTCCTCCTTCCTCACTAACCCCCGCCTCTCAGCTCCAGGGGCTGTGCACAAACAGGAGCACATGCGTGAAAGCTTCTTCCCTGCGCAGGTGTCGCCGTGTCCCAGACCTCCCGCCCACTCTGCCTCCTGGAGCGGCTGTCCCTGGACGGCCATGAAGCGACTGCCCAGCTGAGCTCTGGCCGCCCAGCAGGCCGGGCGGGGCGCTGCCTCCCAGGGTCCCCGGGGGCTGGGCAAGGGAACGGCCCCCGGATCGCCGGTGCCCGCTTTGGTTTAGGGCGAGTCACGCACAGGCACAACTTCGCCGACTTTCCAGGTCAGGTCACCGTGGCTCCATGTTCCCTGGGGACCTGGTCGTGCCTCTCGGCGAGGAGAACTGACATGTGGCTGCCTTTCACAGGCGTGGCGGCCGCAGACCGCGGACTCTGGCCCCGGAGCTCTCTGGGCGGCCCTCCCTGCCTCGCCCCATTCTCCCGCAGCCCTGCTCACCAGGGTGAAGCTGCTTGTCTTCTCCAAAGTGCCTCTTTCTGCCCCTTGTACGCCCCCGAGTCTCTCTCCCCCTTTCCCATCTCGTGGTCAGCGGATCCCTCGCTGTGTCAGTGACTTAGAGACAAGGGTGTCTCGGCCGCCTGAGGACGCCAGCCTGGTGCTAGGAGGGAGCTGCGGTGTGTGCGTGGTGTCCCAGCCTGCGGTGACGCAGCCCCAAGTGCAGACAGGGCGGAGCAAGCCTGACTCCCGCAGACTCCTGTGTCCCCTGGTGGCCCCAGCGCCCTGTCCTCCAGCTGCAGCCCCGGCAGACCTCCCCTGCTGTCTGCAGATGGCCCGAGGCATCCCGTTGGGGCTGTGGCGTGTCCACAGAGTGGCGGGCGGCGGTGGGGGGGGCGGACTCACCCAGGGCCAGCCAGGGCGAGACCCCGGGAGTCCCCGGAGGCCACCCTTGTCGACCCGGCCCGAGGCCGTCACGGGAAACTGCGGGATCCGTGGGTCACTAACCAAGGTCCAGATCAGGCGAGGTGTGAGTGGAGCACACGGGCCGCAGACCTGGATGCAGCCACAGTCCTACTCGAGGTGCGGCTCTCCACATGCGGCATGAGACTGGCTCTCTCCAGGAACACGGTCACTGCGGTGGCATGCACGCCTAGCAGACGCAGTCAGAGGCCAGCACACCTGCACCTGGGGTCACAGGGGCTGAGCGTATCCCAACCTCGAGGCAGCAGAGACCTGAGGCCTCAGTACAAGCCACAGTGGCGCTTGCTTCATGTAATAAGGTCATGGATGTTTGTGTTATTTTTCATCTTATTAGGCAGTTATGTGTCCGCCCTGTTCGAAGGGCCATGCTGCGTGGGGTAGCAAGTGATAGCAGTTTCCTTCAAAAGAATGGACATCAAGCTTAAGACCAGAAAGACTCTGTCTGCGCCGGCTGGGTGTCGGGCAGGACACAGTGGGCCTTCGACCCGGTGGGGGCGGGGAGGGCCTGCCCGGTGCCCGGGCGGCAGGCAGGAAGCCCCACCCTGCGCCTGTCCCCTACTTTCACTTCCCCTTCTCTTATTGGTGCGGCGGACGCGTCAGGGAGTTGAGGGGGAACTGGAGGGCCGGTGCGGTTACGCTTGGACAGGGGCGCCCTGCTGGGCGAGTGACCCCTAAGAATGTCTGAGTCGGACCTGGAGAAACGGGAGGCCTTGGTCTGGGGTGGAGAAGGCCCCCCAGCACCTCACGCTGGGCGGTCACAGGAAGCTTGTCCCTCCTCTGACGTGATGGGACAACCTCGCTCCCTTCTTACCGAGGGTCCCAAGGCCGCCGGCCGCCTGCCGTGGCCTCGCACACTCAGCAACTGACGCTGCTACCCAGCAGAGCGCTGGGCTTGAAATAAGCCCCAGATCCCTGGGGGAGGGGAGGGTGCCCTCAGGGGCTGGAGTGGGGCCAGCGTGGGAGGTGGGACAAGGAGTGAGCCTGGAGCTCCCGCCCGCGGGAGGAGCCTGGGGTGGCCACTTGTGGCCCCGGTACATAGGCAGCCACAGCCAGCACCCCCGCCCCAAGAAGGGCACGTGGACGCTGCTGCTCCGCAGGCCTCTGCGTCCGGGGCTGAGGAGACAGCCTGGACTCCCTGCATGCCCACCCAGCGCCGCCGTCTGCGGAGGCAACGGACGGCCCTGTCCCACCTGCTCCAGGTGGCTCCGCCTGCCCGCAGGTGCCTCCCGGACTTTGCTCTTTCCTGTGACTAGAGAGTCGGGCTGACAAGGGCCAAGCCCCCCTCCCCCACCCAGCTGGTCCTGCACACCCCCCGCCCCCTTCTCTGTGGCCTCCCTGTGCCTCACACGTACATTTTTCCATCAGAGCTTCTGTTTCTCAGGGCAGAACCTTCTGATCTCGAATAATTCCCGCTTTCTTCCTACGTCGTGTCTTCCTACAAACCTGCTGCTCCCCTCCGCCCAGACCCGGATGCCTTTTCCACGCTGGCTCCTCGGGGCTGCCCTCACCCCCCTGTGTCTTTCTACCTCCGGGGCTGAGTCTGCTCAGCGAGTTCCCCCTGGGACAGACGGACAGATGCTGGCCCCGTGAGCAGAGAAGGAACTCACTGCCAAGCTCCAGAGCGGGGATGGTCCCTGCGAGGCCGCTCACCCACGCTGCACGCCTCAGAGGAGAAAAAGTTTGAGAAAAGTAATGAGGCCATTTTTCTGGAGCTTGGCAGCTGTGGGCTGGAGCCTGGAACCCGAGTTCGGGAGAGCTGAGAGGCTGTGTGACCAGGAAACCAGAGACCCAAGCGGGCGCGTCGTTCCAGGCGCAGGGACGCCCTGCAGTTCGCGGGGAGGTCGCTGTGCTCCGTCCGATTCTGAGATGCCTTGTTTACATTCTGACCCCAGGCCTCCGACATTCCTTGAATTGTTGGGAACTTGGGAGCAGAGACCAGCTTGAAGTTCAAACACCCACCCCACCGTGGACACACAGCCGCCAGCAGCCTTTGATGGGGACACTCGGGGGACTTCCTGCAACTGGTCTTGACCTTGGAGATGATGGTGCCCCACCCACCACATCGGGCTGGGAATCTGGGTCCTGGAGGGGTGAGGGCAGGGCGGACCTGGGGGCCGACAGGCCTGTCTGCAGCTTTGGGGGGTACACAGCCTGGCACGTCGGCACAGACGTGGGGTGCAGGAGGCTCAGGGCCCCATGTGCTCAGCCAGTCCCATGTCCCTCTCCTGGTCTGGGGACAGGGACACAATCTGTCCTTGTCTTCGGTGTTTCCTTTGCCCACGCTGGGTCAAGGGGCCTGGGGGTGGGGCGGTGCTGGGCGACTCCTGTGGGGGCAGCAGTGAGAGGGAGTCCGCAGGCTGGGGCTGCGGGGCTGATGGAGGCTCGGGGCCAGGAGCTGGAGGTGGTCCAGGCAGAAGGAGCCAGGCTGTGGTGCTGGCCTTCCCCCACCCCCCAGGTCTGACCTAATCATTTGCACGGTATTTGTAGGGCACTGAGACTCACCTGCATGCCGCAGGGAGGGGCTGGTGGGGGCACACAGGGCTCAGACAGGGAGGGGTCGGAGCGAGGAAGCTCCCCTCCCCCCTCAGGTGTGGCTCCATCTCAGGAAGTGAGCTGTGTGTTCCAGAGCTGCAGGTGGGGAGGGAGGCAGGTGAGAGCTGCTGGCCGAATGGAAAGACACCCAGCGTCTGGGAAGGAAACTCGGGCAGCCCCGCTTCCTACCACGGAGCGTGTGCCAAGAGGCAGGGTGCAGGAAGCCAGCACCGAGTGGGCTCACCCAGTAGGTGAGGCGAGAGCCCCGGGCTGCACCCGGGGACCCGTCCCCATCACTCAGCAGGACCTGGGGAGGGGGGGCAAACTCTGTCTCATGTCCCCCTGTGCCTTCACACTGGAGACACTACCCAAACAACTTTGTTCAGCCCAGGCGGGTGTGGCTCAGCTGGTTGGAGTGTCCTCCCCTAACCAAAGAGCTGTGGGTTCGCTTCCCCGTCAGGGCGCCTGCCTGGCTTCCCACTCTCACATCCATGTTCCTCTCTCTCTAAAAGCAATTAACAAAATGTCCTTGGAGAGGATAAAACAATTAAAAAACACTTTTCCCCACTTGACACCTAAAATGAGAGACGTATAACGTTTCAACAAGTCGCTGTTTACGAGACACACTTGTCCAGCTCCGGTCCAGCCCTGGGCCCAACGTCTACACCACGTTCCCCAAAGTGCCGCCCAAGGCTGGTTGGAAACTCCGCGCTGGGGTGCCCCCGCTTTCTCGGTTCCCTTTTCCTCGCCGCTGCCTGGTAAGTTGGGGCTCGCTTCTTCCCTTCGCCCCTCCTCACGCCCTTGATTCTGCCGCGTCCTGCTGGGCACATGCTTTATTACTAAATACCTCATTTCAAAAGTATGTGTGGGAGCAGCTGGCCCTGGTGCCTGGGGAATGTCTCTGCAGGGTGGCCTCCCGGAACTTGCAAGACTGTTGTGGGGGGGAACCTGTCAGCCCGTGCAGCGAGGGGCCCTGGAGTCACCGCCCTTCACCTACGGCAGGTGCAGGTGCGGCTTGTGGGAGCTCAGGGGCAGCCTGTTTGGCCCCCTCGGCCCTCCCCGTGGCGGGAGCGACAGCCCGGGCCAGGCTGGAACTCCGCCCGGCAGGTCAGGTCCCTGCCTGGGGGCCCCATGGGTCCCGCAGCCCTAGCCTAGTGCTGTCCCCACGGTGCGTCTGGCAGGACCTGATGCCCACCTCTGCTCTCGGGCCGCTCTCCACACTGGCTGCCAGGGGTCTCCCACTTCTCCACCTGCAGATGGTGCCCTTTGCTGGCTGTGTCTGGCCTTTCTCCCCAAAGTTGGGGAGGGGGTGCAGGAGTGTCTCGGCCCTGGGGGGGGTGGGGGCCCGCAGCTCCCTCCCTGCCTTGCCAGAATCCAGAGTTGAAGGAGCAGAAGGGGCCCAAGCCCCCAGGAGTCACCGGCTGAAGCCCTGGGTTTTGTCTGTCTGTGAGGGGCAATGGTGCCGCGGTTGGTCGGGTATGTCCTCTCCGCCGTCTACAAAGAGGGATCCTGGCTCCTCACCCTCCTGGCCTGCCCCGCTTGTTCACCATCTCCCCAGTTATCCTCCCAGCCCTTTCAAGGAAAACAGCATTTCCACTGCCTGCACCCCCAGCCCCCAGGGGCCGTCCACACTGGAGAGGTCCCCGTGCTCAAATCTGCCCTCCTGTTAGAGGCTCCTGGACCCCGAGTCACAGTGGGGTCCCTGCCTCCAGTCCCCACAGGCCTGGCACCCCTCAGGGCAGGGCCGACTCATCTTCAGTTGCAGGGGGGGGGGCCCTGTCTTAGCCCAGACCTGTTGTCAACTCGTGGGCACTGCCCAAGCTCATGCCTGAGTCCAGCCCTGGGGGCCCTGCGGGGTCTCACCCGAGATTCGGGTGGCTGTGCTTCCGTCAGATACGTGGACTATTCCTGTAAGCTCTTCCTTTAAATATTAAGTGTAAAAATAAGAAACCTTTCTAGTGAAAGACCATAAGAAAGACTTTCTAGTGCGTTGGAAAACCTTTTTTAAAAGTGTATTTTATTGATTATGCTATTACAGTTTTCCTAATTTCTCCCCCTTTATCCTCCCTCTGCCCTGTACCCCCCAACCCTCCAGCATCCCCCCTTAGTTCATGTATAAGTTCTTTGACTTCTCTGTTTCCTAGACCATTTTGATCTCTCCCTGGCTATTTTATGTTTACCAATTATGCTTCTTCTCCCCTGTACCTTCCCCCCATTCCTCCGTCCCCCCTCCCCACTGAAATCCCTCCATGCGATGTCCGTTTCTCTGATTCTGTTCCTGTTCTAGTTGTTTGCTTAGCTTTTGTTTTTGCTGTTTGTCTTTTCTTTTAGGTTCATTTGTTGATAGTTGTGAGTTTGTTGCCGTTTTACTGTTCATATTTGCGATATTCTTGTCACAGGGTGCAGCCAAGAGGGGGGCCCCAAATACAGATTTGTAACGGGGTCCAGAAGAGCTTGGAGATGATGGGCCCCACCCACAGGGCCGCACCTGCCTGGCGTGCTGGCAGCTGTGGCCAGCTGTGGGAGGAGCCGGAAATGGGGCCGCAGAGGAAGACTGGCGCTGGGATTTAAACCCAGGCGCGGCAGCTATTTGGGGTCTCTTCCGGGACCAGGCAGCTTGGGCGAGAGTCAGGACCACAGGGCTTTGGAAATGCTCCCTTTTTCCACGTGGATGGTGCTGGGAGCCTGAATCACGGACTTCTCCTTCTTTCCTGAGATGCAGTACCCCAGACTGGGCAGCGGGAGAAGGAAGGGCTGCGTGCTTTAGTCTGTATAACTTTCAAATAAATAATAATTCCTTTCCCTTCACCAGTCTCTGGCACTGAGAGGCATCTCTCCTCTGGCAGCAGGCAAAGCGAACCTGGTACAGGGGAGGAACCCCCGGAGAGAAAGGGGGGTCTTCTATATCACTCAGCACCCCCACCTTCTTAGATAAGTCCCTTTAACGTTTCATGTAATAAGGGCTTGGTGATGATGAGCTCCTTTAACTTGACCTTGTCTGGGAAGCACTTTATCTTCCCTTCCATTCTGAATGACAGCTTTGCTGGATAGAGCAATCTTGGATGTAGTCCTTGATTTTCATGACTTGGAATACCTCTTTCCAGCCCCTTCTTGCCTGTAAGGTCTCTTTTGAGAAATCCGCTGACAGTCTGATGGGAACTCCTTTGTAGGTGACTGTCCCCTTTCCTCTTGCTGCTTCTGGTATTCTCTCCTTATCAGTTCCTGCCCTTGCTTTTCCCCAGTGGCTCATCAGAGTGGACGCCAATTCAAAGTTAAGGCTTGAAATCTGTGGGTGCTCCACACAAGACGGAGCCCTGGTGAGGGGGCTGCCCAGGTGCCCGCAGCTCACAGCGACTGCCCCCGGGGCTGGCACTGGCCTGTTCTGGCTCCTCCCTGAGGTGCTGGGTGGTCTCAGCCTCTCGCTGAGCTGGCTCCTCTTCATTGTATCAGCCCAGCTTGCTATGCTTCAGGAAGGAGCGGACCGAGTCTCGCCTCCGGTCGTAGGCTTCTTGTGAGATCCTGCATTTCTCCACCTCGGACACATCCTCACACTCCCCACGGCGAGCGCCGCTGTGGTCAGCGACATGGATGCGGCAGCTGTTATCTGCGGGGCACGAGCCCAGCTGCACAGGCTCCTGATCCGTGGGCAGTGGCACTTCCCGTCGGCTCCACACGGCTCCGTTCCATGCCAGATGCAGGGCTGCCCACCTCCGGCTCCGGCTCCAGCTTGCACTTGGATTCAGCTGCTGTGAGGCTGCGGCGGTGCCACATCTCGGAGCGAACACTGTTAAGAGAGTTGGTGATGACAGTGGTCACTGTGGGCACAGGTAACCCGGTCACCTCCGTCTCGCCACACCCTGCCGGGGCCCTCAGCCGGGTCAGGCGCCTCACGGCTGCCACCTCTGGGTTATCCTGGAAAACCTTCTAGAAAGTGTGCCTGGCTGTAGCTTACTGCCGTCCAGCCAGTCGTGACGCCCTGTCCCGGCCTCGCTGGCCCCAGCCCCCTGGCCCTGCCGCTCACCTCCAGCTCTTGCGAGTCACCGGGTCCGGGGTTCACGGCCTTGGGAACTGACTCTTCATTCTTTCTAGTGTCTCTAAGTGTTTATTTAGCACCAGGAACGAAGGTGTGAGTGAGACACAGTCCTCAGCGTCAAGGAAAAGCGAAGCAACATGCGGACCCTGAAATCTGGAGGCTGGATCTCCATTTTCATCTTTCTCTGATCAGGAGGATGGAATTGTCTGTTCACATAAAAGGTTGTCAAATATGCAGAGACGGACTATTCCAACACGTGCGGAGCGTGAGGGAGGCAGGGCGGCAGTGGGACCAGGGCTGTGGGGCAGCCCCACCACCCCAGCGCCCCCGGCCCCGACTGGCTGTGCTCCTGGTGAGGGCAGACCGGCCTCTCACGGGGGCGATTGCCCTGGTTTGCGGTGAAGCCGCCGCACAGGCACCCTCTGTGGTGCTCCGACTGCCTTTGGGGTCCGTCCTTTGGTCCCTGCCCGCTGCCCTGAGCTTTCTCTGCTGGAACCCTGAGCCCTTCCTCCGCGGCGGCGAGGTCACCACTCAGACCTTGAAGTCATCGCGGGGGGTGCGGGACCCATCCGCCTTCCCCTCACGATTCCCCCTTTCCCGTCCCGGCAAACCCTTCCCAGCGCGAGGGCCTCACACGTCTGCCGCAGCTCTTACTCTCACAGCTTTTACGCGCAAGTGCTCACGCATCTGGAAGCAATCTTTTTTGCGTGTGGTTTAGGGTAGGGATCCGATGTCCCTATTTTATAAGCGTAACCAGCCCCCTGGCACCGCTCGCTGCTCCGTGCTTCCGCTCTGCCCTGTTTGGGTGTCCATCCCGCCCTGGGCGCCGCGTTCCCCGACAGTGCCCACCCGACCCCTCCACGTCCGGAGAAGCCTTCCTGTTCCGCACTCGCTCAGCGTTTACTGAGCACCTACTTACTCCGCGGCAGGAAGTCTCCGGGGCCAGGGGCTCTCATCCACTGGAAACCTGCCTTCCAGGGGTGGGGGTTGTGTGGGGGGCACAGGCAGACGGTGGACCTGGTGATAGAGCATCTCATGGGATGCAGACAAGGGGAATGAGGGCGGTGGGGGTGCAGTAAAACGGAAGGGTCACAACAGAACCAGAAGACACCTTCCCCGCCCCCCCCACCCCCCGCAGCGTTTCCTCCCTCCCTGCCTGAAGCCCCAACGCCTCCCCGCCCCGCCAGGCGGAGGCCCTCCCGTTGGAGCACTCGGTCAGCCCCGCGGGTGTGCCGTGGGTAACCTCGCCACGCCTCTCCTCGGCAACCTCTCCTCGGCGCTCCACCCCGGTGCCTGAGACCCACAGCTCCGTCACCCTCCCCCGTGGGCCCTTCGTCGCCCTGGGCAGAGGCCCCAGCAGGGGTGGGGAGGGGTTCCGAGGGGTGGCGCCACCCCAGTTCCAGTTCCCGTTCCAGCCCCAGCGCCCTCTGCCCCCGTCCCGCGTGCTGACACTTATTAAGCACCACTGTGTGCAGGGCCCACGTGGCCCCCACCCCCGTGTCGCCCCGCTGCTCAGGGACAGGGAAGGGAGGCCGAGGGGGCGGAACCCTCCACTGTCCACCTCCAACCTCTGTCGGTGGTGGGGGCGGTGAGGCCCAGATCCGCGTGGTTTCAGGGTGGATGGAGGCGCAGTGCCGGCCGCCGCCAGGGGACCTCCGCCAGCTCCCTGCGGGTCAGGGGCCGCTCTCCCTACTCACTTTTCTGCCCACATCTCAGCTCGGGGTCTGCTTGTGAAACGTGCAGACTCCGCGATCGAGCAGTAGCTCCGTGCGTGGCCAAGGCCGGGCCCCTCCAGCTGCCGACGGTCCGTCCCGCAGCAGTTCCCTCAGGGTGCTGAGCAGCTCACGAGAGGCAGAGAGAGGGAGCTCAGCGAGGTCCCAGCGTGGCACTGCCACCTGACGGCCACGTGGCGTGAGTCTGCTCCGTGCCCAGGGCTGGCGTGGGAACGTTCTCCATGGGTGGGCCCTGCGACACCAGCCAGGTAGCCTGTTACCTCAGCGTTAGGCTGGGCAGCCAATCAGAGGCCTGGGAGGGACGCCGGTCGCCCCGGCCTGCCTGGGTGTCAACTCAGCAGGTGACCGGTAGGCCAGGCCTCGGTGGCCTTGCTTTGCTGTGGAGGCAGCGGCCCAGAGACAGCCTCCTCCCTGGGAACCTTCCCCCGGAGCCTGGGGTTTCCCCAGCAGGTAAAGGGCAAAGGTCAGACATGGGAAGCTCAGAGCTGTGAGAATCCAAACGGCTAACAGAGGGAGAAAATCGTCTCACCAGTTGGGAAAGGAGGACTTGCCCGTTATCTCTTGCCCTGGTGGGCGCGGCGCCGCTTTCTGGGAAGAAATCGGGCAGAGTCCATGAGAAAGCGCTTTGGCCTCTTGATAAGCCGCCCCCAGAAAGCGGAAGCGCAGGGGGTTTCTTTCCTGCCCTCAGACTCCCGAGGCGCCGCCTGCGGCCAGGAGAAGAGGACACTCGGGTGCCCGCAGCGGCCGCAGCTCCTTGGCACCTCCTCCTCGGTGGCAGCCGCGGTGGGGGGGGGGCAGACACTGCGCCGACTGCGAGTGGCCCCGAGCCCCAGCCTGGCACGGGGCCTGGCTCTTCGTGGGCGCTCGGGGGACGCTGTGCAGAGGGCGGGGGGCGGGACGGCTTCAGGTGCAGGAAGGCGTGTGAGGTGGGGAGGGGCTGGAGCCGTCTGGGGGAACACCTGTCAGAGGTCCTGGGGGGCGTGCCAGCCGGGGGCGGGGCAGGGCAGCACACATGTGTGGACGGGCGGCCCCCAGCCCTGTCCACACCTGTCAGAACGCACAGAACCGCCCCTGAGATCTTCGCGTTGTACAGTGTGCGAGTCGTGAGTTAGTGACGTCGACTCGAACCGTGTGGGGTGACGCTCTGCCTCCACTTTCCAGCGAAGGGGAAGGCGGAGGAAACCGGCTGAAGCGGCCCCGTGGTCTTCGGTGGCGGTGGGACTCGGGGAAGTGGCAGCTCTCCTTTGTGGCCCCCAGGGTCCACCCATCTGCAGGCTGAGGCCGCAGCACGGAGCGAGCACATGGGCCCCCTTCTCTGCCCACTCCCACCTTTTCTGTGTCCTGAGAAAGAGGACAAGTTGACGCCATGCCCCTTGTGGAGTCCCCTCGAGGTTCCGCCCCAATGGCTCTGGGCTCCTAGGGCCCTGGGAAGTCGCTGAGAGTTTCTGCTGACAGCTGTGCCCCAGCCCTCCTGCGGGTCCGGCCCCCCGCCCTGAGCTGCACCCCGCACCCCAGCAGGGAACCCCACTTGGAGCAGATGCCCCATTCAGGTCCCTCCCGCAGGGTGCTTGCTGCCCTCAGAGAGTTCCTGCCTTGTTTGGCCTTGCCACATGCTGAGTATTTAATGTTTGTGAGATAAGTGTTTGCTCTTTGGCTTTGAGTGGAGTGACATCAGTTTCTTTGTAATGCTGGCAGGACCTGAGGGAGGACACAGTTTGCCATCAGAAGGGAGGGTCAGAAGTGGGCTGGACCGGGAGGGGCGGGGTGGCTGGGCCGATTCTGGGCATTCCCTCCCTGTCTCCCCTGGAGGTCCTCTAGGAGGAGGTCCTCGGGTCCTTGAGGCTGTGCTGAGGGTGGGGGTCTCCCTCTCCTGAGACTGAGCGTCTGGGGTGGAGGGCGGGCCAGCCTGGGGTGCCAAGGGCCTGAGAAGATGAGGCCCCTGCTGGGGTGGGTTCATGGGCCCCAAACCACGGCTCCTGGGTGGGACACTGCTGTGCCCCGTCAGGTGTCGGTGGGAAGGGCTGGGGGACCGGCGTCTGCCCCACTCCCTCTGCCCCGAGTCCAGAGGCTGCCGGCCTGGAGGCTCAGGAAATGCTGGCGGAGAGAACGAAGAGAGAGGGAAGAATGCAGTGGGTGCTGAGGCAGGAGAGGCCAAGCCCTCAGAGCCGGGGCCCCGGGTGGTGGTGAGGGGTCCTGCTCCCTTCCATTAGCCTGGGCCCTTCTGGGTGAGAGCCAGGAGGGGGGATGGGAGGGGCTGCCCAGGTGTCGTTGCACCAACCCCGGTGAAGGACGGGACCCGCCCTCCCCAGAGGGTCCAGAGCAGCAACTGACCACTGTGCCCTGCCCCCAGGCGGGGTAGTGGAAAGCGCAGACGCACCCCCTGCCACCCCAGGGCCGGGCGGGAGGGCACTTCAGGCTGGCTGAGCGGGGAGCAGGTTGCGTAACCGCGCACCACGCGGGTTTGCTTTGGCAGCCTCGGAGCCCTCACACTCCGGCCATTGGAAGCCCTCCCTGCTGGCGCCGCAGATGTGCTCGGGGAGACGGTGCTGAAAGGCACAGCTGCGGCTGGACGCCTCCGTGGCCGCGCCACGTGGGCGGTGACCTCTTGTCCGCCCGAGCGAGGGTCCCTGGGGAGTCTTGGCAGCCTCAGGCCGTGCAGATGTCTCGTGGTGAAGGCTGAGGACTGGGGTGCATGGGGCTGTCCCAGCTCTGCCTGAAGCAGGTCTCCCTACGAGCCTCCAAGTGCCTGCTGCCCTCGCTGTGCTGCCCCAGCTGCGCGGACCACTGGCCTTCCTTCCATCTGCTCCTTCCGTCTCCGCGCAGGGCACAGGGTCAGCCAGAGGAGTGCACCGGGGGGCTGGTACTTGGTCACACACGGGTGCCTTCCACGTCCAGACACGTGCATTTCATAGGAAAATGTTAGGGACGTCCATGCCAAAGGAATGAATCTCTAACTGCGGAACACGCCGTGGTGAGAGGGGAGAGTTCGGAATGGAAACCCTTCCATTGAAGCTGCCAAATTCTACATGGGGCCAGGGCTGGGGTCCACACCCGGGGAGAATTTATCCTCGGTGCAGCGCGGGGGCTGTTCTTGCAGTGCTGGTGCCTCCTCGGTGCCTCTCTGTCCTCTGTGTCTGTCACGAACCTCCCCTGACCCCTCCTGGCCTCACCCGTGCTCACGTCCATGGCGGGGAACCTGCCCGTGGCCCCTGGGTGTCGCTCTGGCTGCTACTGAGCCAGGTGTCTGCCCTCAGGACCGGACCACGCGTGGCAACAGGGCTCGGTGAGGCGGGCGAAGGCCGATGCCGTGACACGGGCCAGCACCCCTGGCGGTGCCCAGCGGGCCTGAGGTCCGTGGACAGGTCTCCGTGGGCGTGGAGCGGCCTGGCCACCTCCCCGGGGCAGCAGCTGGAACCTCCCCATTCCTGCTCACTAGTGCGGGAGCTCACAGGTCCAGGTTTTCCTAAATCAGTCCGGAGGCCACGGTGGGGCCCGGCTGGCCCCTGAGGCCTGCGAGAACCCCCTTGCTTTCCACCTTCCATGGCTCCGGGTCCTCTCGGTCAGTGCGGCCCCTGTTCCAGGGGCCCCGCTCTTGGGAACGAAGGCTGGTGTGGTGTGGGGGAGCATGGCCCAGACCTGCAGGACCGCACGGGACACTCTGTAGTGGAAACAGAGGCTGTTGCTTTTGGGGCTCTGCGACTGAGCCCTGGGGTGTAGGGCACCCCCGGTCCCCAATGCTGGGGCATCCATGGAGGACAGATCTTGTGTCAGACACCGTGCCGGGGGCACGGATGAGCAGACTGGGGCTCCTCCGGGTCCCTGGGTCAGGGGTCGAGAGCAGGGCCCAGTCCTGGGCCCTGGGTGGGGGCACAGGGGACGGTGCCGAGGGCCCTGCGGAAAGGCGGCCCACACGCCTGCCTGCCTGCCTGTCCCAGGCGCTGAGGGGACCCACCCCTGGAGAGGACAGTGGACACACGCGCAGGTCAGCTCCGCAGGGCTGGGCCCAGGAGTGACTTGGCCAGTGCTCCACTCGGTCACTGTTCTAATGCGTGGAATTTATTTATGATGACAGTCTGCGCACTTCCAACAGCAAGGCACGGTGTGCAGGCTCTGAGCGAAATCCAGGCGCGGGAGACCTTGTCACAGAGGAAGTGTTCTTCAGACACGGCGGTCCGGAGGCTGAGGCTGTGCCGGGCCGCACGCTCCCTGGGGAGGACCTCAGGCCACCGCAGGCAGCCCCTCTCGCAGCGAGGGGGCCCCCTGCCTGGTCCCCGTGCTCAGAGCCCTGGCTGTGCCCAGCTGCTTCCAGCTCCCCCGAGGCCCGAGAGGGCGCGTCCTGCCCCACAACGCTGACTAACCCTAACCCTTTGGGACTTGGGGTTTCAGCTGCTTGCCATAGTTCCGGGTGTGGTGGAGGCTCTGGTTTGCCCAGAACTCCTTGGGCCTGCTGGGTCGTGGTGCTAGGCACCCAGGGTCACGGCCAAGACCTTCCTCAAGTCCCAGCTGGTCAGCGCATGTTTGGAAAGGTGCCAGGTTCACTTCACGCTTGACCACGGAGAAGCGCAGGGCGTGTGCGTCACGCTGCCTGGTGGGCCACCCCACAGCGGGTCCTGGACGCTGAGGTCCCACGGCCATCATGCATAGGCCTCCTGTCGCCTCAGCCCCAGCAGGAGTGTTTCTGGACATGGGCTGAACGCCTCTCGGCCAACAGGGCTTCCTGCTGCCGGGAGGAGAGGCTGGACAGGGCTGGCAGGGCCCTCGGCAGGCGTCTCCCGGGGCAGGCCCGGCTGTGCTCTTTCTGGCCGACTGAGTGCAAATGATTCAGAAACACGTGGATTTCATTTCTGGGAGGCGCGTGGGTTGTCATGGCGGCTGGTGGAGGTGAGGAGGGTTTTGGCCAAGGGAATCTGGGTTTGGCCCGAGTCACGGATGTGAGGGAGGCATGGGGACAAGTTTTCCAGGCTGGCTGGGCTTGTGCGCGGCTGATGCGTGCCTGCCGGTGTGGGGTCTCCTCGGGGGTGAGGAAGGGGCGTCCCTCCGTCAGGAAAGCACACTGGGCAGCCTCACAAACCGACTTTTCAGCACAGTCTCCTTCAGCCCAGGGCAGCTCTGGGTTCAGCTTCTGCCCGAAATCCCTGGGAGCCTGGGTGCAGCTGGGGGGGGGGCAGGTCTCCAGGCCCCCTCTCTGTGCCTCTTTCCCAGCATTCCTGTCTGTGCTCTGGGTGCAGGGGTTCGGGGGGGGGGCTCTCCAGGGGTGATATTGGGTCTGTTTTACACAGGGACCAGACGGTGCCCTTCAGGAGCTAGCTCCCCACAGGTGCTCTGGGGCCTGTCCAGCAGCTGCCGGGACCCCTCAGCCCCTGAGACCTTGAAAGCCAAAAGCTGTTTACTTCTGTGCCCAGCAAGGTGTGGTGTGGGAGCTTGTCCCCACCGACCGCTGCAGGTGGGGCTGTCAGAGACACCGTACACCTGCCACCCAGGTGGGGGCTCCACCCACAGGCCTGTGGCCCCGGCCGGCAAGTCTGCCCGCAGGTCCAGGCTGGTTTGGGGTACAGGCCTTGGGTTCCTGCTCTACCTGGCCATGCCTTGGGGAGCTTTTGGTGGGATTCCGTGAGCAGACAGGTGTGCTGTGCTCACACTTCCCAGTGCACAGCAAGCCTCCTGTATCGATCGCATTGGCTGCTTCTGGGCCACGGCCGCGACGGGAGCAAAGGCCCAGGGGGCCGTGGTCTTAGGGCCGTGGCTGCTGCCGGCCCCAGCCTCTCTGGGGGTGGGGGACAGCTGGGGGTGCAGGCTGGGACCCAGGCCACATGGAGGCTCCGCCGTCCGAGCAAGCTCTCCAGCCTCGTCCCTCCGTCCGTCCTCGGGGCTGGAGCCCCAGTGCCAGACTCATTATTTCATTTTGCCGACGTGGTGGAAAACATTTGCTTTCCGGGAGGTGACCCTGATTTCAAGAGCCAGCCTTTGGAGAAAACAGGACACGGAGGCTGGTTTTGGCTCTGAGGCCCAGGCGCTTGGGTTCACCCAGAATGTTCCTTTCTCCTGGGAAAGCTGTCCACGGCGCCCCCCCCCCCCACACACACACCGCCGGCCACCGCGTGGTGGGGCTTCCTCCCCGGGTGTGGGATCAGGGCCCCGTTTGTGGGCGAGGGGACGGGGGAAGCAACATTTCAAGGCAGCGATGGTGCTCTCAGTGGGCTGCATGTGGGGCCCCTGCTGCAGAACCTTGTCAGAGCTGCTGGGGGTCGCTGGGCCCACTGGCCTTCTGTCCGGGAGGGGCGCCTTGTGCCAATATTTGCCCGACTCCCCAGGGGCGGTGAGGGGAACGGCTCCGGTGCAGCCTCAGGGAGGCCTCAGCCTGGTGGGCAGGTCACCGAGGCTGCACCGTCAGAATGAAAAATGAAACGCTCGGCCCGGCAGTCACATGACACCAGGCAGGACATTTTAAAGTGGTTTCACTGATTTTTCACCGTCTGGGCTTTTTAATGGAAACCACGGCCCCTTTATAAAGGCCACGACCTGAGCTCAAGCAGCACTGACGTCCACAGGCACCCCACACCAAGTGGCCGGTGTGGCCCGGGGCTTCTGGCGCCACCGAGGGTTTGGGAGACACGCGTGCAGCTGAGTCCAGTAGCGAGGGGTGGAGCCAGGGCCCTCGGGCAGCCCGAGTCTGGAGCCCCCGGGGCGTCGGGGCAGGGGCCCGGCCTCTCCAAACCTCGGCTCTTCACCTGTGAAGTGGGCGGTGCCACCTTCATTTACTCACGGGGACCAAATGGGACAATTGTGGACATGTTGCCTCGAAATTAACTGACCAAGACGGATCGGGCCAAGGTATTTCCCACGTAAAACCACCTAGGGACGAATATCTGGGACTTACAGGAGATTCCTTCCCATCTACAAGAAAAGTCAGGGACCCCACGCGAAATGGGCAAACGGTGTAGAGAGGTGACATGCGGACGGCCACCTGGCCGACTGGTGGTCCTCAGACACAGTGGCTGCCCCAGGGGTTTCAGGTCGGCCGCTGCCGCCCACCAGGTGAGCGAGCGCTGGGAGACGGCGTGAGGCAGAGGGGCTGGAGGACGGGGACTTCTCGGACTCCAAGGTCACGGGGGCCCAGGGGCCACGTCTGTCCCCGCCCCAGGTGAGGAGCAGGGACCGGTTTACTGTCCCCTGGAAGCAGCCCGATGGCGAGGACTGAGGTGGTCCTCTAGGTGCGGCTCAGGGTCGCCAGGACACGGGACACGTCCCTGCCTCTGTGCGTCAGCGTGCTTGGTCCCCAGGGCCGGCCCCACTTTGCAAAGCGTCTCCAACATCCCTCATGTCCCAGCAGGTGCCTTTGAGCCGGAAAGGGGGCCGGGTGGGGAGCGTGTGCTCAGAGGAGGAGAGGCCAGCTGACCGTGTCAGGGTGCGCTCGGAGCTGCAGAACAGGAGGGAAGGAGGGCCCATCTGGGGGCCGAGGGCAGAGGAGCTGCCCGCTCGCCTCCTGGCTGGGATGGGGGAGTCGGGCCTTAGGTGGTGGTGCAGGGCAGGGCAGAGCTGGTCTTTGCAGAGGAAGCCAGGCAGCGAGGTTAAGAGGGGCGCTGGGAGGTGCGTTGGTGGGCCCAGCCTCGCCCCAGGCGGTGACAGGGAAGATGTGCTCCCCGTGCGGTGACAGGCCCTGGTGAGAGGGTGCGTCACCCGGGCTCAGTCAGGGGGCTCCCGGGATGTGTGGCCAGACGCAGCCCAGTCAAGAGGCGGGGGTGGGGGTGGGGGGAGGACTGGCTGGGGCTGGCCCACTGGGGCGAGGGGAGCCTGGGGCCGTCCTCAGTCTCTGGCACAGAGGGGCAGGGGTTCAGTTTTGTGCCATCTCGAGTTTTGACGGGTTCCTTTTGTTTGCTTTTAAATCCTCACTTGAGAAAATGCTTTTTATTAATTTTTAGAGAGAGAGGAAGGAACAGAGAAACATCGATGTGAGACAGAAACATCACTTGGTTGCCTCCTGAACATCCCCAACAGGTGAGGGAACCTGCAACCTAGGTACGTGCCCCGATGGGGAATCGGACACTTAACCTTGTGCTGTACAGGACGACGCTCCGACCAGCGGAGCCACCGAGCCGGGGCTGTAGTTTGTGGTTTTTGTGGGGCCTCCGCTGAGAGCTATGTGTGCGCTGGGGGAGCCCTCTGGGGCAGGGCACACCCTGAGGCTCGGGGAGCCCCAATCTGACCTCACTTGGGGCTTTGCCCAGACTCCCCAGCTGAGACTCCGAGTGCCCACCTCACGGGGCAGACGCATGCCCACCTGAGCCCCACAATTCCCAGCCACTCCCTCCCTCTGGGACAAGCTGACCTCCTGGACAGGGGTTTCCAGCCCTCCGAGGTGCCCAGGCCACTCCCTGCAGGGTGCCCGGGAGACACGCTGGAGCCTGAGGACCTGGCCTGTGCTGGGAGTTCATCCAGGGTGAGGGAGTGGGGTGCGTGCAGCACTCCGACACCGTCAGTGGGTGTGAACCTGAACGGAGCCGCAGGGCCGTGGGGGGGGCCGTATTTATTCACCATTCAGAGAAGAGAACGTGGGAAAAGAAAAATCCGATCAATCTAAATCACAGGTGGCAAACACAAGGCCCACGGGCGGCATCCGGCCCTCCACCTTGTTTTATCCGGTCCAGCACCTTGTTTCCACCCGGCAGCAGCGCCGAGCTCCTTGCCCCTCGTTAAGGAGAAGTTACATTTATACCGTCCTAAAAGGACATTCGGCCCTTTGAAGGCCGCCATGAGGCTGATGCGGCCCCTGGTGAACACGAGTTTGACGCCCCTGATCTAAATCCTAGCTGCTTGGACTTGAACTTGGGAGGAGTTGGACAGAAGATTCTTTTGCTTTGGCTCTGAGATGCAGAGGCACACATTTGCTACGCAAAATATGAACGACAACACATTTGCGTTGCTGACGTCCACACTGACTCAAAAGTCTGTTCTCCAGGGAGGAAGCAGCTGGCTCCGCAGCGACCACGGTGAGGCTCAGAAGACGCTCCCTGATCCTTCCCACTGATGGTGCAGCTCTGCCCTTGGCCTCTGCCCTCCCCCACCCCCGCCCCAAGCCTTCCCGGCTCGTTCAGGCCCCCACCTTGTCTTTGGGTGCAGCCAGGGACTTGCTGGTTCCTGAGCTGCCCGCTCTTCCTCCGTGTCGTTGTGGACATGCAGAGGTCGTGTGTCCGGACTTCCCAGGACGCTGACTGAGGGACAGTGGCAAGCCCCCAGCCAGTGTCACAGGCATCACCGAGCAGTGGTCCTGTCATCTCATCGGTGTCCTCCGCTGCCAGCGCCGTGGCCACCGGGGCGGCCACTCAAGAGCTGTTACTGCTCCGGCTGGTGCTGGAGGAGACAGACCCTCTTCCTCACGCCGCGTCCATTGCGTTTGGAGCCCAGCCGTGGGGGGGCAGGGGGGGCTCTGGTTTGCACACAAGGACACTGACACCGGGCAGGTGGGATGACTGGCTCGGGCCGCACGGCTGGGAAGTGACGGAGTCAGGGTTTGAACCAGATCTGGCTCCAAATCCTTGGCTTTCATTGGCTCACCTTTAGACAAAAGGTGGGACCACAGCTCCCAAAGGTCCTCGCTCCCCAGGTGGGCCCAGGTCGTGGGGCAGGTGAGGCAGATGCGCAGGTCCTGGGGCTGAGGCCGGGAAGGTCTCCCCACAAGGGCAGAGGCGGGGGGCCCGCGCCCCACCTGCACCCTGGCCACGGCCGGTTTGCAATGAAAACCCTGGGGGTGAGCCCAGGGCAGAGGCCGGTGTCTGCGGCTCGCAGCTCCCCGCGTGGCATGCTTCCTGCTGGCACACGGCTGTTTATTGTCTCTGCGTGAACTCACACTCCCTTTCCCTCGGCGTGTTTCCTTCATAACAGGATGACGGACGCGGTGCCTGCTCAGGGCTGTTCCAGTCTCCGAAAACACAGCGCACGGTGGCAGGACCCCGGGACAGCGCAGGGAGCCGCCTCCCGCCTCCCGGGGTCCTGGCGGGGCCAGCGGTTCTCCAGAAACACCGTCCGGAGCAGGCGGACTCTCGAGGCTCCTCAGATGTACTGGTCCCTGGCTGGACAAACAGTCTTAGTTTTCAGTCTCGTAAGCGCCAGAACCTCCGAGCTCTATCTCCCCTCTCGACTTTGCCCGTTCTTCTCGAAGTTTGTCTTTTTTCTGGAGGGGCTTCATCAGATGTCAAGGCTACCGCTAATCCACTCCGGTGATGTTTTGCTTGGAAGGCTCCCTGCCCTACACCAGACAGCAGTAGGTGTGTTTCCTGTTTTGGAGGTTTTTGCAGGAATCTGTTTGAGAGACTGCTTTCACACCCTTTTCCCAGCTCTCCGCAACAGTTCCTTCACCAACCCCCCCGCCCCTCAGCCGGGGCATGTGTCTTAGGTTTCGTGATGGCAGCACACCGCCTCTGGCACCGAATTCGCCGTGCGTCAGCTCTTGCTGCAATACCGCCTGACAAGCAGCCCCACCAATTCCAGTGGTTCAGGGGAAATGCTTGTCACTTGCTGGAGAGTTTGTGGTGTTAGTCACAGAAGCTGCGTCAGGCCGCGGGGGGTGTTCTGGGGGGTCAGGTCCCGTCGTGCCTCTGAAACCGCTGCTCCGTCCGAGCTGCGCACACCCCACCGTCACAGCAGGTCACAGGGCCAAACCATGACACCAGGGCGAGGGTGGGGGTGGAGGGAAGAACCGGGAACCAACAGTGCCTTCGGCCACAGGACCGGCTAAAGAATTCGGGCAAAGCAAACACAAGACGGGCTTTTCCAGAGACCCGGCCTCCAGGCTGCCTCCGTCCCTAGAACCGCAGGCTGAGGTGGGAGGGGCCGAGCTCAGGGTGAGGCCAGCGTGGCGCCGCCATCTCCGTGTCCTCACAAAGGGACCCAGCGGGCCACCCCCTGCGGCCCCCAGCCGCAGGGCCCTCCTGGTACCCCTGGGCTAAGTGTCTGCAAAGTGCCTGCTCTGTGAGAGGCAATGACAGACAGCCTTCTCAAGGCTTGGTCCTCACTCTGCGTGGACGGTGGAGGGGCCCCGGGTCCCGTGTCACCCCTGGTCAGCGCGCACATCTGAAGCGAGAAGCTGGGTGTGGGCAGCAAAGGAGCCGGCAGAGGCCACGGCCTGGTGCTGTCCCCAAACGTATTGTGTCCTCATTCCCAGAACCTGTGAATGACACCTCGATTGGAAAATGGGTCTCTGCCGAAGTCATTAAGGGTGTTGAGATGAGATCACCCTGGATCACCTGGTGGCCCTGAATCCGGTGACAAGCGTCCTTGCAGGAGCAAGGCCGGGGCGGATTTGAGTGTCAGAAGGCACAGACACGGAGGACCAGCCACGTGGTGATGGGCCGGGAGGGAGGGCTGCAGCTGCCGCCAGGGACACTGCAGCCCCCGCAGCTGGAGGGAGGAGGTGGAAGGGAGCCGCGAGAGCGAGCCATCGGAGGGAGCGTGGCCTGCCGAGACCTGGCTCTTGGGCTTCCGGCCCCAGATCTGTGAGGGAAGACATCCTGTTGTTTTAAGCCCCCGGTTTGTGGGAATTTGCTACAGCACTGACAGGACATCTTCTTTATCCTACAAATACCTGTGCGGTGGGTGTTTGATGCCCATTTTACAGGTGGAGAAACTGAGGCCCAGAGTTCAGATGATCTGCCTGGGGTGGTGGCTGAGGGGTGAAGTAGAATCTGGGCCTCTTCTAACACCTGTGTGTGGGCCTGAAGCAACCCAAAATCAAAGAGAAGTTACGCTCAGAGAGATGGGATGGGAGCCGCCTACTGGGAAGGGGCCGAAAACAGCGCTGGAGAGGCCTCCCCAGCCCCGCAGGCGGCCGCCCCGCCTGCGCCGTGCTGTGCGTCCCCAGGCCCAGAAGCCTCTGTGCGGTTCCCTCCCCCGCTCAGTTACCAGGAGCCCCCCCCCCCGCCCCGCCCCGCAGCTCTGCCTCTGGCCAGGGACACCCAGACCCTCGCCACGGCAGGTGACTCAGGGACCGTGGCAGACGTGCACGGGGCCCTGCTGGGAGCCCAGAGATCGGTCGCCAGGGCGGAGGTCCCCAGAGACGGTCCTTGCCTGGCGCACGACGGGTCTCAGCAAAGGGCAGCTGCGGTTCTTCTCCACAGAGAAGAAGGACTGCGGTCTGGGGAGAAAGTGGAGAAAAGGAGGAACATTTACCAGCAGCCGACTCCCTTCTCCTGGCCCCTCACCCACCCCTCACAGCAGGGCCCCTTGGAGGCGGGGCCCGTGGCCGGCAGGCCCTGGCGGTCACACTGCCCCGTCCGGACCCCTGGGGCGCACGGCCTGCACCCTGCTCCTCCCGTGCTCCAGCTGCTGCTTGGGGAGCACCCGGTCTGGGTGTGTTTGGGTTTCGGTTGTTTCGATTCCTCCTCTGTCCGGCCCACGCCTCCCCTCCTGGGACCCTGCTCAGGGGGGGCTTCTCTGAGCTGAGAGGGGGCACCCCAGAGCACAGTCAGGGGCTCCCATGGGTGTGCAGATGCAGCGTGGCAGGGCGGGTGTGCCTCTGAGGGTGCAGTGTGCTCATGGTGCACAGCGCACATGGAGCGTGTAACAGTGTCTGAGGGGCAGGCCGTGTGCGTGCGTGCTGTGTGAGCGTGTTTGCAGGACTCTGTGTGGGCTTGTGCACTGTCGTGTGGGCAGCTGTGTCCTGTGCGCTTGAGCTGTGAGACAGTGCCGTGTGCGTGCGCTGTGGGCATCACATGTGCTCTGAAAAGAAAGCCAAGCGTGTGGCTGGACAACCTGCACGGGTTCCTTGGAAGGACCGCAAGGTCGAGAGCGTCCCGGCACACAGAGGGCTCCTGGGAGACGTGAGGCTGTGGCCCGCGGGTCCCCGCCACCGTCAAACACGGTCGTCAGGGAGACGGTCGCGGCGGCGCCTCTGGTCAAACGGAAGGAACCCCCGGGACACACACAGGAGACCCACAAAGTCCTCGAGAAGGTGACGCCAGCAGACACTGTGATCGCAGCTTGAACTGACAGGGGCAGAGAGGATGCAACCAAAGACCAAGGGAGACCTTTGGACGTCCCCAGATTCTGCAGGCACGAAACAGGCTGACGGGAGAGGAAGGACGACCCCAGGCGGGGAGCCCTGAGCCCGAGGGTGGTGGGGGGTGGCCCCTCACCTGACCCCACGCTTGGGCTCGGGCCTTCCAGCCTCTCGCTGTTTGCCCAGCGGCGGTCTGAAATCGCTTCGGGCGGGACACTCTCTTTTCCTCTTTGTCCCGCTCTGAGTGGGATGTGCGTGGTCGTCAGGATGCTCCGGCCCCAACGCTGCATTCTGGGAGCAGACGGCTTGCTTCTCGAGTTCCCCGTGTTCACAGAGGGACGGCGGTTGTGTTCCAGGGGGCGCTGGCCCAGAGCTCCCTGCCCACCCTGCCCACCCAGTGATTTAGATTATTTAGAGGACAAGATTTGGGGCTTTGAATTGATTGGGTTTATTTTTATATACATTTTATTGATTATGCTATCACAGTTGTCCTGATTTTTGCCCCTTTGCCCCCTCCACCCAGCACCCCCCACCCCCTGAGGCCACCCCCCCACCGTTGTTCATGTCCATGGGTCGTGTGTGTGAGTTCTTTGGCTGCTCCATTCCCTGTGCTGCACTTGACATCCCCAGGGCTGTTCTGTGACTACCTGTTTGTACTTCTTAATCCCCTCACCACCTCACCCGTTCTCCTCCATACCCCCTCCCATCAGGCAGCCATCAAAACGTTCTTCGTGTCCACGATTCTGTCTCTGCTCTTGATTGCTTTGTTTGCTTTTTAGATTCGATTGTTGACAGGTATGTATTTACTGCCATTTTATTGCTCACAGTTTTGATCTTTTCTTAAGTTCTTTTAACATTTCGTATAATAATGGGTTGGAGATGGATTCCTTTAGGTTTTTCTTGTCTGTGAAGCTCTTTATCTGCCCTTTGATTCTAAGTGATACCTTTGCGGGGTTGAGCCATCTGGGCTGTAGGTCCCTGCTTTTCATGACTTTGACTATTTCTTGCCAACCCCTTCTAGCCTGCAAAGTTTCTTTTGAGGAATCAGCTGACAGTCTTATGCAAACTCCCCTGTAGGGAACTAATTGCTTTTCTCTTGCTGTGTTTAAGATTCTCTCCTTACCTTTAACCTTTGGCATTTTAATTACAATGTGTCTTGGAGTGGGCCCCTTTGGATCCAACTTGTTTGGGACTCTCTGTACTTCCTGGACTTGCATGTCGATTTCCTTCAAATTAGGGAGCTTTGATTTCATAATTTTTTCAAATGGATTTCCCATTTCTTGCTCCTTCTCTTCTTCTGTCACCCCTATGATGTGAATGTTGGACCTCTTGAAGTTGTCCCAGAGGCTGCTTATACTTTCCTCGTTTTTTTTTTTAATTTTTCTTTTTTCTTCTTGTTGTTCCGATTGATTGTTTTTTGCTTCTTTATGTTCCAAATAGTTGATTTGGTTCTCAGCTTCATCCACTGTACTGTTCTTTTCCCTGTAAATTGTTCTTGATTTCAGTTAGTGTGTCCTTCATTTCTGACGGGTCTTTTTTATGCCTTTGAGGTCCTCACTAAGTTCCTTGAGCCTCCTTATAACCAGTGTTTTGAGCTCTGCAACTGATAGATTGTTTATCTCCATTTTGTTTAGTTCTTGTTCTGGAGTTTTTAATCAGTTCTTTCATCTGGGCCATGTGTCTTTGTCTCCTCATTTTGGCAGCCTCCCTGTGCTTGTTTCTATGTGTTAGGTAGAGCTGCTTTGACTCCCTGTCTTGATAGTGTGGCCTAACGTAGTAGGTGTCCTGTAGGGTCCAGCGGCACAGCCTCCTCTATCCCCCAAGCTTGGTACTCGAGGTGCACCCTTGCATGGGCTGAGTACACCCTCCTCTGATAGTTGAGACTTGGTTGCTGTTGACAGGTCAATGGGAGGGACTTACCCAGGCCAGTCAGCTGCAAGGACTGGCTGTGACCACTGACCACCACCCTCCGCCCTCCGCGGAGGACCAGCTATGCAGGGGCCGGGAGGTGGTGCTCCAACATGGTCTGTAGCTGTTCACTGGGTGCACAGGCCCTGGGGTTCCCTGGGTGGCGCAGGCCAAGGTCAGCCCCAACCTGTGTTCTGTTCTGCCCTGGGGCCACCCTGCCTGAGCGATAAAGCCATCTGAGATGGCTGCTACTTGTGCTGGGCTTGGAGATGCCCAGGTGAAGTCAAGCTGTGAATCCAGGCCGGCTACTGCTGGTGCTGGGACTGGGGCCACTGAGCAAGAGGTCGGGGGGCTGGGGGCTCACTGAGGTCAGCTGTTGCTCATTTGAAAGGAATTAGGAAGTTGTGAAGCTACTGTCAACAGCTACAAGTTGAGTGGGACTCGGACTCAGGGGATCTCCAGGGTGGGGGAAGGGGGTGGGGGACACAGCGTGAGCCAGGTTGATGGAGTCTCAGATACGGTGCCACCTGCCAGCTCTGTGGCTCTGTGGGGGAGGGCTCCGAGGAGGGACAATCGCCTCTGCCGCCTGTCTGCCTGGGAGAAAGCTGTCCCCCAGCTTCACCCTGCTGCCAGACATTTCAGTTCCTCCCTGTAGGCCACCGCTGCCTTTCACGCTGCCACTCCAGTGCTGCAGCTCAGAGGGCGTGAATGTGAGGAAGTTCATGTGTGGGTTCTGTAAGAGGAACTGCATGGGACTCCAGAAATTTCTTCCACTGACTCAATCCCTGCTGGTTTTTGCAGCTAGAAGTTATGAGGACGTAACTTCCTGACACTGGTACCCTGGGCTGGGGGTCCTGGTGTGGGACTGGGACTCTTTGCTCCCAAGAGACGCCCCCCACCCTGGATGTTTATCCACCACACGTGTATGTGGGACCCAGCCTGTTCTGCATCTGTGCCATTCCTACCAGACTGGATGGAAGTGGCTTCTCTAATTCCGTAGGTGTCAGACCTCCATTCAGCTTGGTTTCTGCTGGTTCTGAGTGATGGCGGTCGTGCAGTTTAGTGGGAATTTTGATGCGGTTGTGCGGGGAGGCGAGCTGCGCTCACCTGAGCCGCCATCTTGACTGGAAGTCAGTGCCTTGTGAATCGGTTAGGTTTCGATGAGATGGTTTTTCACTGGATGCTGTAGTGTTTGAGGCTGCTGGAGCTACTGGGTGGCGTGACTATATGTGACATGTGGGGTTTCGCTTCTTTGGAGGCCAGAGATCGGTCAGCCTGCTGACTAATGGCTCCCAATGGCTCCACATCTTAACCCCCAAAGCTGTAAATGCGCCACCTTATGCGGCAAAGGGCACTTTGCAGATGAGAGTGAATTAAGAACTTTCGCACGGGGAAGTCACCCCGATCGCCCAGGTAGACACAGCGCAGCGGCGCATCAGGAGGGGTGGCTGCTCAGTCGGTTACAGGAGAGGGACAGGCGGGAAGGGAGAATGTCACCACCTGGGCGCGAGTTGTCCCCAGAGTCTCTGGCGGATGGCAACTTTGTTGACACTTTGGCGGGGACTTGTGACCTCCAGACTGTGAGGTAATAAAATTAGGGGGCTTCGTTACCATAGCAACAGAGAGCGGACACCCACGCGGCAACCAGAGAACCAGCGAAGAGACAGTGATGGGGAGGGAGGCAGGACAAGGGCTGGGAGAGGGGTGTCCCGGGGCTGCCAGAGGAAGAAGGCATTTCCTGAGGAGGGGTAGCGCTCTGGACCTGGGGGGAGCTGGTCCTCACAGCAAGGGCTGAGAAGTGTCCCCTGGGCCGAGTAAGCAGAGCTCAGAAGCGTTTCTGGTGGCATCAGGGAAAGAGCCGCCGGCGTGGAGAGGATCCAGGAGGGACGAGGAGGAAGTGAGGGTGGCTGGACTGCCTTCCTAGTGGCCTAGCTGAGGGAGCAGCTGGTGAAGCCAGGCCGGGGGGAGTCCCGGGGCCGTGCCCTTGGCAGGTACGGTGCTGGCAGGGGCCGAGGGGACAAGCCAGTTCTTGCCTTGGCCTTCTCAGGCCAGTAGGAAACAGTGGTCTCTTTGTCACTCGCCGAATGTGCTTAGCAGGTTGAGGAGGATCGGGCGCCCCCCCGCCGCCCCCCGGAGTCCCAAACAGGGCCGCATCGCCCAGTGGCTTGGCTGGAGAAACACTCTTCCACCCCCCTGGCTGGTGTGAAGCGAGACAAACCCTGCAGCCTGCCTGCTGCCGGGGAGGCTGAGGGCTGTGTGCAGCGCGTCCATGGCACCGAGGGTGGCTCAGGCCTTCCTGCTGGGCCAGATGTGCCCAGAACAGCCACAGGCCTGGGCGTGGGCTCCCTGGACCCGCTCCAGGGGCCCCGCTTGGGAAAGCTCTGCCCCAATTTTAAACATCTGTTGGTGCCTGCGGAAAATAATGCTGGAGTGGCTGTGGTCACAGCCCGTGAAAGTTGCCATCGGCTGTTTTTTAAAGTCCTGGTGATGGAGATTTCACACTGCGCCTTGGGGGTGCCATGCTGGCCCTGACTGAAGTCTCCGCCCGCCTGCTGTCGGGGTGTGTGGCTCCGCTCCTCAGAGACCAGTCCCCAGAACCGAGGAAGACACGCATTCGGGGGGCTCCCCAGGGGCTCCACTCCACCGTCCTGTCCGAGGCTGGTTGTGCAGGTGTGTGTTTGCTCGGAGCAGAGGCATCACCCAACTTGGGAGTCTCAGGCCACGTCCCCAGCAGCCGCACCCGTCATCGTTTTGTTTTGTTTGTTCTGTTTTTATTTTATTTTTTGATATATTTTATTGATTATGCTATTACAGTTGTCCCATTTTCCCCCCTTCACTCCCTTCCACCCTGGATACCTCCTCCCACCCACATTCCCCCCCTTTAGTTCATGTCCATGGGTCATACATATAAGTTCTTTGGTTTCTACATTTCCTACACTATTCTTATCCTCCCCCTTTTTATTTTCTACCTACTGTCTATGCTACTTATTCTCTGTACGTTTTCCCCCCTCTCCTGCCTCCCACTGCCCGGTTGACAATCTTCCATGTGATGTTCATTTCTGTGGTTCTGTTCCTGTTCTAGTTGTTTGTTTTTGTTTTAGGTGTGGTTGTTAATAATTGTGGGTT
The DNA here is from genome assembly GCA_004027475.1 of Anoura caudifer. NCBI lineage: Eukaryota > Metazoa > Chordata > Mammalia > Chiroptera > Phyllostomidae > Anoura > Anoura caudifer. Next base: position 30,909 of record PVKU01004471.1, on the reverse strand, counting down.
TGCTGTTATTTTACTGTACATGTTTTTTATCTTCTTTTTCTTAGATAAGTCCCTTTAACATTTCATATAATAAGGGCTTGGTGATGATGAACTCCTTTAACTTGACCTTATCTGAGAATCACTTTAACTTCCCTTCATTCTAAATGACAGCTTTGCTGGATAGAGCAATCTTGGATGTAGGTCCTTGCCTTTCATGACTTGGAAGACTTCTTTCCAGCCTCTTCGTGCTTGTAAGGTCTCTTTTGAGAAATCAGCTGACAGTCTGATGGGAACTCCTTTGTAGGTGACTGTCCCCTTGTCTCTTGCTGCTTCTAGAATTCTCTCCTTACCTTTAATCTTGAGTAATGTAATTATGATGTGCCTTGGTGTGTGCTTCTGTGGGTCCACCTTCTCTGGGACTCTCTGAGCTTCCTGGACTTCCTGAAAGTCTATTTCCTTTGCCAGATTGGGGAAGTTCTCCCTTATTATTTGTTCAAATAACTTTTCCACTTGTTGCTCTTCCTCTTCCCCTTCTGGTACCCCTATAATTTCGATGTTGGGACGTTTAAAGATGTCCTGGAGGTTCCTAAGCCTCTCCTCATTTTTTTGAATTCTTGTTTCTTCCTTCTTTTCTGATTGGATGTGTCTTTGTTCCTTCTGGTCCACACTGTTGACTTGAGTCCCAGTTTCCTTCCCATCACTATTGGTTCCCTGTACATTTTCCTTTATTTCACTTAGTGTAGCCTTCATTTTTTCATCTAATTTGTGACCAAATTCAACCAATTCTGTGAGCATCCTGATCACCAGGGCTTTGAACTGTGCATCTGATAGTTTGTCTATCTCTTGGTCGCTTAGTTATATTTTTTCTGGAGCTTCAATCTGTTCTTTCGTTTGGGCCTTTTTTTTTTTTTTTTTTTTTTTTTTTTTTTTTTTTTTTTTTTTTTTTTTTTTTTTTTTGTCTTGAAGCACTTGTTATGTGGTGAGGGGCAGAGCCTTAGGTGTTCACCAGGGCGGGGTAACCCAGTCGCTAGGTTGTGATGCTGTATGTGGGGCAAGGGGCGGAGAAGGAACAATGGTGCTTGCTCTGCCCTCTGCCAGATTTCAGTCCCTTCTGCCACTTCCCACAAGCAAATTGGGCCCTTCTGGTGCTGATTCCCAGCTGGGTGGGCTTGTGAATGTTCTAGGACCCTGTGGGTCTCTCCAAGGGACTCTCTTGTGAGGCTGGGAGTTTCTCTCAGCACCTCAACCCCCACAGGTGTTTTCAGTCAGAGGTTTGAGGCTTTATTTCCCTGCTGAGACCCTGGGTTGTGTAGTCTGTCCTGCTACCCAGTTTCGCTCAGTTTATCTGCATATAAATGTGGGACTTCCCAGTCCGCCAGCTGCCACCTTGCCGTGACTCCTCTCCACCCTGCTGCTGGTCTTCGCCCCTCCTACCCATCTGGGTGAGTGTTTCTCCTTTAACTCCTTGATTGTCGGATTTCATACAGTTGAATTTTCTGTCATTTCTGGTTGTTTTTTGTTTTTAAATTGTTGTCCTTCTTTTGGTTGTGTGAGGAGGCACAGTGTGTCTACCTATGCCTCCATCTTGGCTGGAAGTCTATTTGTTCTGTTTTTAAACCAAGCCGAGGCCAACTTGGAATCCCATTTCCCTGGGAGGGTGAAACATGAGTCTTGGCCACTTGGGCAGAAGCCCCTGCTTGGTCTTGAGGGATGCCTGCCCCTGGGTCCCCCACCCTGGTCAGTCCGTTCTCACTGAGGCCACGGGCTCCTGCTGACCATGCCTACCTGGGCCCAGGCTCCCCACCTGCACCTGCGGTGGCTCTTTGGTCCTGCTGCTGCCTGTCTGCTTGCTGGAAGGCACTGCTCTGGGCCGGGGCCTGTGGCCGGGTCCCATGGGCAGGTCCCAAGGCCCAGAACAGTGCCTGGGCCACAGTCAGACGAGGATGAGAAGCCGGAGAGCAGGCTGTGGCCCCTCACTGTGCCACGTGCAGGTCCTTGCACGTCCACAGACACCCACGGCGCGTGACTGCAGCCTCGCAGGAAGACACGCCTGCATCCCACAGGCGGCTCACTTTGGAAGGGGGAACTACGGAGCCTGGAGGAGGGTCCGTAGTCACAGAGTCAGTGACTGGGAGGCCCAACACTGGGCCTCTGCTCGGCTGGGTTTCAAAGCCCATGTCCTCCACCGGTGTGGACACCGCCTTCTTCGAGCCTGCGGAGTGCTAACCCACGGCGCACACACAGCCACCGCTACCCATCTGTCCTTCGGTCTGTCCGTTAGTCTAGCCACCCACAACTTCTACACCTCTGTCCATGTATTTGCCCTACCATCTCTCTCCACCCATCCGTCCAGCACAGGAGACAAACACACGCACCGTTGGTCCAGGGACGTGCTGCACCTGCCTGGCCCTGAGCCTCACCCACCCCCATGTCCACTTCACCCTGCATCTGCCTGAGCCCCCGTCTGGGCTGCCCGGCACCTGTGTTGCTGCCCCCAGGCTGGCTCCCCACCGGCTGCTGTGGGCTGTCTTCCCTCTTTGCTGGCCCCGTTGTCTGCCCACAGAATCAGGGTCTCCCTGTCCAGGCACTTCACCTGGGTGCCTGTTTCCCCTGTGTCAACATGGCAGAGACCGTGAACCCCAAGCCATGTAGAAGGCACCACCCCGAAGGGCCCCGCTGCCCCCCCTCCCCTGGAGGGGGCCGTTCACCGGCAGGGAAGTGAAGTCACAGCAACTGGAGCGAGGAGACCCTTCGCTTCTCATTGCACGCCCACGCCGAGCAGTGGGGCCTCGCTGGGCCGGGGTCCTGAGAACAGCCGTGCCGGGCGGGGGCGGGGGGAGGCGTGGCCCCTCTGATGCATGACAACATCAACATGCGGCTTTAATCACGTCGTTAGGTTACAAGTTAGGTTACAATAAGCGTCTGAACTCAGCCTGGGAAGGAGGCATCTCCACTTCTCTGGTGCAGAGACTGACTGCCTTTGTGGAAAGTGAAAGCGAAGTCGTTTCGTGTGTGTGACGTTAGGGCCTGTAGGTGAGTTTCAGGCCCCGGGGGAGCTCTCCCTCCCCTCCTCGGACTCCAGCCTATCCTGGCAAGGTGCCCACAAATCATGTCTCTCTGCAGGGCCCTCAGGAGCGAGGTCACAGGCCGGGCAGTGAGCCAGCACCGCAAAACAGCCCCTTTCTGGTCGCTGCCCTCCCTGCCCACTCTCCTCGAGCCCCTGTCCTGCGGAGGGACGTGGAGGCACCAGGTACTGAAGCCTCCTGTCTACGCGCACAGTGTGCATGTGTGTGGGGGTACGCATGTCATGAAATGCTTCGGAGAAAAACCCCAGGACACGGGTTGGAGGGGACCTGAGCTGGGCCAGGGTCCCTCCCTGGGCTGTGCGGGGGCGGGTGGGGCTGAGGCCACAGGAAGTGCCTGCTGCCCCGGGATTGTGTGGGGGATGCTCTTTCTCACACACTTCATTTCCTGTTTCAACACGTGTGAATATCCTGAGATATTACTGACCTTCACCCTGTTAACTCCCCATGAGAATGAGCAGGTTTGCTGGGATCGAAACCCCGCCCCTCCTGCCTGTCTTGGAGACGTGGGTGCTTCCCTGGCCCTGGGGCCCTGTCCTGGCCCTGCAGCCCCTGCACAGGGCTGCGCCCGCAGGCCCAGGGCTGGCACCCTCGCCCTGTCAGCACTGCCTCACGGGGCAGAGCCCCTGATGAAGGTGGGCTTTCCCATGACATGCTCAGGCCCCCAGGCTCCCCCTGCCTGGACAAGCAGCGTGGGCACCTCCCTCCACGGACAGGGAGCTGCGGTTCAGGGAGGGACTCGAGCTGCTTTGGATGCAGCAGAAACATCTGTGTGTGTGTTCTTCTTCGATGGAATTCAGGACCCTGGGCCTGTGAAGGCCACACCCCGGCAGGGCTGAGTTGGGCAGGGCTAGGCCAGGTGGCCGGTGTGGCCCCTCGCAGGGCAGGGCAGGGCAGGGCTGGCCCGAGGCTAGCCGTGCACCTGGAGACCTGAGGGAGGAAGGTCACTGTGGCTCGGGGCCCACGCAGCGTCAGGGTAGAACCTGGGCCCTGGGGTCCTCAGAGAGCCAGACTGCACCTTGCTCCCAACAGGACCCCTCCCCAGTTTCCCCAGAAACCCCCACCCTTCACCCCCTCGACAGAGGCAGGCCCCTCACTCCCCTCAGGCCCTGCAGTCTCTGCCCCGGGAGGAAACCGGGGCTGTGTCTTTTGGATGTGACTGCAGTTTGTGGTCATTCCGCAGACACACCCCTAGTGGGGATGAGAGGTCTCCCTAGATCTTGGTTTGGGGCGGGAAATGGGCTCTGGCCCATGTTAATCTAAACAGTATTTTGTTCTTGAAATTCCGGAGTCATGTTTGAGGCCAGGCCAGGTCCTGCCTGCCTTAGGTGACTCTGAGACTTGGGGCTCATCAGAGAACACCTGAGTGAGGTGGCTGAGCACCTGGCAGGGGGTGCCCCCCACCCTGGCCGCTTGGCAGAGGGCTCAGGACCCGGAGCCACCCAGGGGAGGAGAGGGCCTTCCTCTGGATGGGCCAGGGTGGGCACATCAGGTGGCAAGTGCCTTCCGTGCCCTCAGCCCCTCGGTGTCCCCTCCTGACTTCCCGGCCCACTAACTGGTGGTGCCCCGTGGTGGTCAGGGTCAGCTTCTGGGACACGTGGAGCAAAGAGCCTGTGGTGTGTTCTTTTTGAACCCGGCTGGGCAGTGGAGGCCAGGCCCCCTCAGAGCAGTGGGATGGGGTCCTGCAGGCCCAGTGTCACAAGGGGTGCGGCGTGGGGGTTGGCAGGTCCCTGGGCCACGGGGGTGGTGGAAGCACTGTGAGTAAGAGCCCAAGGAGGCAGACAGCAGAGGAGATGCCACCTGGCCAGCTGTCCCCAGAGTGCCTGCAGCTGCCCCCCAGGGGGACGGGACAGCCAGGAGACAGATGACAGGCGAGGGCTGTGGGAGGGGGTGGCTTCCAGAAATGTCCTGGGGTCCAGGTTGGAGTCGGAGGGAGGAGAGCAGGAGTGGAGGTTATTCTCACAGAGTCACAGCACCCCGTACGGGGAAGCTCAAGACACAGGGGGCCAAGCCCCTAGGTGCCCCCAGGGCCACCCCACATCCAGCCACTGGTGAGTGCTCACCCTCGCCACCCCTTGTGGGCAGAGGGTCAGTCCTCCTCCCTGGGTTCTCGGGTAGAGGAGGAAGGATGGGGGTACCCTCCCTGCACCCTCAGTCCCCACGGCAACCCCCTGCCCCCGCCTGCCTTGCTCCCTCCCTGCGCCCTGCGTTGCACGGGGGCGGGAAAGCACCTGGAACCATTCCCGTTTTCCTGGGGAAGGGAGTGGGCCCCCCCTCAGACCCCACTCCTGGCTCCCGAGCCGGGAAGTCCGCCCAGCCACCACCCTCGCTCGTGGGGGCGTTCCCATTCCGCTGAGCAGACCAGGCACCTGGATCAGACAACCGGCTGATAGCGAGTATGGATTAGACATGGAACTCTCTGGAAGGCAGTCACCTCAATTCATCCCAACACGACGCACAGAGCAGGGGGCTGTGGTTCCCCGAGACTTGGAGCTGCCCCCAAGAGAAGGGCCGGAGCTGCCCACGCGACACCCTGCCCTGCAGGGACACGGGGCCGAGGGGCTGGCGCGCCTCCCAGGGACCTCCTGCAGAGCCCAGCTGAGCCAGCGGCCTGAGCCAGCCCCCAAGTGTCCGCTGGCCCTGTGGCCAGGCAAGCGTAGCTGTGTGACCTGAGTCAGTCTTTGTCTTCAGGCCTCTGTTTCCCCTTCAGGTCCTTCTGAGAACCCAGCAGACGCTGCAGAGGCCCTGGCCAGGGCTTCTGGGTGGAGGGCAGCCTTCCAGGAAGGCCTAGGACACCGGGGACGGGGGACACAGTGGCCTGTTAGGTGGCCGTGGGAAGTCTGGAGGCAGACGGCAGTGGGGAGCCAGGGCAGACAGACAGGGTCTGCAGGAAGGGTCTGCATCCCAGCCTCCAGGCCCACCCACCGGCCGCCCCTACAGGGGCCTGGCCAGCGTGGCCCTTAGGGGTCCGAGCTCCCCATGGCACGGTTTCCCCGAGAAGTGAAAGCTCGGGGCTTGGCGCCTAAGGGGCTGTTTCCAGGGCTCTGCTGCCCCCGGCACCCACACCTTTCCAAAGTCGGGGCCTCAGGATGATCCTCCTGCAGAGGTGCTGGCCATCCCCCGTCGAGTCTGTGATTGATACGGTGACAGAATGTTCTGTTGGGCTCAGTAAGGTGCGGTGACGATTTTCTGTCCTTCTCCTTTGCCGCTTCCTCTGGGGTCCCCGATTTTACTCTTACTGGTTTGTGGGGTGCTTTCCACGTCATGAACATTAGTGCTTGTGGCCACCTGGGAAGGGCCTGTGTCCAGAAAGTGGACGAACGTTCCCCCTTTCTAGCGGCGTGCACCCAGAGGCCCCCCACGCTGGCGTGGCCAAGGTTGTTGAGGGTTCCCTTTAAGGCTCCGGATTTGCCTCTGGCCCGTGGGCCTGAGGGCGCGCACACCCGCTCTCCTCTTTCCTTCCGCGCTTTTGTAATTACGCTTCTGCCTGTAATCGATCTGAGTTTATTTTGGGGCATGGGGTGAGACGGAGTGGAACCGTTTTTCCACATCAAACCCCAGCTCCCAAGGCCCCAGAGGACGCAAATTACAGTGTCCGGCTCGGAGCACGGACTCTGGAGCCGGGCTCCCTGGGCTGCGTCCGGGCCCTGCCCTGCAGGCCTGGGTGCTGGCCCATTGCTCAGCTGATCAGAGACTTGGTTTCCTCCTCTCCTTGTGCAGATTAACCGAGCTCCACTGTGCTTGGGGGTCTGATGGGCCCCACGCCAGGCCCTGGGGGTCTCCAGTCTCCAAGCAATTCCCAGGCCCTGAGACCCTCATGTCCTCTTGCTTCTTCTAGAAGACAGCATGGGGCTGCGGCTGGGAGGAGGAAGGAACCCCACAGCCTGCAGATGGCTGGGCTGGAGTGAGACCAACCCTTTACCCTGGGGACCTCGGGACAGAGGTGGCCTGCCAGGCCTCTGGGGCTTCTGGGGAGGAAACAGCCACAGGAGGTCATGCCCAAGCCGGGCGGGACAAACCCAGAGACGCCCTCCGAGCTGGCAGCGGAGGCCAGGCTGCACTTCTGCTGAGGAGGGAGCTCGGGTCTGGGGCCGAGACGGGGCAGCTCGGGGAGCGGGGGCCCCTGTCTCAGGGGCTCTTCCACCTGTGAGAGGCGGGCAGTTCTCACCTGTCTGTGCTGAAAAGAGGGATCTTCCCACAGGCCGGCCGAGGGCCCCTGGGGGCTGAGCTCTGGGAGCTGGAGGCTCCGTCTCCGGACAAGTCGTCTCTCTGTCTGGCTTGACCCCTTCCTCCTGCCCCATCCTTTGCCTGGATACACAGCCCCTCTTTTTCCTGCTGCATCCTTTGTCATTTCTTCTTTTTAAAAAGATTTTATTTGTTCATTTCCAGGGAGAGGGGACAGGAGGGAGAAAGAGAGGGAGAGAAACAACGACGTGTGGCTGCCTCCGGCATCGTGCCCTGCACCAGGGACCCCGCCCACAACCCAGGCGTGTGCCCTGACTGGGAATCGAACCGGTGACCCTTTGGTTGCAGGCCGGCGCTCAGCCCATTGAGCCACACCAGCCAGGGCTGTCATGTAACAGCCACTCTTAGCCTGGCGCTTACTTGAGGACAACGGTCAGGATCCCAGCCGCCCATCGGGGTGAGCATGCACGGGGAACATGGGAGAGGCAGAGGCCCGGCAAGCGGGAGCCAGGGCAGGTGAGCTGTGGGGACTGAGTCAGGACTCTCTGAGGCCACCCGTGCCCAGAGTGTGACCAGGTCAGACACCAAGGGAAAGGAGCTCCGTCAGGGGGCAGGAGCCACGGCCCCTCCCTGCAGAGGAGGGGATGTGCTGGCCACCCATGGTGTCCTCAAGAGGCTCTCCCCTTGCCGATGGGTGCTGCAGGTGACTGCTGGCCCCTCCGTCCCCTGGCCGACCTGTGGCCCCCAAGGGGGAAGGACCGGAGCAGGAACCACCTGACGTGGTTGGTGCTCGGCGGTCGGCAGCAGCCGCGGTGACCCCAGGAACCTGCAGCAGGAGTGTAAAGACGCACTGTGCTCTTCCCGGGAGTGGGCGTGCGGAATTCTGCAGCAGCAGCTAACTGTTGGGTTTCCTCCTCTTCGGCACAAGTGGCGCCTGAGGTTACGCTGTCAACTTCATTAATTTCTGCAGGACGTTGGAGCCACGGCAGGCAATCGATGTTGCTGAGCCGAGCACGGTTGCAACACTTTCCTGTAAGGCAGACGAAAACAGAAGTCGACGTCTTCCTCATATAAGAAATACATAAATCAGTTAAAAATAGTTCGCCGAGCGGATGTGATGACGTCGCGGCTGCCACAGGAAACGCAGGAACCAGGCTCATCCCACCAACAGGAAAGTGGGGGCAGCGTCCTCGGGCCTCGGGCGCTTCCTCGGGGCTCAGGTCGGGCTGGGCCCTGGGACCTCGGTGCTCACAGCTCCAACCTCCGCCTCCGGAGCTGCTTGCTGGGCTGGGCGTGCGTTTGCTGGTTCAGACCCTCTTCCCAACGGCAGGGGCTGGCCCCGTATGCCCAGGAAAGTGCGTCCCTGGTCTGCCCGGCCCAGAGACACTTACTTTTTCTCTGGGACAGAGCACCCAAGATGGGGGATTCTCAGCTCGGTCTGCCTGGTGGGCCACCAGGCCTTCACCATGGCGGGGAGGCAGTGGGCATTGCCCCGAGGGCCTGGGTACAACAAGGCCTCTGGTGACAAGCAAGACCTCTGTGGTCACACAGCACCGAACAGTCCTGGAGGCCCAGGGCGCCCGCTGGCTGTCAGGGATGCCCTCAAAGCCCCTGCAGCATCAGCAGTAGCGGCTGTGGCTCTCCATCGGGGAGCTGCGTGGCTCTCCGGCCTCGGAGCCCGGTGGCCGTGACGGTGGCCTTTGGCTGTCATGCTGTCTTCGTAGAGAAAGGCTCCATCTCTGGTGCGGGCTGCAGGGGGGAGCCGGGGACCTCAAGTCACTTTGGGGGCTGAGGTTCACTGAGTGTTTCCACGCCGTGAGCCTGAGGACACACGGCACTCGCTGGCCACAGGTTCTCACTCGTGGGGGAAGGGGGGGGAAGGGCCGCCAACACCAGCCAGCGAGCCGCACACCCGGCAGCAGATCATCGCCTCGTGAGTCTGAGTCAGTGCTGATGTGAGGCTCAGAGTTGACTAAAAAGTCCCTAAGGTGACGCGTCAACCAGGGCAGCAACCCCTGTTCCCGGGGTTGGAGCATCTCCCTGGGGGCTTGCGTGGGGCTGGACCTCCGCCCTGGCCTCTCAGCTTCCCTGGAGGTGGGTGGGGCCCCGGCTCATCCCTCGCGCTTCTGGGCCAGCCCTGGCCCTGCCCAAGTCAGGGCTCCACCTCCTGGCTGGTGGGGTCCTCTGGGGGTGGGGAGAGCAGGGGAACCTTGGCTGGGGAGGAGGCATGTTTGGGAACACATGTCTTCCCATGAAATCCCCCAAACAGTCACCTGTGGGTTTGCTGGAGCGAGTAGCCCAGAAGCTCAAAAGCAGTTTTCTTCTCATATCTTGTAGCCGATGGAAGTGATTTCTTCCAGTTTCTACATTTTCACAGGTTCTTAAAAGCTTGCAGACTATGCCCTGGCTGGTGTGGCTCAGTGGATTGAGTGCCAGCCTGTGAGCCAAAGGGTCGCTGGTTCCATTCCCAGTCAGGGCACAGGCCTGGGTTGCGGGCCAGGTCCCCAGTAGGGGGCATGCAAGAGGCAACCACACACTGATGTTTTTCTCCCTCTCTCTCTCTCTCCCTTCGCCTTTCTAAAAATAAATAAAATCCTTTTTAAAGCTTGCAGACGCTGTGCCCAACCTTCAGGGTGTGACAGCTAAAGGGTCCGGGAGGTCCCAGCCCTGCCCTGCTGCAGAGAAGCCTCCGGAGGGGGAAGAGCCCACCCTGGTTCACCGGGCCAGCCCGCAGCTGGAGCAGCAGAAGGGGCAGCCCCTTCCCCTGTCACAAGAACGTGCGAGGTCACACGCACAGATGAGCCCACGGATGCCTATGAACACATCACACACATGCTCACACCCATGCACTCACGAACCCATGAGCACATGCCTTCTCATACACGCACACTCTTGTACACACTGTGGGTGGGCAATGGACACATATGCACATGTGTCGTGTGAGGAGGCTGGGGAGGGCCCTGTTCTTCTCTGCATCCCCAGCCCCCTCACGATGCCTGGCACCCAGCCCTCACAGGCTGTTGGCCACACGGATGAGTGGGTGCGTGCCAGGGGCTGCAAGGCTGGGCTCAGGGGGCTCCTGCTGCCTCCCCTGGGCCTGGCGCTCAGGAACCCGGTGGGCAGTGAGGTTCAGAGACCTCCCAGGATGCAGAGGCTCGGCTGTGCCTCCCTGGGAGGGATGATGCTGGGGCTCTTCCCACCTCTGTCTGCTTCCTGGGCTCTGAGCAGTCCGGGGTCACTTGCAGGCTGGCTGTTCTCAGGGTGAGGGGGCGAGCTGAGTGCACCCTCAGCAAGCAGCTGCTCCTCCCTGACCTGTCTCCAGATGAGGACCAAGCTTCTGGTCTCTCACCCCTTGGGCCTTGAGGTGCCCTCCCCATACCAGGGCCATTGACCCCTCCACCAGTGGGGATGTGGGGGCTTAGTCTCTCACCCTTGACCCCTTCTCTCCCCCTTGGGGTTTCTGAATCCAAACATCTCAAATGGCCTGAGCTCTGGGCAGGGCATCTGTGCTTGGCTGCTGGGCACAGGTCACCTTCAGGGGCACTCCCAGCCCATGTACCCGGACCCAGGCCAGAGACCCTGGGTGAGGAAGAGCTTCGGGACACCCACACAGGATTTGGCCAGGGGGCAGTCCCTTGGTTGGCTGGTGTCCGGATGGTGCTGGGGTCCCTTGGCCCTGGTGGCAGCTGCAGAGACGCCGCCTGCTCCCCCACCCCCGACCCGCGAGGTGGTGGGGGCAGTGCAGGGGCTGGAACCTGCTCCCGGTCAGCCCTCCCCACCCACCTGCACAGCCCTCCCCGTGCCTCTCGTCTCAGCCAAGAGCCGCCCTGCAGGGGACACGAGCACCTGTGCATCTGAGCCTATTGACAAAGGCCCGCCCTTTCCGGGTCTGACTACACGGTCAGCACACGCGGAGCTTCACAGACGGAATCGTGTGAACACCGTGCAATCCTGCGTCCACTCCTCGCGGCCCTGCCTGCCCCTGCTGCCCTGTCTGGCCATCGACTTCACCACGTGGCAGATACTTGGAAGGTCAGCTTTCTTTTTAAAGAGTTCAAGTGGCCAAGTTCAGCACCTGAGCACAGGCATCGGCTGTAAAATCCTCCCCCAGGCTTTGAGCTCCCAACCGCCGGCTCACCCAGAGGCCAGCACACCGCTCAGGAGTGACTCAGTGGGCCTGAATTTCAACCCCACGTGGCTGGGTCCCCGCAGCTCGGGCCCCTGTCTCTGTCGCTGCTGGAAGACGGTCCTTGAGCCTCACAACCTGACTGATGACATCAGACGAGAGAGAGAAGCTGGGCGTGGGTTTCGCTGTCCACCCGGCCTGTCCACATGCCTCTCTTCCCTTGTCATCTCCCCACCACTGCCCACGCCAAGCTGACCCCTTGCCGTGCACCGGGTCTACGGGTGAATCTCAGGGAGCAGCTCGATCGCTGCCCCGAAGTTCGTCATTGAAGGTTCAGAATCTTCATCGGGGGGTCCACACGGCCCCGGCTGCTTCTGTGCTGACTTGCTGATGCACAAAGGGAAGAAGACTCAGGCTGTGAAGAGAGCTCTCTGCAAAGGCTTGCTTTACGGGATGCATGTCCACCATGGCTGTGGTGTGGGGGCCCCATGGCAGAGGGCGTGGGGGTCCGGAGGAGGCTGGGTGAGGCAGCCAGGGAACAGAGCCCGTGCGCTGGGCCGGGCACACCGGCAGCGTGGGCAGAGGCGTGTGCGGTTGGCCTCTGGGGGCCACGGGTGGGTGGGGTACACCCCAGAGCCTTCTGCAGCTGAGTCACCCTCTGGCTCCAGGAAGCCTGGCCACATGGCCTCCACGCTGAGGCAGCTTGGCCTTCCTGCGGCATGTGAGCAAAGTTCCTGCTGCTTCCGAAGTGAAGGGGAGTCGACAAGCTTCACCACACCCCCCCTTCAAGATCGGTCCCCCATCTCTGGGGCACCTCCAGGGTCAGCAGGGATGGCTCCAAGGGCCTCAGAGTGAGAAGTCACGCCAGCAGCTGGGACACCTCTGTGCGCCGATGCTGGCGCTCCCCGCACGGAGGGGAGGGGGCTGAGGACCACCTGGTGGACACATCTGCAGGAAGCTGTGTGAACAGACCGAGGAAGACATGAAGCTCACAGGCTCCGACAGACACAGGAAGCCCACGCACACTCAGATGTCAGACAGGCAGGCTCCGCGCAGGCACACCACAGCCCGGATACACCCGGGCACACTCACACTTGTGCTCACACACAGAGAACACACCCACGCCTTCCATATACTCTCACCCACATTTCACACACTCACGGACACGCAGAGACACACCCACATGTTGCACACACACATTCACATCCCCTTGCATGGCATACACCCTCAGCCTGGTGGACAGACTGGGGATCAAGGGCCCCAGGCCAACCTGAGACGCAGGCTGGGGGAGGAAACGGAGGGAACCCCCAGCACAGGGTCCTGAGGGTTGTCTGCAGCACTGCGCGTACCCTGACGCCTGCCCCGCCCCGACCTCCCTCCTCCGTGAAACAGGCATCCACAGCCGACCTGCCTGCTTAAGTGGAACCGCGGGTTGTGCGCGGAGGAAGAGGAGCCTGGGGAGGAGGTGCAGGGCTCTGCTCGTAGACGCCGCCCACAGCGCAGCCTGAGCCCTGGCTCCGAGCCCACACTTGGCAGCCAGCGAGACTGAGGAGATCAGGATCTCCCTCCCGGCCCTGCCTCCCACGTTCCTGCAGCACCGCCTGCTGGCCGAGTGGAGCCCCAGGACGCACCCACACCAGGCCTGAGGGGCTCCCCAGGCCCAGGATGGATTCAGGTGGCCCGTGGTGGTGCAGGCTGCCAGCGCCTGAGATTACCAGTGTGGGACATTCAGAGCAAGACCTAACGACCCCTGTGCTAAGTAGTCCTCAGCAGGAGAGCAGTGTTTTTTTTTTTTTTTTTTGCCTTAGCACTCCCGATTTCTATACCAGAGTTGGAAGACCTGACCCTCCACCTAACTTTTCCTGGCCCTCAAGACCGGGCCTGAGAGCCGTTACTTCCACACTTGCTGATGGTCACAAACACACTTGCTGTGCAAAGGCTTCACTGCTGGGGTCCCGGACTTGTGCCCACCGTGAGCCCACGGGTGTCTGCCCACGGTGTCGGCCCTTTCTTTCAAGATTCATTCTCGCATTTGCAGTCCTCCGCAGGCCAGGCTCACAGCTAGAGCCCGATGTCACCGAGGGAAGTGGCCCCGGCCCTGAGAGGAGCCCACCTACAGCGGCAGTGCAGGGGGGCCTGAGCCTCGCTGTCCCCGGGCACGGCTGGGCACTCACGGGCACGGTCTCTCACAGCCCTCGTTAAGGAGAAATAATTCGCCTTAAGGACGCTGGTTAGAAAGTGCGAGAAAGGCTTTCCTCAAGACGCTGGCGACAGTGGAGAGAGGCTGAATTCAACCCCCACTGCCGAGGGGAGGAGCGGGGACTACAGGCTGGTTTGAGAGTGGAAAATTGCGAAGAGGAACTTGGTCAGGTATGAAGGGTGGGAAATTCTTTGCAAAACTGGGCTCAGAAGACCAAGGATGAGGCCCAGTTGAGAAGAGGGCTCCAAGGAGCCCACTAGCTCTAGTCTGGGACAGAGTCTGGGCAGCCCTCCGAGGCCCGTGTCGTAGGTAATGAACCGCAGGTGGAGGACGCCTCCAAAGCCAGGGGCCGACCCGAGTCTAAGACTCCAGGACTCAGGAAGGTCCGTGTGCCCTCCCACCTGCTCCCCAGCCGCTGTCTCTCACTCTCCGTCTCGTTCTCCACCGGCCCCCCTTTCCTTTTTCACCTCGGACTCCAGCCTGAGCCCCGCTCTGCCCGGGGCCCAGAGCAGAGCTGCGGGTTAGGTTTGAGGCATTGTGGTGCACGCTCACTTCTCACGTGCCTGTTTCTAAAGGTGATGCTTGCTCTGCTTTATCTGTATTCTTTATTTTAAAAATCCAAACAACACAAATAATTTGTCCGCACTTGAATCTTTCCACAGGAGGCCTGAGACGAAGTGCCCCAGGAGGAGGCTGAGTCCCCCCTGGCTGTCTCTGACCCTGCAGACGAAACTGCCAGGTAACCTTGTGTGTGTTGAGGGGGGGGGGTTTCCTGGAGGCCACAGGTGAAACTTTTCCACCTCTCCAGAGAAAAGTGCCCCAGAGGACGGCCTTTAAAACCCTGCCTCAGCCCTGGCTGGTGTGCCTCAGTGGACTGAGCACCAAGCCTATGAACCAAAGGGTTGCTGGTTTGATTCCCAGTCAGGGCACATGCCTGGGTTGTGGGCCAGGTCCCCAGTAGGAGCTGTGTGAGAGGCAACCACACAATGACGTTTCTCTCCCCTCCCTTCCCTTCTCTCTAAAAATAAATAAATAAAATCTAAAAACAACAACAACAATAACCAGCCTCAAAACCCAGAAGCAAAGCTGAACGGGTGTCCCTAGGACCAGGCCAGTTTTCTTCTGCTTGTCCTGTGTGCACACCTCAGGAGGCAGCCAGAAGCCCAAAATGCCAGACAGGGAGAGCAGAGGGAGGGGAAAGGAAACAGGAGACCCCAGGCTGTGCCGCTGAGGAAGCTGTGGCGGCAGGGACCTGGCTGAGGGCAGGGGCAGACCTGAGGAGGGACCACTGGTGGAGCTCTGTGCCTTGAGCTGGATGTCCCAGCACCAAGCCGTTCAGTGCTTCCTCCTGTGGTCCCAGGGCCACCTTCTGCTGCCTTCTCCTCAGACACCTGTGCTGGGGCCACCTACTGCCCCGCCTGTGGATGTGGGGGTGCCCCAGGCTCACCTCCTTGGGCCCTCTCCCCCCAAACTTGGGGCTGCCCCACACAGATCTCCTCTCCCAGCTCCAGCTGCTCCCACAGCAGACTCAGCACCAGGATGTCCGTGGGCAATGTTCACATGTCACGTCTAAAGCACAGCCCTCCATCCTCTCCTGAAACCTCCCCATCTCAGTAAGCGGCCCCTTTGTTCTCTGAGACACTCAGGCCAAGACTTCAGCACCAAAAACACCACCCCCATCCTCTGTCCACTTTTACAAAATATTTAAGCCCACCACTCCTTGGCCACATACCCCTGTCTGCCACTGGTCGAAGCCACCTCACCAAGCCTTCCAGCCACCCGTGATGCCCTCCCACCTGCCCAGGCTTGTTCTACACCCAGCAGGCAACAGGACTGCACTCTTCCCTCACCTCATTTGTAATAACATCCGGAGGATTCACGGTCCTTCAGAGGCCTGCATGCCGCAGCCCCTGTTGGTCCTTCCCTCCTCACTGTTCACCCCATACACTGGCTCCAGCTCCCCCTGCGCACCCCAGCCTCGGGGCCTCTGCACACGGGGTCAGCTAGAAAGCTCTTCCCTCAGTCGTGTGCTTGGCTGGCCCCCATTTCATCCCCATCTTTGCCCACGTCTTATTTTCTTGTCTATGATCTGTCTCCCTGCAGGAACCAAAGGTCCACAGACCCTGGGTCTCATTTTCCTCCTGCGTCCCTGGCACAAGGACTGATGACTAGGATGTGGTGGATGTTCAGTTACATGAGCAATGAATAAATGAGTTGATGGCCAGGACCTGGGATTGGAGACCTGGCCAGCTTCAACCTTGGGAGCCTGTGTCCCACTCCCAAGTCCTGAACTCAACCCTCTCCGCGCACCTGCTGGGGAGGGGCCTGCATCACGCAGCAGCGAAGTCCCTTATCGGTCAGGGCCTCACTGCGGGAGGAGTATCTAAAAAAGGACCACAGAGTCCTCTGCCGTCTGTAAGCCTCTTACACTCTTTCTTCCTTCCCTGCGCATCGCCGGGATCATTCACACTTCACGCAGACCACGAGATGAACGCCCTGGAGGGGGATGGCGGCGGTTTCCATGGAGATTCCGGGGCGTGGCCCTGATTGGCTAAGGTGCCTCCAACCCCGCCCCCTGAGTCCCGCGCCATGGGAGGGGTACCCAGCTGCGGAGATTTCCCGGGACTTCTGGGAAAAAGAAGTGGCTAAGAACGGAAGCGGAAGTGGCCCCAGGCTTCCTGGGAGTCGCAGTTTGTCGTCCTGTACTCTGAACGCGCCAGCCCCGTTTCAGGTGCGGGCAGAGTCTGGCTGTAACCCGGGGTTGCGTGAGATCAGTGCGGGCCGGAAAGGCGGCGCGAGCTGCAGCCTGGCGGGGAGCGGGCCCCGGCGCGGGGAGAGGACGGGCCGAGGTGGAGGGGCCCCGCTTCGGGGGGTCCGAGCTGAGCCGGGGTTGCGTGCTGTGCTTGCAGCCCGCGACCGCGTTCCCCGGTGTTGTATCTTACCTTCCCTGTTGTTTGAGGACCCAGGGCGTTGGGAGACTCCGATTATATGCCTCATGAACTGATAGTGCTGGTGCTTCAAGGTTTTCACGGCGCTAAGTTTAAGTGATGAGGGTATTGACTTTGTGCTGTGTACTTTGTTTTCTCATGAGCAAGATTCCAAGTTTCCGAAATTACTTTCAGGCCAGGAAAGAGGCCATGGGGATCCTGTGAGGTCAGTCTCAAGAGGCCTCATCCAGATCAAGGATGAGTCTGTACGTGCGATTCAGGGGTAACTGTTTAGTAGAAGTGGAAACTCTAAAGTGTCCAGGAAGCTCTCCTTGACGCCTTAAGGTCTATTCTGCATTCAGAATGGGACCTATTCGAACACTACGCCTTTCTACATTGCTTTTTCCAGGTTCTGGTTTTACTTTCCGTAATAGCTTCTCTCCATGTGATATCAACTCTGCCGTTTCTTCTGGTTGCTCATTTTCTGGCATTGCTGCCCATCCCCGTCATTATTTGTATTTTGACTATTTTACCTGTCCATTCTCTCCCATTAAAAACGTTTGTATCTTTAGGTTAATCACATAACCTCTTCTAATCTCACATTTTTACATCATTTTTAAAAAAGACTTTATTTATTTAATTTTTAGAAAGGGGAAGGGAGGGAGAAAGAGGGAGAGAACCATCAATGCGTGAAACATCCATCAGCTGCCTCCCACACGCCCCCTACTGGGGACCTGGCCCGCAACCCAGGCCTGGGCCCTGACGGGAATCAAACTGTAATCTTTGGGTTCGTGGGCTGGTTGCTCAGTCCACTGAGCCACAGCAGCCAGGGCCCACTTTTACATTTTTAAAGCATTGTTTTCCAGCTCTAGGTGTCCTTGTGACATTGCCTGTTGGACCATCCTCTGTCCTACGACTTTGGCCTCTGCTTATCTGTAGCCCACTGACTCTTACTTCCCCATATTACAAGACTTTATTCTGATACGCATTAATTTTATTAAGTGCATTTTTCCTCAGTGCAGTTTCCTTATCCCAACACAAAAAAGATATTTCTGTATTTTCTATTCTTTTCAGATTTGAAAACCAGAGCATATACCAAAGAGAACACTATTACAGTGTACTTTTGAGTGAGCAGCTTCATCATTGCCATTACGGAAAGACTCAGAGGAGATGTGTCCCAAGGACTTTTTTTCCCTTTGAAGAAGCCTGTGAATACAAGGCCAAGGTAGAAAAGCAAAGGGATCCGTGGCTGGTGGACTGAGTGGACTGGGCGCCAGCCCGCAGACCAAAAAGATCACCGGTTCCATCCCCAGTCAGGACACATGCCCAGGTCGAGAGCCAGGTCTCCAGTAGGGGGAGCTCCAGAGGCAACTATGCATAGATGTTTCCTCTTTCTCCCTTCCCCGGTCTCTAAAAATAAAGAAAACTTAAATATGTAAATAAATAATATTATTTGAAAACTAATTGAAAAATTAAAAACAGTTTAAAAAGCCAAATGAGTTTTCAGAAAGATACTTATTATAGAAAATACAGATAAACCAAAAGAGATGACACACGATCGCATTTTCCAAAGGTAAACCACTAATTTTTGAAATACTATATTTTGTATTGTATGTACATAAGCATTTTTTTTTAAATAAAAATGGAATGTGGTTGAGTTTTTATGGCCTTGTTTGTGTGTTGTGAGGGCTTCAGTAAATAAAATCCACATTGTAATAGTAATAAAAACTTGGAGACAACTCAAGCACCCTAATTTGTAGAACCTGAGAAAACGCTCTAAGGGGAGGCTTGGGCCGCGGTGTCCTCAGGACACCGGTGTGAGTCTTAGGGGGAAACTTCACCCTAAGGATGCCCCGCATCCTCCAACCGCCGGGTCCGACTACGAAGCCAACAAACAGCGACCGGGCCTGGAGGGAGAAGTGCAGCAACGAGGGTCCGGGCTACGCGGACCCGCTCTCAGCCCCTTCCCCAATCCCGCTTCGATTCGATTTGGGCCCGTCCACGGTGACGCTGCTTCCTGTCCCTGACCTTTGCCCTGCAGCGCACTGGTACGTGTCGGGCTGCGCCCAGCCCAAGATGGCAGCCCCCAGGTGCAGCCCCGGGCTCCGGCCGCGCGTGAGTGGGCGGCGAGCGCGGGCCCGCCGGGTTGGGGGTGGGTGCCCTGGTCTCTGTGTCACGCTCTCCCGTCCACATACAAGTGCTTTCCTGGAGCCACGTGCTGCCCTGTGCCTGGCGCGCCCTGCACATCTCTGCCGTGTGCGCCAAGGTGAGCCGTCCGGGCTCGGGGACCAGGGCCCGGGGGTGGGGATGAGAGCACATCTTGCCGCCTAGGTCGGACGCGTGTACTTACGGCTGCTCTTTGCTCCTAGAATCGGGCAGCCCGGGTCCGAGTGGGAAAAGGGGACAAGCCGGTGACCTACGAAGAGGCGCACGCGCCTCACTACATCGCCCACTGCAAGAGCTGGGTGCCGCTGCACACAGGTGAGGGGACCCCAGGCTGCACCAGAGGTTTTCGGCTGTGACTCTTCAACCCAGACAAGACACGAGCAGGTTCATTCCCATCAGTAGTCGGTGCCCGAGTCCGAATTCAGTTCCACAGGTGCAGAGAAGTGACCAGGCAGACAGGTCAGGGGTGTTGACCTGGGTTTGGAGGATCCAGAGCTGGCTCTTTCCGTGGGGAGCGAGGACCCCGTTTTCACCCTCCTTGGAAGTTATGTCGTGACTCGAGACGGAAGTTGCTTTTGCTTTGCTGTGGTCCCTTGTGATTGACAGGCCAAGTTGCCCAGAGCCCGCAGAATCGGCTTGGAAACGCGGGACAGCGTGCTGTGCACACTGCGATTCCCACGGAAGCAGAGAATTTTCTGTATCTGTGTTTGTGAATGTGCCTACTCTTGACACTTTCTTGGTCATTCTCAGACACAGACACCTTCCCAGCTGAGGTTGAATAGGGCTCTGTGTTTTGTCTTTTAATTATGTATTCTTTAAAACTTTTTATTGAGTTTATTGGGGTGATATTGGTTAATGAAATTACATAGGTCTCAGTGCACAGTTCTGCAAAACGTCATTTGTTTATTGTACTGTCTGTTCACCACCCCAAGTCAGGTCTCTTTCCAGGCTCTGCCCTCTTGTTTTGGCTCTCCTACGATAAATGCGTGTCCTTCTCGAGGCTTCTTAGTGCCATGTATTTGCAGTTTGGCTGGTGACTCCGCTGCCTTAAAATGGCCGGGGATGCTGACCCGCTCGTCTAGGGTCCCGAGTTCGAGGAGCCTGTGGCGTGCTTTACAGAGAAAACAGGCATGTTGGGTTGGCTGCCCCCAGGCGCGAGTTCTGGTGCGGCTGGGAGACTGCAGTGGTAACCCACCCACACAACACACAAGGTGTCTTTAAGTGGAAACGCACATGGTGAGGTTACATGTTGATCTGTTGACAAAAACGTGACCGAAGGCTTGTAACCCTGTGTTTCCCCGGGCGCTGTCTCTGCGTGTTTGCTCACTCGATGTTCACGGTGACTGTGTGGAACAGAACTACTGTAGATTAACAACCATCAACCGTGTCTGGTTCAGTGTGGGAGTTTTCAGCTTGGATGTTTGCTGCGCCCCTATGTAGAGAAATTGCTTAAAGGCTCTTGTCACTTCACCCTTCCCGGGGTCTGGTTCTGAGGTTGGGGGTGGGTGTGGAGGCCCAGCGGAAACTCTGAGAGGTGCAGGGGGTGCAGGGTCCCCGCTGGGAGTTCACTGGGTGAGGCCACGGCCCTGGCTGGTGAGAGAGCTCATGTCCCAAACCCCGAAGGAGCCGGCAGCCTCGTCTCCGGCCTGCGGGGTGACCAGTGCGCTAAGGCAGACAAGACAGAGTGGGAAAGGAGGGAGGGAGTGGTCAGCTGAGTTCTGTGTCCTGGCCAAGGCCTCACGCTTTCCTTTGTAAAACAAGGAGAAAGCACAGCACCTGGTTTGGGAGTGTGATGAAATGATGTGCTTTCAACTTTAAAGTATTGCTCTTACTCCACTTACAGAAGGGAAGAGGCGAGGTCGCGGTGGAATTGGGTGCCCTGCGCTGTTGTCGGGGGTTACCTCTGCAGCTTTGGCCGATTCCGTGGCGCCTTTCTGTGTTCAGGTAACCTGGATGGGCAGGACCACGCCGCAGAGCGCACGGTGGAGGATGTTTTTCTTCGCAAGTTTATGCTGGGCACCTTCCCCGGCTGCCTGGCCGACCAGCTCGTCCTGAAGCGCCGGGCCAACCAGGTGGAGATCTGCGCTCTGGTCCTGAGGCAGCTGCTTGCACACAAATTCTACTTCCTCGTGGGCTACAGCGAGACCCTGCTGTCCCACTTCTACAAGTGTCCTGTGCGTGTGCACCTGCAGACGGTGCCCTCCAAGGTTGTGTATAAGTACATCTAGGATGCTCATCTTTTCTCCATCAGGCTCCAGCCTGCAAAGCACAGAAGTGTGTGGGAAAGGGGGGAAGATGGGGAAGCACAGCCCTCAGAGCCCACAGACTTCGCTCTCCAAGCTGCTGTTGAGTCGTGGCCTGTCCCTGTTGTCTGGCCCTCGGTCCAGCTTTACCATTTAGGAAGACGAGCTCAGGCAGGTTTCCCTGAGGGTCCTCGGGGTCCCAGGAAGGGGCCACTCAGGATGAGCTCTCACAGCAGCTTTCAGGCTGTGGGAAGTGTCGTTAACCTCAGTCATGCGGTTTTCACCCGGGTCTCAGGTGCTCGTTCGTCTCGCGTAACTGAAACTTGCACCCTGGACCAGCGTCCCCCGTCCCCCCTCCTCCTGCCCCTGGTGACCAGCACTCCGCTCTGCTGCTTTGTCAGCTGCTGCTGGCGCCACGTGAAAGTGGGATCGCGCAGTGTCTGTCGTTCTCGGTTGGGCTCCTTCCATTCACTGTGGCATCCTCGGTTCATCCACACCCCACGTGGAAGGACGTCCTTTCCCGTGGCTGAGTGGCATTCTGTTGTGCGTGTGCCACATCTTAGTCCACCCGTGGATGGCAGGTGGGCTGCTCCCATGTCCTGGCCGCTGGGAATGGCGCAGACAGGAGCTGGCGGGTGTGCACGTGTGTCTGCGGTGCTGGTTCCGTTTCTTCCGGGGAAACCCCCAGAGGAGGACGTGCTGGTCGCACGGTGGACCTGGTTTCGGTTTCTGAGGCACCTCCAGCCCGTGTACCCCGGCACAGGCCGCTCTGAGTCGCACTCCTGCCAACAGCGCGTGAGAGGCTCGCTTCCCTCTGCAGGAAGCACACCTGGGGTTGGGGGAGAAGGCAGTTGTCACGGAGACCTGGCCCCTGGGTGATGTCACGGGATTCTGGGCCAGTCCCGACTTGTCCCTCCGCTGTCAGGTCATTTGTCACAGTCCCACCAAGTCGTATCTGTTGTACCGTTTTTGCAGTCTTCTTATTGCGGCATACGCTGTCACAGAGGCATAGTCCCACCCTGACAGGTGCTGTGCCAGGGTCCCGGTACTTGCTTAATTGGAGAAAACAGAGGGAAAGGGGAACGAGGAGAGGACAGAGCACAGAACACAGAAAAGATGCAAACAGAGTGGAGAGAACACGGAAAGTGGAAGGAACAAGCACCGTATTCCTGTGTAGCCCATTTTCCCTAGTTTTTCAGTTTGAGGCAACAGGTTTTTCCTATTTGACTATTTCTCTATTTTTGGAAAATAATTATCATTAATAAAAAGTGTTGATGCATCATTATTACCTAAAATCTACATTTTATTCAGTTTCCCCCATTTGAGGCTCAGTCCCAGTGTTGGTGCCTCTGTGTGTTGGAGCCCCGACTGGTCTCCCGACCAGAGAGGCTGATGCTGACCTCTGGGGTTCCTGGTGATGGAGTGGGGTGCCGTGGTCTGAACCAAAACCAGGAGAGGGAAGTGGGGCCTAAGAAAGGGTCTCAGCACTGTGCTGATGAGGGAGACTATTCTCTAGGCTGGGGTGGGGGAAGCTGTTGGCAGTTCTCATGCCTGGGAAGGGATGGGATTTTCAAAATCAGATCCCTAATTTTGAAAGATCAGGTGGTCACGGTGTGGAGATTGGATTGGACAAGCGGGGGACAGAAAGCAGAGGGAGCAGTGAGGGGACTGGTTCGGGTGGTGCTGGCCCAAGCTGAGGAGGGACTCTGAGTTTGCGGAGGAGCAGGGGTGTGAGGACCAGAGAGGGGCTGTGGTCAGTGCTGCCCTGAGGAGGAAGCCAGAAGACGGGTGCGGGAGTGAGTGCCCATGGCGGGCTGGGCTGTGTGGACAACCAGGAGGACGGCTCATTCTGCCGGAAGGATACTTTGCTAAACTCTTGATGCATTCAGCCCATCGAAGGTAAGAAAGGACACAGAAGGGAAGAGGGAAGGAGAGTGAGGCTGACCCCATGTTGGGCAGGAGCTGAACGCCCCACCTCGCTGAATCCTCCCCCGTGCCCTGAGAGGCAGTTACTCGGTATGGCAGAGGAGGAGACTGAGTTTCCGTGGATTTGCCTGAAGCCGCGCAGCTGGTGGGCGGTGGAGCAGGAGTCAGCCCTGTCTGCTGCCACCTAGTGTGCAGCCAGTGAATGACACCTGACTTACCTAGTGTGCAGCTTGCGAGGACCACCTGACTGGTTCTCACCAGAATGCCTCTCTGCTGCCATCTCGTGTTCACCTTGGGAATAATACCCAAGTGCAGGTCCTGGAGAAAAGCCCTTTTTTGTTCCCATCTAGTGTGCATGTTATCAGTAACGTCACAATGAAGTTCATCAGGAAATGCACTCTTCTGCTGTCAGCTAAGCTGCACCACTGATAGAAACCACTGGTAGAAGTGTGAGGACGTCATCATAGGGAGTCACTCACTGCTGCCATCTAGTGCTCACCTTTGAAATGACGTGAGTGTAGCTCACAGCAGTTTCTCAGCTGCCTCCAGGAAATAGCGACGGGATGTCTGGTCAGCATCTTGAAAGTTACCGGGCTGCAGTCCCCCCAAGGCTTGCTGGGGGCCAACCCTCGGGGGTACACTTCCCCTCGTCCCAGAACTTCCACCTTTGTGTCCCTACTGCCTCCCTACACCTAGGGCTCCTGTACCTGCTTGTGGTCCTTCTCTGCCACTTTTTGGGCCAACGCTGCACCCCAAGACTGGTTCTGAAGACCTCAGGCCGGGACACCCTGCACTCCACATTAGCCTTGCCCAGCCCAGGGGCTCCCACGCTTCTCAGGCCCGCACCATCTCCCCAGCTGCCCGTGGCCCCTCTTCCCCCACCTGTGACTGCACCCACAGGACCGTGGATGTCACACCCCTCCCATGTCCTGGAGGCTGTGGCTTTGTCACAGCCCACAGCACAGCTCCCATTCCCAGATCTCCCCCACGTCACCAACCCCACATCCCTGCCCTGTGTGGAGGCGCAGGGACAGGCTGCACCTGCTCTCGGTCGGATCTGTGCCTGTGGTCTGTCCTCAGTGGCCCCTGGGGGCTGCTGTTCAGGGAGACCCTGCGAGGGAGCCCGTGTGTCATCAGAGGCCAGGCTGCCGCGCACGGGGCTTGGCCCTGGACGGTCATCCTGCAGGTCCTCGTAGACCACAACAGCCGGCGGTACCACGCCTGCAGGGGGCTCCTTGCTGAATGTCCGGCAGCTGCTAGCACTGCTCACTGCTTCAGGCTAAAACATATGTGTGAGAACATGTGGAGCAGGGCTCTTCTGAAGGCCTCCGGTCAGGGGCATTCTCCTGGGGTCTCTGCCCAGTGTCCTTGGGGCTCTGGGCCTGGCGGCGACGAGACTGTGAGCGTGCAGACCCTGAGCCCCACCAGGGGAGGCTCTGAGGGTCGCATCTGCAGCTGGGGCACAGGGAGGACAGCCTGGCTCCCCTGTGCCCACAGAAAAGCCCACGACTGGAGACTGGTTTTTGGAGCAAGGGAAATTGAGTACAGCAGCAACCAGCCAGTGAAGCCGCCTCCCCAGGAGAGATTTGTTGAGAAAACCATCCTTCACGAGAGCTACTCGCCCATCTCCGAGGCCAGCAACATTGCTCTCGTGAAGATCACCCCTCCCGTTGTCTGCAGCTCCCTCATTGGGCCCGGCTGCCTGCCCCAGTTCACGGCAGGCCCACCCCGAGTGTCCCAGTCCTGCTGGGTGACCAGCTGGGGATTCCTGAGGGAGAACGGTGAGTACAGGAGCCACTCCGGGGAGCACTGTGGGTCGTGCCCAGGGTGGACGCTGAGGTGGAACGGGAGTGGTGGGGGCCCGGCGGAGCGGCTGTCCTGGCACGGTGCCCAGGCAGCTCCCACCACGGCCCGTTTCCAGCTGGAGAAGCTGTGGGTGGGAGCGGAGGGCCAGACCACAGCCACACCCCGTGAGGGCTGTGGGGCAGGCTCTGGGGTGACCCAGCATCTTGAAAGTCAAGGCTGTCTGTCCTCGGGGCCTGGAGCCCGGGACCTGCATTCCGGAATTGGGGGGGAAGCTCAGGCAGGGTTTTGTAGCTGTAGGCCAGTCCTTTCCCTCTCTGCGCCTCAGTTTCCCCACCCATGAGCAGAAGGGCGAGAGCCCAGTGCTTCTGTCCCCACATCCGGGCCCCCACGGGCACCCTGCTCATCGCTGCCGCTCTAGGGTGTGTCCGGACCGGCGGGGGCGTCACGGGGGCAGCAGGGCATCACAGGGGCAGCAGGGCCTGGCCGTGGGGCAGGACCAGGCCGCGGCGGCCTCTGCACACACAGGCGGTCGCCTGAGTTGTCACCTGGTCACATCAGGGAAGCGAGGGTGTGACACTGACTGAGTTCTCAGTGTCTCCTGTCGCTTGGTAACAGAAATTTTAGGTTTCCGAATTGAAGGCAGTTTAGCCACGTGGGGTTTAAAACTCCACCTTTTTCGGTAACCCCCCAAAGCAGCCATTTCAGGGTTCCTCCCTGACCTGTCCTCCCCTCCCTGAGGCTTGCTCTCGGTTTCTGGCAGGGCGGCTGCCTGATCCCCCGGAAGGGCAGCGCTGCAGGCGCCCTTGCTCTCTCCGGCTTTGGCTGACCCACACCCTGCCTCCTGGCCGGTCGTCCGTCTCTGGCTGGCCGCTGCTGTCCGAGGCTCTGCCGTGGGCGTGCCTGTGTTCTGGTCCCGCCCCTCCACCAGGCCCACTGGTCTGCTCCCTGTCTGCCTGGCAGCTGGAGTCCGCACCCACTCGCCAGGCTGTGTTCTGGTTGAGTGCTTTCTCCTTCCTTATGTTCCAAATCGGCGGTTTGAGTCCCAGCTTCCTCCCCTCCACTGATGGTTCCCTGTAGACGTTGCTTTATTTCACTGTGCGTCGCCTTCTCTTCTTCCTTCACGTTGTGTCCGTGCCCAGTGAGTTCTCTGAGCATCCTGATCAGCAGTGTTTCGAACTCTGCATCGGAGAGGTTGGCTGTCTCCGTTTCATTTAGCTCTTTTTCTGGAGTTCTGCTTGTTCTTGCATTTGGGCCACGTGTGACTCCTCAATCTGGAGCCTCCCCGTGTATTTCTGTGTCCTAGGTGGAGCTGCTTAGACTCCCTTAGTGGCGTGGACTGTGGTAGAAAAGGCACCTGTAAGTTGTGTGGGGCGGAGCCTTAGGTTATTGCCAGGGCAGGGCGACCCGCTTCACCGCTTCCTGGCTTCTGTGAGGGGAGGGCTCGGAGAGGGGACAAGGCCACTGCCTGGATTCTGGAGGTTTGCCCGGCACTGGCCCTCTTTGCAGTCACGTCACTTTCTCCCCGCATGCAACCGGCGCCCTCGGAGCCGTTGCCCTGGTGGTGAATCCCAGAGTGAGTGGGTTTGCGTACGTTCTCAGTCTGTGCGGGCCCTTTAAATGGAGTCTCCTGAAAATCCAGCAGTTTCTTCTGGCACTCGAACCCCCACTGGTTTTTACAGCCAGAAGTTATGGGGACTTATCTCCCCAGTACTGGAACCCTGGGCTCTGCGGTCTGGCCGGGGGCTGCGGTCCTTTGATCCCGATGTGTCCCTCCCGGTCTTTATCCGCCACACTTGAATGTGGGACCTCGCGTTCTGCCGCCTCCCAGCACCTCACTGTGTCTCTGCGCCTCCTACTGATCTGGATGGATGTGGCTTCTTCAGATCCTTGGTGGTTGGACTTCATACAGCTCGAAGTTCTGACGGTTCTGTGTGTTACTTGTTTTGAGGTCTGGTTGTGCTTTTTTCTGTAGTTGTGCGAGGAGACGAAGCGTGTTTACTTACGCCTCCATCCTGACGGGAAGTCTGGGCTCTGGCGATCTTGATTTCTTCTTCGGTAGAATCTCGCTGGTGTGACTAAAATAGAGAGATGACGACATGAAGAGTCGCAGATGGGATCAGCCAGGTCTGCGCATCCGTGAAGCCTGCGTGTGTGAGGGTGAGTGTGACTTTGGTTGGTTTGTCTTCCCAGGACTCCGAGCACCCTTCCTCCCTGCTGCCACTCTCACCGGAAGTGGCCCCGCACCCCCACACCGTCGGTGGCCTTCGCCTGAGGTCGTGCCGGGGCTGATGGCCTCAGGTGGAAGCTACTCCAGAGCTTTTCTGAGTGTGTCTGTAACACAGCGGGGGGCGGAGGAATCGCTCTGAACCAAGGCAGGAAGCAAGACAGAGCTTCTCTTCTGCAGCGCAGGGATGGCTGGAGCTGCCCGTTGGCCGTCCAGCTGCCTCGCTGCCTGAGGCTGTGACTTTCGTGCTGATCGAGGGTCCAGTGTGCTGTTCTGGGCAATCGGTGGATGGACATGGGTGAAGCTGGGAGCAGAGCTGTTACTTAGCTACTTTTTTTTAAAGGGAAGAATTTTTATTTTTATTTTTTAAAGACTTTATTTATTTATTTTTAGACATAAGGGAAGGAAGGGGGAAAGAGAGGGAGAGAAACATCAGTGTATGGTTGCCTCTTGCACGCCCCCTACTGGGGGGACCTGGCTCACAACCCAGGCCTGTGTCCTGACTGGGGATTGAACTGGTGACCCTTTGGTTCTCAGGCTGGTGCTCAGTCCACGGAGCCAGACCAGCTGGGGCTACTTAACAGCTTTTATATGTGACTCCGATGGTCACAGTGAACGTGGTGTCGTTTGTCCTCACGCTCTGCAGTGCTGTGTTAACGCAACTCAGGGAAGACAGAGTGTGACCACGAAAAGCCTGTCGGTGCCTCACGGACTTCGAAGTGGGGTCTGCACACTTGACGTGAGACACCTTCTCACGCTGGCATCATGTAGTTGTTATGTTATACTGTGTTATAATGTGTTCTGTTCTATTATGTTTTCATACATTGTTATGTTATATCATGTTATAATGTGTTACATTACATTACAATATGTTATGTTATGTTTCGTCATATTAACAGGATGACTTGGTGGCTCGTTCACCCCAGTCCTCGGAGGTGCAGCTGGAGATCGGGCTGACGGAGCAGAGAGCCCAGGCGACTGTTCGAACAGCTGGGGTCCAACCCCCTGGAACACCGCTCGTCACCGAGGCTGAGCCGGGACCTCTCGAGCTTTCTAGTGGCCCTGATCCCTCCTGTTCACGGTCCCTCCCTCCTCGGCACTGGCGGTGTGAGGCTCTGCACCTCTGCTGACGGCTGTTCAGTTTGGAAAGGAGCCTGGTCTGGCCGCGACGCCACGGGGGCCTGAGCAAACAGGCTGCTTCGTTTCTCCTTCTCGGGCTGCATTGGAAACCACTGTGCATAAGCCCACGGATGTTACTGTGTCGGACACGGCGTGGGGCCCCTGCCCCTGACCTCAGGGGGCTCTTGTCCCTGTGACCCCTGCCTGTGCGTCGGCCCTGCTCGGGCCTTGTCACCGCGCCTGTGACCTAGTAACCTGCATTTCCTTAGTGACTCCTGACGGCAAAACCCTCTCATGGGCTTACTGGCCATTTGAATACCTTTCCCTTTTTTTAAAATCATTGTCCTGTTACATTCGTGCCAATTTCTCCCGCTGCTCTCCCCTGGCTCTCCCCCTGCTCTCACAGTCAGTCCCCACTGTCTTGGGAAATGCTCCCCGTGTGCTTCAAAAGTGTGTGGGGGGCCTGCGAACCAAAGGATCGCGGTTCGATTCCCAGTCAGGGCACATGCCTGGGTTGCAGGCCAGTTCCCGGCAAGGGACGCGCGAGAGGCAACCACACATTGATGTTTGTCTCCCTCTCTCCTTCCCTTCCCCTCTAAAGATAAATAAATAAAATCTTTAAAAAAATGTGTGTGTGTTCTGTGATTTTGGGCGAACTATTCTGTGAATGTTACTGGCCCAGTGGGTTGATGGTGCTGTGTGTCTTCCAAGTGCTTCTGGTTTTTGGCAACTTGGTCCCTCCTTCCCTCTGCGCCCAGGAGCAGTACCCTGCTGGTGGGCTTCCTGAAATGCGCCCTGACCCACTGCACCTGAACTGCGGGCCCTGCCACCTCACGTGTGACGGGTGGGCCTTACTGGGCACAGAGCATAGTCCAGAGGGTGAGGGGCATCGGCACCCGGGACCAGGGTCACCTCGGTGCCAGTCTCGGTGTCCACACCACTCGGCCGCCCGCCGGCGTGTCCTGCACGACCAGCTCTGGCCCTGCTCGTGTTCTCTGGGTGGACAGGGGACGCTGCCACCTCCATCGCTGTCTGGGCCACGTCTCTGTTCAGCCTATGCAGCCGCATTATTTGAATTCTCTCCTGGTCTTTCTACCGAGGGGAACTTAACTGGCTTCCCCCTGGGGTCCGGGTGAGTGCACCAGTGGTGTGGGAGTCAGTGTCTGTGGCCACTGCCACAATTCACTACCAACTAGGGGACACAAACAACAGAAATCGAGTGCCCGTGGCTCTGGGTAGGAGGGTGGACAGGGTCTCCCGGGCTGGCGTGGCCTTGGGCCCTGCTTCCCCCTCACCCCTTCCCTGACCCTGACCCTCCCGCCTCTCCCATCCCAGCTTTACCGAGACAGGACTGACAGGCAGCACTGTGTGTGCCACTGTGGGCCACGCGACGATCTGACAGGCGGAGGTGCTGCGAAACGATGCCACAGCGGGGCCCTGAGCGCCTGTCACCTCCGGCTGTCCCTGTGTTTCCGTGGTGACAGC
Source organism: Anoura caudifer (assembly GCA_004027475.1). Lineage (NCBI taxonomy): Eukaryota > Metazoa > Chordata > Mammalia > Chiroptera > Phyllostomidae > Anoura > Anoura caudifer. The sequence goes on along the minus strand of PVKU01004471.1, from coordinate 1,440 downwards.
ACATGAGATCTCCCTTAGTGACCGTCCAGGGAGCGCCCAGGGTTAACGACAGTCACCACGCAGAACTCACCCACCTGCGACTGCACGTCTGTCCCGGTGATCACCCCCCCCCCCGCCCCCCGTCTCCTCTCTGCCCCTGTGGGCCTGTGTTTTCAGCTCCCGCACGTGAGTGAGATCAAGGTCAAGCAGTGCGCGTCTTCCTCCGGCTCCTCGCACTCAGCGCACCGCCCTCGAGGGCCCTCCGTGCTGCTGCAAACGGCCAGGTTTCCTCCTGACTCCCAGCTGAACCCCGCCCCCTCCCATCCACACCCACAGTGCACACCCTGGTGTCCACTCGGCAACCGCAGACACGGGCTTGCGTCTGCGCCCGAGCTGCTGTGGATGATGCTGCGGTGAGGACAGGGGTGCAGACGTGTTTCTGAGGGAGTGATGTGTGTGCCTCTTGTGAGGACCCCTGTCACGTCTCCTGGACAACCCGGGAGAACCCCCCTCACCGTCTTGCCACGAAAGCCACGAAAGCCACGCATGCACAGGTTCCCGGCCTCGAGGTCGGGACGCTGCGGGAGGGCGTTGCTCTGCGACCTCCGTCCCCACCGTCCGCCTCCGCTGGGCCCCTCCGTGACTCCATCCCCTGAGACAGCAGCTGCTTACAGAAGAAAGCAAACGTCCCCTTTCCTCCCCTTTCCTCCAGGCTGTGTGGCTGAGCCCATCCTCAGGTCGCTGTGTCTGCTTCCTCCTCCTCCAGAGGAAGAGGAGACACTCTGCAGCAGTTCGGCCCCTGGAGCTAGGATTCCAGGGACCCCCTCCGCACTTGTCCCCGTGCTGAATTACGAAGGGCCCGAGTGGGGGCAGGCCCGGGGGCTGGGTCCCCCTCACCTCTCCCCGCCCAGCTCTCCCCGCCCACCGGCCTCCCAGCCCTGCCTTCTCCCCGCCCCTCCTCACCCTCGAGTCCCGCTCCGCTTTGCTGGAGGACAAATGCCGGAGGACAGGGTCAGTGACACAGTGAGGACGAGGCTGGTGGACGCCTGTGTTCCTGCGATGCTGGCTCCTGCCATCGTCCGTGGAGGGTGCTCGTGTCACCGGGATCGTGACAGACGGCAAGGAGGGTGTGGCTGTCTCGGCCCCGAAGGCAGGACTGTGCCCTTCCAGCCCGTTGGGGCTGGTCTGACGCCTCCGTTTGTGGTGCTGACAGCAGCGCGTTCTAAGTGTGTCCTCGGGTAAAGTGGCCCCTGCAGCCTGCGGCTTTGCGAGCAGTCGTGAGCAGCTCCTATTCTCAAGCTGTTTTGGGGGCTGTTCACCTCCAGGTTCCCCAGGGTGTGTGTCAGCGGAATCTCCTGAGTCACGAACAGGGACGGGAGTCCAGGTGGGGCCGTGAGGGGCCCTTGCGGTGCCCTCTCCGCTCGCTCCCCTGGGCTTTCCGCGCACCCATCCAGGCCGTGC